>CM046845.1:23974953-24559953 GCA_025618425.1 Heliocidaris tuberculata
TCTTCATTCTGTCTCTCTTTTAAGGTAGCTGCTTTATCTCTGCCTGGCATCCATGATTACCCAATCATCACACCTTCCTGATCACATTTGGATGAGTTGAGCGCAACCAAGCCGTCAGATGGATTGATTCACACAATTACCCTGTTAAGGTGGATGGAGCGGGTTTCATGCCATCTCATCCTGTGCAGATGTCACTTTTTTTTCTTTTTTCTTTTTCGGGGGGGGGGGGGGGTCAGATGGGGTGTTAGAAGAGGGGGAAATACATGAAAATGAAATAGAAAATGTTTGAATTGAATATGAACACGGCGTTATATTTCATTCTTTTCTTATTATTATTATTATTATTATCATTATTTAGATTATTTAGATAGAAAAATTGTCACTCTCGACTACCATGACACCCCAACATCCTCCTCTCCCCCCCCCCCCCCCCTCCATCTCTCTCCATCTCTCTCCCTCTCCCTCCCCATCTCTGTTTGTATCTATTTCTCTCTTTCTCTCTCTATCCCATTCTCTCTCTCTCTCTCTCTCTCTCTCTCTCTCTCTCTATCTCTCCACTCTCTATCTCTCCACCCCTATCTCTTGTGTGTCTCTCTCCACCTTCCCACTAAGACTCGAATGAAATTGGACAGAAGTGTTATGAAGAAATTCATCATTTTCAAAGAATATTCTTGATAATTACGCTGCAGTTCGATTGACCAATATACAACTTACTTTTGTTTCACGAAACAGTCCATGAAGGGTATCAAAGTGATTTATCCTTGTGTTTCTGCCGTCTCTAATGAACAGTGATTTTAGTCTTTCGTCTAGAAAAGAATGACGCAAAACCCCTTTCTCTCTCTCTCTCTTGTTGACTATGTTTTGTTGTTCTTATCATGGGTGCAAGCATGACGATTTTTTTTTCTTTGTTGAAAGAGAGAATTTCAAAATTCTAATTTTAAAATTCATCCGATCATCATCGAAAGTTTGCCAATTTTCAGCTTTCAGCAGTGTGCTATTATAATAAAAACTCAAAGGCTTCTAAAACGTCAGTTTTCTTACTAAATGGTTCTTTTCGATTTATGAAAATCTTTTTTTTTTTTCTCAGACTTTTTTGTCAGTATATTTCATCCACCGCAACTGGGTACTCAGATTTCTGAGGTTAAAGACATTTCGTTGCGTGATGCAAGTCTTAAAGATGCTCTTGAAGTTAAATCTCAAATATGCCCTTGAAAAGGCATCTGAAAATTACCCTTGAAATTAAATCTTCGCGTCGTTTCCTTGTATTGCGGGGTTTTCGTATTTACTCTAGAAATCCGACGCAGAAATTAAAAGTGAATCTAATGCGGATGCCAGTAGAAACTTATTTACTTTAAATCTTTTAAACAACGATAAATAATTGATAGACAGTAAGTCGGTAAGAAATTGTTGCGGTTGTAAGATGATCTTGAAAAGGCTGAAGGATATCCTTACAGTGTCTGGATCAGGAAAACAATCAGTGGCAATTAGGTATTGATTATCTGTGAAAGCCAAGTGGAATCTTGAAATTATACAAGCGCTTTATATAACATCATGAAAGTTCGCGCCATAATAACAAGTGATGGATATACTTGCTTTTGAAATTTATGTTTTAAGATGAAATGTATTACTTTATTCAGTGATAAATCTGTTAAGTTTCTGCTCAAAATAAAGGGTAGATACATACAGTTTCAGTGCTTTACAAGTGCCATCCCCCCCTAAAATTTTTTTTTTTTAAATAGCACGTCACAATGTTTACAAGCTATGCCCTTGTTAATGTACTGAAAATGTCTGCTGTATTTCTTTCTTTCTTCTTCTTCTCTTTCTTCTTCTTCTTCTTCTTCTTCTTCTTCTTTTTCTTTTTCTATTTCTTCTTCTTTTTCTTCTTCTTCTTTTTCTTCTTCTTCTTTTTCTTCTCCTTCTTCTTCTTCTTCCTCTTCTTCTTTTTCTTTTTTTTCTTCTTCTTCTTCTTCTTCTTCTTCTTCTTCTTCTTCTTCTTCTTCTTCTTCTTCTTCTTCTTCTTCTTCTTCTTCTTGTCCTGTCAAACATGAAGAGAGGATGAATTGTATCATAATTAAATTCTTCTTCTTCTTCTTCTTCTTCTTCTTCTTCTTCTTCTTCTTCTTGTCCTGTCAAACATGAAGAGAGGATGAATTGTATCATAATTAAATTCTTCTTCTTCTTCTTCTTCTTCTTCTTCTTCTTCTTCTTCTTCTTCTTCTTGTCCTGTCAAACATGAAGAGAGGATGAATTGTATCATAATTAAATACTTCTTCTTCTTCTTCTTCTTCTTCTTCTTCTTCTTCTTCTTCTTCTTCTTCTTCTTCTTCTTCTTCTATTATTGCAATTTATGATATACATAAATTTCTAGTAAAAGAATAAACTACTAAATATATAAAATTGATTGTTTATCATTGACTAAATAAATCTGAAAATCCCAAAGAATACACTGGGTTCCTCTGGGTACAATTCTCACAATGGATTTAGTAGCAGCAGGGAAGTTGGTAGCAGCATGGGGATTTTCATGGTAGTAAGAAGACAAAGTGAGGATAGCGAATATGTAAGGGGGGGGGCTTTTCTTGATCTCGGGGGGGGGGGGGTAGCAGCATAGAACTTTCCCAATCTATAACGAGAAGATGTCACTTTACCAGCAATCCCAAACTCATTTGTTTGGAGATTCCCCGGACCATCCTATCAAAAAATAGGGCAACAGCCATGGAATTTATCATTTAATTAAAGCTGGGGGAAAATTATACAAACATATTTCTGTCTTTCTTAACTATCCACTGACTGGGAGGCTTTGATTTTGGGAGGAGCAAATGTCCTACGCACTTGAACCCCCCCACCCTCCCCCCCCCCCCCCCCCCCCCCGCTCCTCCCACCCCGTGCGGTCACTGGTTGCATGCTGTAATCGAATAACTTTCATCTTGTCAGTCATTTCCAAACCGACAAAAGCAATTAAACCTCAATCGTCTTCAGTTACCTACGCATAGCTTCTTTATCACAATAATAATTTAGGTGGATAAAAACGATAAGATTTCACTAACCACACAGTATAAACCCATCTTATGTTTGTTCTACGAAAGCATGCTGGTCAAGATGAGACGCATCTTTTATGAAAATATCGACTTTGTCTGCAAGTATGTAATCCGGTACGAACTTTATAAACAGCATAAAGAAAACGCCAGGCGTGGTTCTGTATTTTCTGCAGGTTATGAATGCACTTTCCTATCATTATTATTGGTTTTTATTAATTTTTTGTTACCTGTATTCGTGCCGGGACTGCTTGTCAATCATGTAGATTTTAAACATCAAATAATTGTCACCATCAACTATATTATAGGTTAATCAGGGGCGGCTCCAGGATTTTGTTTTGAAAAAAAGGGGGGGGGTCCAATTCCCCAAAATTTCTGACAAAAAAATAGGTCATCAGATGATATTTGGGGTGTTTATTGACTCTAGTTCAACTCGCAAAAATCTCTTACAAGCAACGAAAAATAAATAGATACATAAGAATCTCTCACAAAGCACACAAAAGGGGGTCCAATACACAAAAACCTATGATAAGCAACCCCCCCCCCCCCTCCCGGAATGGCCCCTGGGGTTTGTCATAAAGGAATTAGGAGACAGGTCCATTTTCACTGTCGCTCAAAAATAACAATTGTCTGATTGTTTTTCACAATGTTAGATTTCCATACCTCCTAGGAAAGAAAAAAATCAATAAAACATATTAATGTTATCTAAATACCCCCAAAACAAAGTTTTATATAAAGCAGTCACGTATCGAGATACTGATAAAGAAAGGGTGCGAGATGTACACCTGGCAGTCCCTGACAGGTCCGCTTAATACATGCACGTCGGCGCTCTTAAGATCTGGGAGCAAGCTATCCCTCCCCCCCCCCCCCCCCCACCCCCTGCCCTCCCCGCTAAAAAAAAAAAAAAAAAAAAATTAAAAAATAAATAAAAATTATTTAAAAAAAGTGGTGGGTCCAGAGGGCTATAGAGGTGTCAGACTTTCTCAGACTTACTAATTAGACAAAGTACCCCACCCTCTCTCTACTCTCTCTAACTACCCCTCCACCTTATTCCAAAACCCCGCCTCAACCCCCCCCCCCCCCCCCCCATCCGAACCCCATTTAGTGTGAGTCTTTGGAAGACAAGCGACAAGAAGATAAATAAAGCATATTTTTGCGCTCGCCTACCCGGTATAAACATTCCCTTGATCCTCCCTGGGATACGCCACTGAATCTAAACCCTTCTTTTGCAATCCGCATGACCTCAGGTAGTCACTGCTCTACTAATGAAAAGATTTTATTGATATGTTTATGATACTTTTATTTATTTTTCGTTCATCTTGACTTGCAACGCCACTACGTCGCCCGCAGATCGCAGAGTGGGACTGTTAAAATGTCAATCAAATCTATATTACCAGTAATACTACAAATTCTATTTTCACTTTCCATCTTTTCTTTCATTGATTATATATACAATGTCATGCATCGAATACAGGCAATCAAGAAAAATATACGAACAGGATCTTGGTAATGCTGACCTTGCTATGTTTATTGTACATGTGTAAGCTAACTTGACCTTTCAGTACGCCTATAATGGGGTCATTATTGCTAGTATGAATTACAGATAAAATAACCTTTTCCAATTTGTACTTTCGCCTGCATTTAATTAATTCAGTTATTCGTTTAGATTCATTTCTTATTTCTTTTTTTTTTTTTTTTTTTTCATTCTATTAGTTTTTTGTATCTCACTATGCTCACGTGGGCTTAGAATTTTGGCAATAGTCATTGAGGTCTATTCGAAATGAAAATAATTCTTATATATTGTTGTCCGAAATAACGAATATTCTAACGCAAAGTTCGTTGCAAACCAGGTTTTGTCATCATTAAAAAAGAAGGATATTTCTTTTTATACAAACAGTGCTAGTCTTCCTGTTATGAAAATGCTAATTAACTTGTGACTTATAATCATGTGTTTCATATTTTATTTATTAAACATCATTGATTTAAATCAATATTCTGTTCATATAATAGCGTATACCATACATCACAAGTATAAATACAGATATTTAGAGCGTATAACAGAAGTATATCATATGTCAAATGGAAGGTAAGTAAAAAAAAAATATTACAATGAAAAATATGAATAGTGAAATCATAATGATTTAGGATAGTATCATAAAAAATATTGTGAGTCATACATGCATATCTAAGGGAATGAACTTACAAAGCTTTGAAATCGAGTCTTTTTGTTTAAATCTTAAATAATAAATATATTAAGTAGGTAGTTCATGTTCTGGAGGATTTTTTACATTTCGTTTTTAATTCGATTTATGTTAATTCTTTGTAATATTCGACTGCCTTGTTGTGTAAGTTGTTTGTGGGAGTGTGTGTGTGTGTGTGTGTATGAAGTACTGACTTCTAAATTATGTTATAAAATCTTTATAGATAATATAAAGGAAACCTTTACGTTTAAACACGCGGAAATAGCACATTTAAATACTCCATCTGGAATTGCGACTTCCTTTTTGACCCCGAGATTATGTACTTTAGATGGTAAATTACGTGAATTTCAGTTTAGATTATTACAGTATCCTATATTGTAATGATAAACTGTATACATTTGGCTTTATAACATCTAAATGTTCTTTCTGTGGAAAGGAAACTGAGGTATATAATCACTTATTTATGAAATGTCAATTTGTTAAAAAATTGTGGCGAGAAATAGGGGAATAAATGAAATTGATGCACTTAGATACTTTAAAATGGGAGGAGATTTTGGTTGGGTTAGATGGAAAATCAGAAAATCAGAAAAGCATATGTACATTAACCATTTAATTATACTCATAAAATATATGATATACAATGCGAGATCAAAAGGAACGCCCCCAACAAAGAAAGAAATCTATAATGCACTTTTAGAAAGTAAAGATAACGAAGTAACGTAAAAAGGCAATATCTCGAAATAAGTTAAGTCTAAATCTAAAGAAATGGAATTATTTTGAATGTTGGACGGAAGGAGGACATACACTATAATATCACAAACAGTTTTAAAATATATATATATATTCATTATTACAATTGCCCTATATACTTTGAATGTGCGCCTATCAGGTTTTAATCTATACTTTGTTCAGTTAAATTGTACTATTGCTTTTTATTTATAGATGGCATGTTATGGAAATATATAATTTGTATTGTGTTTATTGCCATGTTGAATTACATTGTGCAATTAATGCTTAATTTGTAATATTCATTTTGAAAAACTGAATCAAGGAATAAAAAATTATGAAAAGAAAAAAAAGTGTGTGTGTGTGTGTGTGTGTGTGTGGGTGTGTGCGTGTGTGTGTGTGTGCGTGTGCGTGCGTGTGTGTGTGTGTGTAATTGGGTTTTTACAGACGTGTATCAATCAGATATTATTTACGCCTGGGGGCCGACTTTTAACGTCACCATCGGAAAGACGTGACTCAGTCTCGAACCTGGGTCCGCTGAATCAGTTTATAACTCCCACTGTTAGCTGGATTACAGGCGTACGCCACAACGCCCAGTTTGTTGATAAACATTTGTTGAGTGTTGGATGAGGATATTTTCATACCAGATTGCTCCATCCACCATCACCCTTTAAGCCCCAGAAAAGACTTTCACAACACAAATACTGGTTTGTCACCCCAGAACTCAAAGTTGGGATCTGACACTGACATCTGACATTTTTGTTTTCAAAGATTTTCTTATCTATATGCCAGAGTTTTAGATAAATGTAAGCGATTTATAGGAACTTCTGTTTGACAGATGTTTTCATCCATGTATCCCCCCAAAAAAGCATTTTTTATCAAGGAAAAAACTAAAGATATACACAGTCCTGTATTATTATGTTTTGTGATGAAAATATAAAAAGGAGACTGAAGAATTTATGCTCATTTGTTTATTAACAGTTTAATGAAAAATCAATGGCATCAGGAAAGTGCTATTCTTTTCTATATTTTTTTAGGGTATTGTTTTTGTAAACATGTAAATAAAGTGATTCTTATTATCGGTGTATCACAACTTTAAATATAAATTCTTGATGAATTACTCGAGGACAGAATAATGATCAAGAGTTAACACAAAAGACAAAAAATTATGTAAAATAAAAAGGTTGACATTAAAAAAAAAAAGTTTTGTGATCGCTGTGAAACGGAATTTTACACACGCCAGTTACCCAGTCACACTACATAGACCGAAAACAGACCGAACAAAAAAATTACAGTTCCCTAAATGGCCAACAGTTGGTATAGGTTTGGAGTCGGTGTGGCGTCGGCTTGGTGGTGTGACTGAGCTACAAAACATCTTAGGGAGGTGTCGTGCTTGAGTGACTGAAACAATTGAAGGGAGTATTTTAAAAAAAGGGGGGGGGTCATGAGTTCGAGACTTTGCACAGCACTGATGCAATCTGGCAAGACATTTCATCGACATTTGCCTCTCCTTACCCAGGACATATAACAATGATAAATGAGGATCAGTGCGATTTAAATTGCCATATACCCCCGCGATGACCATATACATACTCCCCCAGGGAATGGAGATGGTGCATAGATTGTGTGCGTTAATGAATCCGATTACTGGGACAGGTTGGCAATGTCATAAATATTGTTAAGTTCATATCATTATTCATTATCAGCGTGTATGTATCGATATCGCCAGGATTCGAATAAGCGGGTTAAGTAGGCGAAAGGCTAACTATGTTTAGACTGTAATTAATAGAATATTAATGAGCTATTATCCTCTTCGTAAAGGAAATAATCAAGCTTTATTGATTCCGATTAGAAAGAAATCATGATTTAAGACATATATCGCCAATGAAAAGCAAGTGAAGCGGCAATGATTAATTCGCGTTGGTCAACTGATACACATGGTAATTAACGCACTTGAAATTACAGGCATCAAATTTATACTTTCGAATCATTGCAGTAGTACAATAAATCTTAAGCGGTATTGAAGCAATAATTTTCCCCTCAATTTTCTTAACACGCTACTTCTTCTCGAGGTATGATCAACATTTTCACTTCAGTATTATGACAGTCGCGTTGTGCTGAATATAATCTAGAAGATGTAAGTACTTACTAAACTTACTTATATGAACATTTTGAACAATACTTGTTACAAATTTATTTATCTAAAAAAAAAACCTTCTGATAAGGCATAACAGTTTAAAAGGCATTGCTAGGCTAAAGTAAGTGATATTTCTATTTTTAAAAATCTTATTTGTCCTATGGGGTATAAAATTGCATAGAGTTGGTCGGATATCTTGTTTTTTTAAACTAAAACGTTTAAAAGGCAACCCTACCTGGTAATATAAGTTGATTTGTGTGAAAGCAGAAAAATAAGAAAAACAGGATGGTAAAAGTTTGAAAGAAATCGGACAAGGAATAAGAATTTTATGGATGTTTGAAAAATGAGATCATTATATCTATGCGAATCTCATATTGGCTATTTGGTGAATCGATTGTGACATACTGACTGACAACTCTCCCGTTTGTCGTACGCAAAAATATCATTCATTACTCCTAAGCGCCTTTACGCTCGGGGCAGTATTCAAAATATATTGTAGATAGCATTTTGTTATAGGTCCTCATGAAAGAAAAGATCCTACTGAGTAATACATTTTGGGGAAAAAATGAGTCATTTTGTGTGTTGGAGCAAATGGGGGAGTTGTCCGCCACTACATCAATGTGACATTACCGATTCGGCCAATTTGAAATTCCCATATGTATAGTGATTACAACTTTCAAAAATTCATAACTTTCTTATTGCTAGTCCAATTTCGTTCAAACTTTCACCAATATGCTTCTCTGTTTTCCCCCTCTCTCTTTCAGAGCAACATGTCATTAAGGTTGGATTGCCACAATGTCTTTCACATGGAGTTCGAAAATGTCAATTTTGAAAAATAGAACATTAAAATTCTCTTTATATACATTTAGAATCCATGTTTGATTCCTGTTTACAAATTATGAAGAGAAAACTGATCATAATTATAGCATGTTAGACGGTGATTTCGTTCCCCCCCCCCCCCCCCCCCCCCTACGAATAGCATCCAGCATGTTTTGTCATTGATCGATATATTTTCCCTCACAAAGTTAAGTGCATGGGTAAATTATATGGAGTCCTTTTTCTAAAAAGAAAAATTTGTAGTTTTACTCAGTATGTCATGTCCTTTAGATGGTGTCTTTATTATCAAAGAGGGTGACATTTTAACGATAATTTTTTACTGAGGAGCATTTATCTTCAGTCAAAATTTGATGCACCCATTAAATGGATATTAGCCCCCACCCCTCAAAGGTTTCACAGAGCTACGCACCTGATAAACTTCACAACATTTCAAAATAAGAGATGCATAAGTTTTAGTCCATTACGATGCTGACAAAACCTGAGAGCTAGGTTGTTTAGAATACCAAATGGATTGCCTTGTTCAAAAAAGGGGACCCTGCATGTGAAGCAGATTTCTCGCAAAGAAAAATAATAGGCTACGCTAAATATTATTGTCATCACCTCTCTCCCCAAAAGAAAATCAATATAGAAATCGAAACAATGCATTGCCAACTGTAAGTTCTGTGTCATTTCATTTTATTTTTCTCTCGTATTCACCTCTTTATGGGGTAATTAGAGATACAGTCATATGCATAGATTTTGGAAGTTGCGTGCACTTCAAACAGAGTTGTAAACATTTATGACCAATACTATCTGCTGACATCCTGGCAAAATATGATAAGATGTGATCTGATATCTTTCAGAAGGTTAGTTTGCTTTAGAAAAGTACATTTATAATGATCACTTGGCGTCGAAAGTTTGGAAGCGCTGTGAAGCAGAACAATGGTTTGAAGTAGGACATTGATGCTGAAATTATTTTTCTCTTATTGATCTCCCCCGTAAGCCACAACTAGCCACGGAAGAGACTTTGTGTGACTTCAACCAATCGACAGCTAATAGTTGGGCGTTGGAATGGATGGGAACAACGCTACTTTCTTTCTTGATGATTGGGAGAGGGACTTCCTGGCCACCGTGATGTCGATCATGTTTGTAGCGGGAACCATCGGGAACGTCATGGTCCTGCTCGCTGTAGCATTGTCCCGCAAACTTCAAACGTCAACCAACATCTTCGTTGTCAGTTTGAGCTTGACCGATCTACTTGCGTCTATGGTTCAACCGCTGCAAGCTGCGGGGATGCTCGGCGAGGATGGATGGCCACTCCCAGACATCATCTGCAAGATCGTTGCCGGAGTCGCCATCACCTGCGTCTCGTGTAGCGTCATCACCATCTCGCTTATAGGCGTCAATCGCTTCGTTCTCATTACAAGATCGAAAGAGGCCTACCAGCGTGCATTTTCTACCAAGTTCATGGCCGCGATGATCATATTCTCCTGGATGTACCCCGTAGTCACACTGGTCATCCCTCAAACGACCGGACGACATGGCCGACTAGGGTACGACCCGTCAACACGACTTTGCATCTGGGATTTTGCTCATCCGAAAGCAAAGATATATGTCGTCCTAGCTGCCGTCATGTCCATGGTGACGTTCAACGTGACCTTCGCCAGCTATCTCATGATTTTCAGACACGTCAGGAAGAGCGCCCTCATGACAAGGTCCAATGCCACCGTCGTTCGTCAGCCATCCTCTTTGGTGTCAGGTCGTAAGCGCCATCGGAAGCAGATTGAGTTGGTAATAACTAGGAACTTGCTGTACGTAATCTGTGGATTCTTTTTCTGCGTGATCCCGTACACAGGACTGTTCCTTGCCCTGCCATTTCTGGAAGGGCCATGGCTACAGGTGGGTCTGCACATCTCGTCGTATGCTGCTGTTCTTCTCGTCTTGGACAGCTGTCTGAATCCACTGATCTACGCCTGGAAGCACCCGCACTTTAAGGTTGTTTTCGGTTGCATGGTGCATCGCAGATGGTACGACATTCCCGAGCCATCCAAGTTCTTGGCCAGAATCCTTCGTTTAGATGTTCATGCCATCAGGTCCCCGATAACTTCTGAAACAACCCAACGTGCAGGGACAAGTATATGATCATGGCCGGTATCCTTAAACGAACAGAACAATCAAACAAACAGAACAGAAAAAAGGGAATCCTCGGAATTTCAATCTTCTGACAGTGTTACAAGAAAACGTACTCAAATTTACAACTTTATGATATTTGCAATTAAGATGTTCTATCAGAAGTTTTGAGAAGGGGATGTTTACCCCTTCACTCTAACGAAATATCTAAGAATGTCGTCTCATTTACCCGTTCGGATCCTCGGAATGCCGATTCTCGAGTGGAAAAAAAAAAATCGGGAAAGTTTATTTTGCTCCTTAACCCCTACTACGAGAGCATTGACAGGGCCGCCAGAAATCCATGGTTCGTGGGGAAAATTATGCCCCCCACCCCCCCCCCCCCCTTTCGGATAGTCCTGGATCCACCCTGATGCGTGATCTCTTCCTCTTATCATCATGATGAAGTATTGCTACAAACAATCACCACCACCTTCTCCTTGGTAACCACTTCTAGTATAGTTACGGTATCGATACACCGATAGACAGATTGACTGTTCGTTTTTGTGTTTTGGTTTTTTTTCACAGCATGCAGACTGAAAATAATTATATTAATTCAGATAATTCAAAATTTAGAGATATGTTGCAATCATTTTATTCTATTATAGTTATCCCCTCTCAAGAACAAAAATTTGTTGAATAAATCTAGAATCATGACTAGAGAGGTATAGGAATATAGTCTTCATGCTCAGGAGAAACTTGATTTCCGAGGTAGTCTCTCTCCCTCTTCTCTCTCTCTCTCTCTCTCTCTCTCTCTCTCTCTCTCTCTCTCTCTTTCCCTCCCTCCATCCCTCCCTCCTTCCTCTCTCATTCTCTCCCTCTCTTCCTCCCTCCCTCCCTCTCTCTCTCTCTCTCTCTCTCTCTTTCTTTCTCTCTCTTCCTCCCTCCCTCCCCCTCTCTCTGTCTCTCTGTCTCTTTCTCTATGTAAGGGGGTGGGGGATGAGGTTGGTCTCTTCAGCCCCTATAGATCCGCCTAAGCAATATTGAGGGAAATAAGTAAAGGTAACTTTTCTGTAAATGCATTATCCCAGGAGAAGTGTAGGGTTTAAAAACATAAGAATGAGAAGAATTTATCATTCTTGTATACGTACATGTATATCAGTTTATTCTCTATGGCGAACTCATCTTGCTATACTTCGCGTCCCATTTAGTAGCAGACAAATAACCTATTTTGTTCAATCTCTGATGATTCATATTTCGATCAGACAACGCTCCTTTTCATCTCCCAACTCTCTCCCCATGGACAGGCTTATTATGCATTTCTTCCAGGCATGACAGCCATCATATCACTTCGATACAAAGGAATCGTTATCATCCCACATTTTCTTCATCTATTTACTTTCGTTCCTAAGATGATTAAAGGGAAAATATGCATTATTATAAATGCTACGAATGTTTCATGATTTGTGTTAATATCAGATGCTATGCTGACTATAACAGTGTGTGGTATAAAACCAAGTTATGAAGCATGAAAGCTAAGTTATAATACTTGTTACCTGTTGCAAATCAATCTAATGTAATGTTATACTTTGTCTGAAACATCATCATCTCACTTGCTTTGATTATTGATGATTATGATACAGAAAAGTCTCGTAAAATGAACAAAAATGTGCTCATTTAGAGTGTTGCTCACAGAAATGGTTATAAAAGGTAAGATATGATATGTATATTTGTTCGATATATCATTGCATTTATACCTGTATATTAAAATAGTTTGTTGGAAAATGTACAGGTCTTGTAAATAACGTGTACAATATTGGGAAATATTCAATGCAAATGTTATTGAGAAATGTTTTAGAAATGTTTTGGAATGTATATATATGTTGGATATGTTGTGGTATTGTATCAGTTCTATAAATTATAGAAGGATGGAAAACATATATGAGAAATTATACAGCCTAGTATTACAGTTCATACTCCAATTCGTCAGAATTATTTCATGTTTTGGTGATATTCCACGTGGTTTCTTTGATTGACGTGTTTATGATCATGATGAGAGTCCCATATATTTTATTTTGCTACCCGCCGAACCCCCTGAAGCAACGACCCGAATTTAGGGGCTGGCCTTTTTACCATTTTTCTCCGCGGTCACTGGCAATGAATTCCTCAAATACACTTGGCAAAATAAGGAGGTCAAAAGTGTTTCATATTTCATTCAAAATATGCCATTGGCCTGCATAATCTATCAATTCAATATTTTGAAGGGGATTATTTTTCAGTACAAAAATATTTCATTACTGAGAGGTATTACGTTTCGTTTTAGGGCTTCAGTGTAGTTCGCTTGTCTAACGACCGTAATTATTATAAGCTCACCGATTTCATTGATAAGTTGATGTAAATCCTTTCTTGAGAGGTCAATACGACATATAAAATCTATTGAATATTCCAAAATATCACATAAGAGATTTTTACGCTTAAAAAACAATTCTTACATTATTTGAATGACATATTGGATGCCTTTAGTTTTCATGGTTTTGAGGAGAAAAACATATATATATAAAATTATATTATGTTCCATTCTTATGCTACATTGAAATTGTGTATACAGTTGTTACATTCAATTTCAATATACTGTACGTATAACCTAAAGAAAGTCTTTGTGTCATATTTACATAATTTTGTCATGTGAATATATAAATATATATATAGCGAGAGAGGTGTGGATGTGTGTACCGTTCGGTTGAACCATGTTAAATTCTGTTCCATCATCCTCTCTTCACATATCTAAATTTAACATGGTTCAACCGAACGGTACACACATCCACACCTCTCTCGCTATATATATATATATATATATATATATATAATTGTGAGAAATGAAAATGAGAGAATAATGGTTGCGTAGCTTAAATCAAAGTTCCCCAGAGCTGTCCTCCCTTTTTGAATTTTTGCAAAGGTTGAAAAAATGTCTCCGCCGGGAATCGAACCCGGGTCGTTGGCTCAGAACGCCAATGCCTTAACCACTAGACCACGGAGATGGGCCAGTGATTTCGGCGACACCAGATTCAATTGACCGACAGATTGACAAATCTTCAACCTTATTAATTAATTCCTTTGTCGGGGGCAGGTGAGTTTTGAACAAAGACAAGCCGCATTTTATTGTTCACTCTTCAAACACTTTATACTCAAAGTTTATAAATAGACATTATTCAGTCATCTTTCTCGTCTTATCGGTTTTTATGACGTTCCCAAAGTTGTATTCTTTTTCGTTACGTCTTCATGTTGAATTTTTAACTTGCTTTGTCATTAATTTTTCATTGATATCTATGTTTAGTCTTCATTTTCTTCTGTGTCGTTTTTTTTTTTCTTTTTCTTTATTTGTACCTCAATTCGAACGTCAATAAAAACCTTATCAAGTTTTGCATCGCTTTTCATTGTCCACAATGCTCTCTCTCTCTTCCTCCTTCTCTCTCTCCTCCCTCTCTCTCTCTCTCCCTCTCTCTCTCTCTCTCTCTCTCTCTCTCTCTCTCTCTATCTCAAATCTGAATCTCTCTCACTTTCATTCGTTTTCTCTCTACTTGCCCTAATGCTTATGCACAATAATTGTATCTTACCTGTGCCTTCTGCTGACGAAAGGGGGCACTACACTACAAAGTGACGAACGATCACATTGAACAAACTGCCAACATTTAAAAGGTCATCAATCTTTTCACCCGTATGGTATGGGTGACACGGTTCAGAGAGGTATATGAATGAAAACCATTTTATTTTTTCTTGATATAAATCAAAGCTAGTCTCAAATACAGTCTGCAGATGAAAAAGGGGTTCCCATGAATAGTCAAGTGTTTGATTGTAATTTTTATATAGAAATATTATTGTAGAACAGTAAATTGGTAATTATATATTTAGCGCAAAAATAAGTGTGTAAAGGAAAGGGAAAGAGGTGGAAGTGGACAGATAGTGAGACAGAGAGAGAGAGAGAGATAAAAATGAGGGAGAGACTCATTGCATGCATGGGACATTATAGACAGGAAAAACAGGGAAAGAAGGGTTAAGGAACCAGTTGGTTATCTTGTATCATCTGAAAACTGAAAACAATTATTCAAATATATAGCTATTTGTTTAAATTTCACTACAGTGGTGTTACATCAGTTATTTACAAATGCAAAGTGAAGCTTTTAAAATATGAACATGTTCAGCGGTGTAGATACGCACGTAGACCCCCCCCCCCCCCCCCCTTATCACGCAAGTGCCCCCTCAAAGGGTTGAACCCTTTATGAGCCCATATATTATTCGCACGCCCTCCTCTAGTCTATAATTCAGGCAATAAACACCTATAGTGGTATTGGGTGGGAGACCTTTTCAAGGAATTCTTGACGATCCAACAGCGTAGCTATATGATTTAATTTTAGGGGGCAGTTGTAAGCACGCGAAGCGTGCGAAATTGCTGATGCTCCCCAGGGGTAGGGTGCAGGGGGGGGGGAGTTCCCACCCCCTCCCTCGCGAAGCGCGAAAGTCTGACGTTTTAGCAAATATGGAGAAATATAACGGCTCGTAGCACCCTTTCTAGGCGAAAAGTTAGTTCGACGACCTGACTGCTTTTCAGTTATTTGTACACAATACTACACTACTAGTATACAATTTATGTAACAGAGGTGGGCGCAGGGATGGGGAAGTTACCCCTTCCTGCGCGAAGCTCTAAAGCTTTTTGACTTTTTAGCAAATTTGAGAAAATGATATTGGCTCGTATAGTACCCTTTTTTAGGCGAAAAGTTAGTTCGACGCCCTGACTGCCTTTCAATTATTTGGACGCCATACTGCACTGTATGTAACAGCGTGGCGAAGGAGGGGGGGGAGTTACCCCCTTCCTGCGCTAAGCGCGAAAGCTTTTTGACTTTTTGGCAAATTTGAGAGAAAGATAACGACTTGTAACACCTATTTAGACTTTTTCTCACTTCTCCCGCTTTTTTCGCTCTCGCTTTTTTTTTTTCTTTTTTTTTTTTGGGGGGGGGGGTGACCGCCCCCACCGCCCCCTCCCCTGGCACGCGCCTGTGACGATCACGTGTTTCAGATTAGATTTTGAGAGAAATGATGTTCTTATTGATGAACTGATCATTACTTATCATGGTCAGTTACCCTGGGTTTGTTTTGCATTTAGATAATAATTTAGATTTACAGTCCCATCAACACTGCTAGGGTTGAAAACGACCATTTTTCGAGACTACAGTTGTGTTTACTTGTACCCGCTGACAGTACAGCTGGGCAGTTTGTGCATTCATTGTGCCTAGCGCCTGTGCATTAGAGAGAAGTAGTAAATGAAATATCTGGCTTTGTACAGTTCAGAGCCTGGACACAATACACTCGGTACCCATTCAACCAAATCGTACCTTATCATGTTCCACGGACATTTCATACTGTGATTCATTGTTACGGAGGCTATAGTAATCACAACCACGTTGGAAACATGTATACTTGTGAATAAGGTCCCAAGGTTAAGACCGAAAGTTGTAGGACTTGAGAAAACTCTTCTTGGGCTGACAACGAAGCAGTATTGCACAATCCCCCCATTCACACCGCAACAATGCGTGCATGTCTATGCACATGGATAAGTGGAGAGCCAGTCCGAAGCCCACCAGCAACAGTGGATCACCCTCGGCCCAGGGACGGCCGACATCATTGTCAATGCCTCGGTCTTTCCGAGTTCTTTCCATCGGGTTCATGATTTTATTCGTGTTACCCAAAGAGATTCAGGCGACAGGTAAACAGTATTTTTTGTGTTTTTTTATAGAAAAAAATGGTAGTTGGCAGTGCTGACCTTGCCTTTTATCTAGTTTCATTGTCTCCCTGCACATACTACATGCCCTATCTCTTTCGTTTTTTGCATTCATTGTTAAGACATTGTTGAAGCATTGTTGAAGCATTTATGCATTGTCATCAACAGTAATTGTACCGTGTAGATTAATATTTGTGTGATTGTGTCGGGTATAATGCTGCTGAGGAATTCATAACTTGGCATCATCAGCAAAATTTATGTTGCTCTAGTGCAGTCATCCACCTGTAATAGAGCAACATACATTTTGCTGATAATGCGAGATTATAGTTCTCATAGTTGACTTGAATGGAATGGAATGGAAGCAGATAAATCAAGAGATAGGTTGGCCAAAAAAAAAATCGACGTAATGTGAGAAGATAATGAATTTTTCGAAAGTCGAGATCGCTCCTGGCAAATTGTGAAGAATCTTCAATTAAGACATGCGCCTTTTATGCTGTCATTTTGTATTATGTGAATGCCATTCAATGAAAACTTTAAATCTATTGTTATATTGTGAACAAAACAAGTCAAGAGTATTCATCTTCTTAATTGTGAAAAAACACGTTTCACTGGTAAAACATGAACAAAAGTCACTCATAATATTTTTTTTTTTAAACATTCTAAAATCTGAGGAAATTTTGAGTAATGATATGTGTTGTTTCTGCATGACCTCAGAAATCAGGACCCAATTTTCATTGGAAGAATCCGATGATAATGTCATATTAAATTGATTTCGATATTTCAGTTTGATTTCATCTTTTAAAAATGTGTTCTGTATTGAACATAGTCTTTTCAGGGCAGAGGGAACCCCTGATTTATTTTGCAAATTATGCTGTATGCGTGTGCTTCATCATGATAGGTGACTATTATCTCTCCTTGACTTTGAGGTTATCTATGTTCAGATATCGGGAGAACCATTGGCATGAGTAACCCGTTATGGTTCGGACTTTAGAGCAACGGTCTTCGAAATGGGCTAGATAGATACTAATCCGTTTGATTTTGTTCAAGCAATGTTTACCAAGTTGGTTACAGGTGTATGCAGTTACACAATAAACATACCTGCCTCCTTTGTTAGGACTTTGCGCTCTCTTTCCATGGACATCAAGAGAATGAAAGAAAAATGAGTCAGTTGACTGTTTGTTTAGGGGTGTTCACACCAGTGGCAGCCCCCCCCCCCCTTTTTTTTCAATCTGGCCAGTGCTGTAGCTCGCAACCCAAAGGTCTGGTTTGGTCTGGCCTTGTTAACTTCTAAAAAATCCTTTCACGGTTCGATCTATCTTCAAAGTTTTGACACCAATGTCTGTTCTTTTCCTTAGAGGGCTCATATTACAATACACTCTAGGCAGACATGTACATATATACACAAATGTATTACTAATAGTCACTTTCTGAGTGATAAAAGATGACAAATAGGAAGTTTTTCCAAAACTCTTTTTCTACCGGACCTCTGTTACAGAGTTTCACCCGATTTGAGTTTTAAGTCTGGTTCGTGTCTGGATTGTGTCTGGCTTGGTACAAAACCTTCAGTCTGGTGAGTTTGAGACCAGTTTTGGTTCTGAACTACAGCACTAAAATCTGGCATACGTTAAATACGCAAAAAAGTGTCCCCCCCCCCCCCCTGAGTGTGTTCAGTCGCCCCCCCCCCCCCCCCCCCCTCACTCCTGGATCCGCCCTTTAATAGCACCGTGGCAGGAAAAAAATGGCTGCTAGACATTCTACTCTAGGTGTACAGGAGTGGAAATCTCCTTTTTCAGGGGGGAGGGGGGTGAAGTCAAATCAAGGATCACTCGTTCGGAGTGGAATCCACTCTCAAAAGAGTAATTCAACCACTACTTTCAAGTGGATTCCACTCTGATTGGGAGTGGATTCACCTCCAAAGGAAGTGCTCCTCTCTATATTATAAAGAGATTATGTTACGCGATTGATCATGATGATGGGATGAGGGCTAGCCATGAACGTTCCTTCAACCTCTTTATTTATCACATTGTTCCCATGGAGATGAACACTAGTCAGCGTATTTTCAATTGTACATAAAATGACAATCATGTTCTAATGGAAAGTAAATTGGATTTTGAAGGCTGATCGTGTATATGAATAAATTAAATTACTGGCAAAGAGACATCTCTTTTTAATTTTTTTTTTTTTTTTTTTTTTTTTTTTTTTAAAGGTGCATGGACAAATTCTCGAATCATTGTGGTTTTGATTTCTTAAAATGGTGTATTTATGCACCACGCTCCTGCAGGAGATACACAGTTTCCTTGGCGATGGTGATTATGATGATTATGCCTATCATAATTAAAAAAGAAAAGGAGTGTAATTCTTTGTCGATTTTTTCAGTTTTATATTGCATCCCGTTATATTTCCTTGATGAGGAAATGTGAACAGTTAGACTGAATGTCATATGCATATGCATATATAATAGGTGGAAATTACTGTATTTGAAAACTGCATGATCATTTCCAGATTGTATAATTATTTATGTGAACTTGAATGATTGCCTCTTTCTCACACAACAATATTAAAGACCTATACTTTCTAATATCTCGTCGTTCTGATAAGTACTGTCACCATTATTACTTTTTACTACTCATTATAGTTTTTTTTTCTATATAAACATGTCCAAAGTCTTAGAATATCATCCGGGTATAAGTAAGAAACAAATCGGCCGCCCCTCAACGCTTCACCCCCTCCACCTTTGGAGAAATAAAGGTATTCGCTTTTGATCATGGACTCTCATTCATTTTTGCCCGCCCGCCATTTAAAAAAAAAAAACACGTAGATACACCTCAGCATAATATACCATGATCATGAAATAACAACGCGGTCATGTAGATTTTTGCTGGCACTATAAACAATGCTAAACATGCTAACGAAGGACATATTCCCGAGTCCCGACCTATACAGCAAGTACATGTTGAGAGTACTAATGCTGCGGTTCTGCATGTGAGAAGTATTGTTTTGACTTGTTTGTATCAATGACCAAGTCCACTTATCTGGTCATTATGTGTCCCATATATCTTATCTAGTGTCTTGGAATGATGAATATAATTAACATTGAAACCTGAAAGTATATGTTCCGCAATACCAAGCTATATATGGGTAATTACAATAATCTGGTATATTAACATTTTTAGTCGCTAACGTTGGACTTTCCACTCTCAAAATTACTATAACTTTAAAAGATAAAGATTTCTCCTAGCATATTTCTGTCAGAATGTCTTTCTTTCGAAATATCCTCAAATCTCTAATACTTTACACATCGATCATAATTTTATGTTTTCCTTACATTTTAGCTTTCAAGTAATAATGGCGAATTGTAACAACATGCCGTCCGTTCATCTTTATATAGTGTTCTTCACATTGGAAGGGGATTCAGTGCAAAAACATCAGCTTTTTGAAGATCATCATTAAAATGTTAACAATGATTAATATAATTATGTTTATTGTTTACTTTATATGTAGGCCTGTTGCTATCTTGACGTTTAAGTTTGTCGTGTATGCCATCCGTAACATATTTTGTGTCCCCAAGGTTTATTAATTGCTAGTCTAATTGCATTACCTTCCACTGTTCTACCCAATCGCAATTTGATAACAATTTATTACAGAACGTATAATGTGTTGCATATACACATGGTCGATATTGCAATTATGCATGCGCTTTTATGATTCGATGTACATAAGCATTTCTGTTTTATCAGGTATATGGAATAATGTTCAGAAGACAAAAGAAGAATTAATTAGCTCTAAATGGAAAAGAAACTAGTACTTGATAGTACATTCGAGAGGTTTTTTCGTTTCGATTTGAGAGCAACATTGATTATTTATCTGTTCATCAGAGAAACGTGTATCGGTGCAACATAATATATTATATTGTTTTCATTTTATACCCATATCCTTGGAAAGGTATAGGACAGGTTTCGTTGATGTACATATTACCAGCTATTATTTGAATGGTCTTTGTTCTTTTTCGGCTCATTTCATCTGTTGTTATTACAGTGTACATGTACAATGTGTATTGTTGTTCCAGCTGTCATTTTTATTTATGAAAACACGCTAATAATGGGACTTTGGTGATAATACGATTGGTAATTGCACATTCGTATATACAGAAGCAAGCCAATGTATAAGATCTGTAGAAAACGGATAATTCGTAATTTTATGACTAGCACTGTTGTTGATGTTCTCGTCTCAATTTTTGCTTTTATTATATTATTTTGTAACCATGCAAATTTACCCAAGATCTGAAACTGGACCTTGGAAGTCCTGTAAACGATTAGGATTCGCTCATGTATCTCTGCACAGATGCGCCAGGTCACCCAGGTGTATCAAAAGACAATCAAAGATTGTTTACAAGAAGCCATGAGCCGTTTATTAACATCTCCATCCGACAGTCATGCCAGATATATAGGGCCTGGGATTCGATCCAGGGTCCTTGCTGTCATGCATAAATATACACCGAGTTTATCTTACCCCTGCAAAGTAACCTATATGGATACCACCTTTAATATGAATGTCACTTCACAGCCATTATTTATCACTCGGATAACTTTACAAACTGTACACTGTATACGGATAGATGGCTTAATCCCCGTGTAAAAGAGTATTACACTTACATGTCATAGGAAAATACCGACTGAGTTTTGGAAATAATTGCATTTATTCTGAAAATGAAAGTAGTCCACCCCCTGTTTTTGTGATTCAAAAGCAACAATCTATAATGATAGAATCAAGACAGAGAGAATAAATGAAAGTAGACCTAAAAGTCCAAAGTGCAGTAAGTAACCGCACCCCGTGATCATGATCAGTGATTACTGCATATAAAACAAGCAAAGAAAAAAAAAGAACATGACTGTCTCGTGACAATAATTAACACAGATTTGAAAAGAAAACCAAAACAAATCACAGCCTCAAAGAAGAAGTATGGTAGATACCTAAATTTCTGGGGGGGGGGGGGGGAGATGGCAAGACAGGTTATGTTTCGTACACTCTAAAAAATCCCGGGTCAAATTTGACCCGGAAATCAGTCCGTTGGGCCACACTCCGTTCCGGGTCAAAAATGACCCGGAATAAGGTCCGATGTGACCATTTCTGGGTCAGATCTGGTCCTTTCTGTGTCACATCGGACCTTATTCCGGGTCATTTTTGACCCGGAACGGAGTGTGGCCCCAACGGACTGATTTCCGGGTCAATCTGACCAGGGATTTTTAAGAGTGTATGCAAAGTGGGATGCTGTTCCCAGCCCGCCAAAATGTCCCCATTCTCCCTCTGCATAATTCTCGCTGTGTCTGCCATGGACCCCTATAAATCAAGCTTGTCTCATGACCAAGTCTTACATTCTTATTTGTGCCATAGCTTGATTAGCAAGAGCGAATATTGCTGCTCGCGATTGCCAAGATCACATATCACATCCTGATGATGGCATTCATGTGATTGATCGGCTGTATATTATTTTGCTTTCGAGGTTGGCATCGGGTCTATTGCTATATGCATGTAGGATCATCATGCATGGAGTTAAAGCTAATGGCAGAAAAAAGCAGATCGTATGAAATACTCTTAAATATTACCCATGCTGTAGATCAGGGCCGATCCAGGATCTTTTGTAAAAGGGTAGGGGCCCTATTGAATTCTGAAAATTTTCTTCTTTTTTTTAAAGAAAATAAAAGCGAATACCAGATTGCTGCCCGAAATTGCCAAAGACAATATCACATATCACATGATGATGGCATCGATTGATCGCTGTCTATAAGTTTTCTTTCGAGGTTGGCACAGGGATCATGGAGACTAAGATTTTTTTAAAATATGTACAGACCGAGAAATATTCAACCAACACTGCCCCTATATTATTTAAATTGGCATTCAAAATGAAAACCAAAGCGAGTAGAATATTTATACGGCTATATTGTACTGTTGTACATAATACTTCCAAAAAAACGCTACATTCAATTCACAGGCACAGTTATGTAATTGATTAATCAAAGCATTTTTTTTTAAATCACCATCGCCTATTAAGATGATATTTCTGCAATGGTACTGCATAGTACTAATGACTAAGCAGATTATAATCATTACTTTCGATTCCATTATTATTATTTAGAAAATATAATAAAATCTATGTCAATTTAATTGTTATTTTTCATGTACTTTTTTTTACAGATTTTAAAAATATTTCGTTATACCCATCTTATTTTATTACTCGTGATCGCAGTCTCAATAATGATCATGATGATAGGCCCTGTATGGTCAATAATAATTATATAACTGGGGGCCCGGTCTTATAAAGAGTTGCGATTTATCTGGATAGATTGCAAATCCTCCACTCGATCGCAAACTTACAATCTCCTATTGCATTACTAATAGAGTTGCGTTTGATATAAAGTTGCGATCGATTTGAATCAGTCGCAACTCTTTGTAATACGGGGTCTAGACGATTCTCTGGCTAGGTCAAATGGATTTATTGCATTGTGCTTTGAGAATGTGTTTATATATTTCTCGCTCAGTATCTCTTACCCGTATACGGTACTGTTATTTTAATTACTGCTTTGATGCAATATTGTTATATGTTGAAAAACTTGATAACGAATTGTTATCAACATGAACTTAGGTCCCTGATCTACCAATGGTTCAAAGTACAAGCTTGAAGTTAGTCACTCACATGTCATGTATACAGACGGTAAAGAACTTTTTGTTGGATGACCACAACAACAAAAAAAGATGATTATAACGATTCAGCACGTGTTCAAACTATAGAATAATGTCAGATTAGATTTAAGTTTCATGGTCATATTGTGCTTTTTTGTGGGCAGTGTTGCTACGACGAATTGAAAAGAATATTCTGACAAAATAAACGAATTATGAAGACCAGCTTCGAGAACGCGATAACCCTTCGTGATGAAGATGAATAAGGTTAATTTTATCATTTATTTTCATCTTGGGCATATTTTGGAAGTCATCCTTTTCCTCAGTCGTTCCTCCGTTTTTCCTGCAAAATTCAATGTTGAACATCCATCCATATCATCTCCAAGTGTAAACACGAAATGGTTGTTGAACATGTTGAATATTTTGAAATGTGACGTAAACTAGAGTAGCTGCTGAAGGACACGTGCCCCCGCCCCCTACCCCCATCGAAAGGTAAAAATAAAAGGGAAATGAGAAAAAGAGAGAGAGACAGAGAGAGAGAGGGGGGGGGGGGGAGAATAGATGAGCATGGTAAGGTGATCTTTGTTTTAGACGCCTTTCACATTCGTTAGTGCGTGAGTAATTTATCATCATTTATTTACCAATGTGACGTCATTATAGGATGTGAAGATTGAGAGGGGTCTTGAAAGTTGTGACTATACGTCATCCATCGGTGACTTTTTGCATCAATAAATGATGGTTTAGATTTTTATAGACTTTTTGTGAAATGATTCTTTTCGCAACCCCCCCCACGAAAAAGGGAGGAACAGTATTCGTGTCTTAAGAACTTGTCTCTTCGGTTTGGGCATTAAAAAGCGCACACCTGTAATTATTTCCCCATGGTCTCATGTGTTAAAAATGAGAAATCAAAAAATGATGAAAAGTAAGTGCCAGCAATAGCACCATTCAAACTTATGTCTTGAATAGTTCATATAAATTCCTTGACTTCCTGAAAATATGAAGGGGTCTTTTTCATCATTTTGTCTCTTTACATGGCGCAACTTAGACTACCCACAAACTTGGTCTCAGTTATGCAATGTTTACAGTGGTTATGATGTTTCTTGTGCTTCATAAAGTCCCATTGGGACCAACTATTGCTTTCTCTCATGGGACTGATCATGCTGATATGAACCATGCAGTAATTATCCCTTTTTACATGCTTTAGGCACATATGAAGAAAAAAAGTGTTCAAATAATGTACCATTGATTTTATATGAGTGTTTTTCAATAATTACATCATCTTTGGTGCGGGTCGAGGGGGAATCACCAAAAATGACTGGATCCAATTACAGACGCGCGGCCTGAAAGTTGAGCCCGAAAATATGATAAAAATACCCAAAAGTCCTTTAACCCGAATGAACAAGTTTTTTTTTTTTTTTTTTTTTTTTTTTTTCCAATATGATGTTAAAGTTGAACTATGTGTGAGAATACAAGGAGAGAAAACATGACGGAGAAAAGGAGAAAAACAAAGAACAAGAAAGAGAGAGAGAGAGTAGAGAAAAGAAGGGAGATGGGGATACGTGTAAACAGGAGTGGAGAGGGGAAGAGAGAGGGTAAGAGAGAGAGATATAATGAAAGGGGAAATATAGAACGAGAGGGGAAGAGGAACTTTCCTTCGTTTTTTTTTTTTTTTTTTTTTTTTTTTACATTTCGTTTTGATCAAATTTATAGTAGTCTGTTCATCAAGATGAAGTGATCAGGATGTGAAGCTGGAGAGGGTCTTGGAAAAAATTGTTACAACGTCATCTGTTTTTTTTCCTAGTATCATCAATAAATAATTCTATCATTCCATCACGTTTTGCTCTCCCTGGGTAGCCCTCGATCTTAAACATCTCATGTTCGTCTTCATCGTGATCGATTTTACAAGTTCGTCATCGTTCTTGCTTTTCATCTCTCCACCACTGTTTCTGTTTATGATGTTGTTGTTGTCGTTCTTGTAGTTGTTTTATTCTATGCCGTAGACTTGAAAGAATTCTAATGAAGCGTATTTTGCCCTAAATTTTATACATTGAGGAGGCGCGCTGGCGCAGTGGTAGGGCAGTGGTTTCGTAATTGGGAGGACCCGGGTTAGAAACCAAGTGGATGCGCTATAGAGCCCTTTGGTAAGGCATTAATCATCATTACCAAATCCCTCGGAGAGGACTTAAAGCCATCGGTACCCTGGTTGCATGCTTACATGCATACATATGCTTTCTTAGCAGTCAGGTAAAATACACCATCAATGATATTGTGATAATCAGAGGTATAGATGATGACAAATAGTTGTGACTTGTTATTGTAAATTTGTTGTAACTTTTTAGTAAATGATTGGTTGTATTTTTTCAATAAATGATTGGTTGTAATAATTATTTTTTATAATATTCATCTGTTCTGAATATTATCATAAAAAAATAATTCCACTTTCTTTCACTCTAAAAACTAAAGTGTTAGATCACAATTTGAAAGGGCCGAGGAGTGACCACATTTTCAAAATAGTAGATTAACACTTCTAACAAGCTGGATGCAACACTATAAAAGGCTGAAGCCAGCATGTTAAAAGCATTCATCTATAATTTGAAAAAGTGGTCACTCCTCGGCCCTTTTTGAAATGGTGATTTTTTAACACTTTAGATTTTAGAGTGTTCCAGTGGGACAAAATACTTTCGATTCTGTATAAGCAGGGAGGTTGAAGAGTCTGAATTCACGTCCAGGTCCTATAGTACATGGTTGTTCACTTGTTCCATGCAGGGAAAGATCTCTTCCACCTCCCCGGTTGTTCTTGTGAGTGTAACGCTTACCATTGACATTGACCTTTACGCAATTTTGTTAAGCCCATCAAGGTATATTACCGTTGCTAGCAAGCCATTTATCCAGCTTATAGACGCATTTAAAGCCTCTGCATCGTCTCATTACAAGATTTACCTTATTATGTTAGAGGGACTCGATGGAGCGGACGGAGTAGAGGCAGATGAAACATAAAGGAGTATATAGGAAGTTGGGGGAAGAGGAGGAAAGAGCAGAAAAATAAAGAAGAAAATATGTGAGAAAGAATAGAGATAATGTGTTACCCCGTATGCATGTATACTGTATCATGTGTATAGTTACACTGTCTGATGCAAACATCCTTTTCAACTCTTAGTCAGAACTGATTTAAAATTTCCGCGATGAACTAGTTAGGCCAGCAGCCTGTCCCGAAATAGTTACCCCATTTTACCCATAAGATTTGACCCCTTAAAGTTACTTAGACCATCTATGTCATTGACAAAAAGGTTGTCAGCCCGACCGTAGCTATCGTGTTTAGCCCCCAAAGCCCCCCCCCCCCCAAGAGATCCCTAAGTCGGGTCGATTTTACCCCATCTCCCCCATGCACCAAACTTGTGTCAGTAGGAAGAAGTATGACTGGACATTACAGAACACACAAAACTGACCAAAATTTCCATCGGGATGGGGTGTCAGGTGGCCCTTAAAAATTGGGGTAAATTTTTCCCCTCGAAGTCCAGGGACCAAATTTTGTCAGAAGAAAGAGCTTTGGGTGTACATTCTAAAAATATAAAAACTGACAAAATTGTCTATCGGGAAGGGGGTGTCAGACCCCCTGAAACAAAAACACCAAAGTGCCCTTTGACAACGCTTTGCCCCCAGAAATGTTTTGTATGTAAAGAAAAAAACATTTTCTTACCTTCTGACTATGATAATTCAAAAGTGTTTTATTCAATTCAATTCAATTCAAATTTATATAACATAGTATTGAGTGTAATAATTATCTTGAGGTGCATTTTGGTGTTAATTGGTCTTTCGATTAATAAGTTATTTAGTTGTGAAAAGTGTAATGCTTTCTCAAAAGTGGCCCCCAAAAAATATTGTCAGGATTATGTAAACACACCCATTGTCAATCTGCACCTGTTTGACAAGACATAATAGAGAAGCTTGTCATGTATCTGTGGTATGTGCCTGCCAGGCTGAAATGTACTATTCATGTGTTAATGACACAGATACCAAGCAAGCTCCTCTATTATGCCTTGTCAGATGATCAGTGGATGTGTTTATATCCTGACAATATTTTGGGGCTACTTTTCAGAAAGCAATAAATTTTCAAAATTTAAGAGCTTTATTAATCAAAGGACCAATTGACACCAAATGTGAATTCGAATTGAATATTTGGGGTCTCTTTTGGGGGCTCTGGGGGCTAAACCCGACAGCTACGGTCAGCCTGACAACCTTTTTCTCCATGATTTAGATGGTCTAAGTAACTTTAAGGGGTCAAATCTTGTGGGTAAAATGGGGCGACTATTTCAAGACAGGCTCCCAGACAAAGTGCTTACAAAATTCTATTCAACAAAGAACGTCATAATTGTCATCGGTGGCATAGCTACAGAAAGCATGGGTCCCCCCCCCCCCCCCGCGAAAAAAAAAGTATGGGGAAAATGAAAGGGAGAGGGTGAAAGGACGAGAAAGAAGATGATAGGACCCCTACCCGCATCCCTCCCCCTCATCGGTGGCCCCTGCTGATTCACATAAACCCCCCCCCCCCCCCCCCCCCCATGGCAGTGCCTCACACTACGCCCGTGATTATCACAAAAACAATTTAGGGAATTGAATGGTCAGAGGTAGGCCTACATGTAGTATAGATTTTCTTCGTAACCTTTTACCAATCCTGCCTTTGACAGTTAACTGTATTATAAACAATATATAATTTGGGGTAACCTCACTAGTCATAAGGACCGTTATTCATAATGACCACTTATTCATAAGGACCGCTATCCATAATGCGTGACTAAATGAAAAGCGGTTTTGTATGAATAGCGGTCCTTCTAAATAGCGAGCAAACCATAAACAAATAACCTCGCTATTCATAAGGACCTCCATTCATAAGGACCACTATTCATACCTATTCATAAGGACCGCTATTCATAACGCGTGTTAAATGAATAGCGCGGTTTTCTATGAATAGCGCTCCTTATGAATGGCAAGTGGACCCCTATAATTTATGTAATTAATAAACTAAAAAGGTCTCTTTTCCCTATCTGTGTCTGTAATTTCACTATGCATTGTCTCAGCCTGTTCAAATTGTTATTTTTCTTTTTCCTTATTGCATATGGTCTAGACTTTTCTCAATTATTCAACCATGAGTACAACTACATGTAGATGGCATTCCACATTATTTGCAGCATCCACCAGCCACAAACCGCTTGTTTACATCTTACATCACATTGTGTTCTACCCCTGCATTACCGTAGGGGACCCACCGCCCCTGCATGCATGCATTATCATCAGTGGGGTACCGCGCGTCCAGATAGTGAGGGGACACCGACATCATGGAGGGGGGAGGGGCACTGTTCTTCTCTGTGAATGACACGCAAATTAACAATAAGGTCATTAATTAGGGGGCGGTGTAGGAGGGGGTCGTTGCATCTTCTTTTCATATTCCATTCACTCCTCTCCATTTTTCTCATTTTTTCTTTACTTTTTAGCCATTTTATAAGGGGCCCCTTTGCCCCCCCCCCCCCCCCCGTAGCTGCGCCACTGATCATCATCATCATCATCGTGAAAGGTCTATCGACTCCGACTAGCGTCATGTCCGTCAGAGATAATTTGTCTGGGTATCGCTAATTGATAGTTCGTCATGTCATGCTGTGACCTACAAATGTCTGCCAGTTGTTGCGGCATTGATTTGTTTACATGTGTTGTGGTCATTGTCGCCATCCTCCATCACCATCATCATCGTCACAGCTATCATCATCACACCATGAGCTCTTAAATCTTGAGGAACATTCGCTTTATCAGTTATCATGGCCGTTGTCATGGCCATTATCATCACTGTCATCACCTTCAGTGTTATAGATACCCAACTTCAAGTTCTCGTTTACCATTTTCATTTTTCTTTTTTTTTCTGTAGTACTGTCATGCATGCTTGCAAAAACTCTGCAGCATCTTCGAAACAAAATCAAAACACAAACAAAACAAAATCATCGCTTGACTCAATCATGTGATGCTGACGTAATGTAACGCTTGAAACAGACGACCCCTTTCTTTGCCTCCTCATCTAATAAATTCTTGAGAGTTCAATCCATCCAGCTCCGACATTGTTGGCATTCACCTTTCCTTCACAGCTTTGCTTGATTAAACACATACACGGAAGCACGCCATCACATGAGAGAGGTGTACGACGCCATTTTTTCGTATGGGAAAGGTCATTGTCTCATTTAATTGCTATAAGATGTAAAAAGTAACAATGGTCAGTTGCGTAGTGGGTCGCTTAGCGGGTAAGAGGGCATTATTGTCCTCTCCCCATCAAACATGTGGCGAAAAAAAAAGGTTTTAAAAATGGTGAAAAGTGACGAAGGGGGATTGGGGGAATCAACGTGAACATGTAAGACGCTGCGACCCCCTCCCACACCCCTAATCAGTTTGCATTTCATCCACCAATGAAGACCGATGCCCCCCCCCCCCCCCGCCCTCTTGACGCTACGCCTCTGACAAGGATGAAAAGAAATGTCATGTCCTGGGGGGCGTTTCATGAAAGGACTTGTCAGATATTTTATCCGACAAATTTGTTCTCAGCCAATCAGATGCAAGGATTTCAGTAGCTTATAACAGTTGTCGGATAAAATATCCGACAACTTCCTTTCATGAAACGCTCCCCTGATCCATGTTAAACTATTTTTAAACATAGGTTTATTAGGAAATATCATTACCTTAGCTTTTTAAAGATTATCTCAAAATATGGGGGGAATCTTCAAAACTCTGTCCGTGAATATCTTCAGATTCTGAACAAGTAACTCGGGGGGGGGGTATTGATATGGTGTTTAAGTTAATACCTTCAAGAGATAAACAATTCAGAATATAATTCAATTACAGTATACATATGTATTAATTTTTTTCTCAATTATTGATTTTACTACTATGAGAACTGATCTTTGGTAAAAGTTTAAGTGTTAAACTGTGATTTTGTTACAGTTATAGAAAATATCCTAATTCTAAAAAGGAATTAGAGTTTACTCCTGACAAAATGCTGGAAATGCATATTTTTTGTGTGTTTATGAGAAGGCTTACGCAAACGCTGATAATTCCTCCTGAAAATGACTAAAAATATACCTTATTTATATTACTGAGAATGCTTACGTAAATCATGCCTTAATATAAATCCCCGTTAATCAATCATTATTCAGACTTCCGTCTTTGTGATTAATGACGATTTCCTCGACGAGCTTTGACGAGTCTCTATGGAGTCTTTGATGAGGGTTGATAGTTTCCTCTGATGGTGATAGATGCAGGGATCAAGAATACATTGATAAAAAAAAAAAATCTTTCTTTTTTCCTTTTTTTTTTTTTTTGTTAGAGAGTTTTTGAGTGAAAAGACACCCAAAAATGCTGATATAACCTTTTTTTTTTTTTTTTTTTTTTTGAGTGAAAAGACACCCCAAAAATGCTGATATTTTTTTTCTTTTCTTTTTTTTTGCGTGTTACAGAATTTTGCAGTAAAAAGACACCCCCCCCCCCCCCTCCTTTAAGAAATCCTGGGTACGTCACTGCTGGGTGAGGCAAGTGCCTCCTTTATCCACTTACGCTACACCATTCACTGTCAAACTGCTTGCACAAGCTAAAATATAACTGCATTCATATTTTTTCGAGATCTCTTACTTCTTAGCGTCCTTTAAACCATAATTGACACAGCCTTTCTTATGGCATTTAGTCACGACGGATACGAAAATTGAAAGAAGGGGGTGAACAGAAGTTAGGAAGCAAAATTTGCAGTGTGATTATGAGATTGGAGACTGAAATCGTCATGCTAAAATAGTTTTCACAAAGAGGGATTTCCCCGAAATATGGGATAGAGTCATGGTCGAATCATCTCGAATGTCTGGCGCAATCGCTGGATTGCAGTTTCCATAAACGTGATATGGCGATATGATGACCTCATTACGTAGCTGTTTTCTTGCCAAAAGTAGCATTAATTAACGCCCCCCTCCCCCCCCCCCCCACAAGATCAGTCAAGAATATTCTGTGACGGCCAGTGAGGGGATGCAAATTTTTGTGCAATCTATTGATTGTTTAGAATGGAAACCAGTGCCCCCACCCGCCTTCGACAGAGCTAATATTCTCGTTGTTTGTTTGTTGTAACAATGTGATTGTGTCTTAATCATGGTGAAAACAATGAAAAGAGGTTTGTTTAATGTCTCTCACGCGTTATTTAAGCTCAGGAAGATGTGAATTCTTGTGATCTTTCTCCCTTTCTATCTTTTGAAATACTGGAATTAATTGGTGAAATTTTATTAATTTAACTGAACTGAACCATATGTTTTTACGTTTTCATATATTTGAAAGGTTTCTTTTTCCTGCTTGCATTATTTTGGTCAATGTTATTGTTCATTTTCATAGTTTTTCTTCTAGCTCTTGTTCAAAAAAATCCAAAACGAATTTCTCTGACTTTGTAAGAATGGAGAAAACAGCAGGGGCATTTTATATCAAGCAGTCTGGCTAAATTTTAAGTGACTCGAGAGAATCATCTCGAGAAGTTTCGCAACATCATGAGTCATCCGTCCATCCCCTCCCAACAACCGTCTGCCCCGCCAGACATTCCTGTTCTCCAACAGAGAGGTTAACTCACTCATTTGCCTGTTTTCTTTATTTTTCAGTGTACATGATCAACCAGTGCGGGCGCACCATCCACTCGGCAGGAGACATGATCTTCTCACAGGGCGGGCTCTACTACCCTCCCAATACCAACTGTACGGTTACCATAGCAACGCTGAGTGGTGAAGGTCGGGTGCTCTTACAGGTGGGAGGATAAGATATATATGTAAATGATGAAGAATGATGGATGAAGACAGATTACAATGTTGGTCATTGTCACAGATTTGGTGAAGATGTCTGATAAGAGAGGTTGCACCGGTCGTCTATAACAAGACCATTAAATAAAATTGGTCCGAGATATTAGTTCGGTTTTCTCAGAAAAGATTTTTTTTCAAAAATATTTCTATGAAATAATAAAAACTAGAGACTGCGACGCACCAATATAATCTTTAAAGTCTAATGTATTATCGACAGTCTTTAATTTGTGATATGTGCCTTGAATTTAAGATTTGTTTTTAGTTGTGACCTCAAGAAACCTTGGTTAATCCCATCTAATGAAAGATGAATGAATAAGTAGAAGCAGTTTGATTAATGATAGCGAATTTCAGGAATAATGCGAAAAAGCTCTGAAATATTACAACGATGCTTTTAAATAATCTTTCAAGATTAATCATAATCATCACTTATCTTTCAGCTTTATGACAGCGAGCTGAAGTCGGATGAAGACTGCAGTGAAGACTACCTCGAGTTCCGCGATATCAGAGCCAAGGATGACAGCGGTAACGATGTCGACACTCAGAGGATATGCGGTGCGACGTCGCCCATGGAAGTGGTATCAGAGGGATCCTCCCTTCGCCTCCATTTGGTCTCGGATGGGGTCGGGAGTGGGCGTGGTTGGTCCGGCGTCTTCACGAGCGTGCTGCCAGCAGGTAAATTCTCCTTTGACCAGAACAAAGGAAGGTCCGAATTTTTACGTATTTGTACTTGACGAGTTCTGGGCCCTGTCCTATTAGGAAGTGGATTGATCCGGATCGATGATTATAATAAGAATAAGAATAAGAATAAGAAATAAGAAATAAGAAATAAGAAATAAATAAGAAATAAGAAATAAGAAATAAGAAATAAGAAATAAGAAATAAGAAATATGAAATATGAAATATGAAATATGAAATATGAAATATGAAATATGAAATATGAAATAAGAAATAAGAAATAAGAAATAAGAAAGAAATAAGAAATAAGAAATAAGAAATAAGAAAGAAATAAGAAATAAGAAATAAGAAATAAATAAGAAATAAGAAATAAGAAATAAGAAATAAGAAATAAGAAATAAGAAGAAATAAGAAGAAATAAGAAATAAGAAATAAGAAATTAGAAAGAAGAAAGAAGAAAGAAGAAAGAAGAAAGAAGAAAGAAATAAGAAATAAATAAATAAGAAATAAATAAGAAATAAGAAATAAGAAATAAGAAATAAGAAATAATAATAATATAATAGGTTCTTTATAGCACTCGTGTCTGGCACATTGCCACTCCTGGCGCTCCATTATTATTACCCTGGGTTTAGACCGGCTGCCATTACAACCCTTAAGCATTTTAAGGAACTAATTCCTTCCAGGTACCCATTTACCTCACCTGGGTCGAGTGGCAAATGTAGATTAGTGTCTTGCCAAAGGACACTAGTGTTGCGCCAGGAATTTGAACCCCGGACCTTGTGGTTCACAGTCCGTAGACTTGATCGCAAGTCCTCCAATCAATCAATCGCAAACTTACAAACTCCTATCTCTTTAGTACATAGTTGCGACTGATTTCAAGTTCCGATCAATTCTATCAATCGCAACTTTTTATAAGACTAGGCCCTGGTACTTGTTTAAACTTGAGACTCACTCAATTATTATTATTATATCATTCTACACAAAAACAGACAACTGCCATGGCAACAATTATATGACATCGGCTAGGTATCAAAAAGACAATGCAATCATAGTAATATGGTATTTAAAGTAGGGAAGTCTGATCGGGGATGCGTCTCATTCTTTCAGCGTCGTAGGTAATTTTGATGATTTCGAAGTAAGATGAGATAATGTACGTTTGCTTGTAGATTCCAAAGAAAAGCAAAGGAAACGCACTAAGGGGGATGTTTGGTAGATATCACCTGTCACTTGGAACAATTACAGATATGTATGGTGGTTGATCCAGTGTCCGAACACTTTTCAGAAAATCAACGATAGAAAATTAAATATCGAACGAATATCTGTCAAACTTACATAATGAATGCTCAAAGTCCTAAAGAAAAAGAAGTTGATGGAATTTTAAAAAGAAAACCTAGATTTAATACGATATTCCCTTCCGAGTGAACCCCTTCCCAACGACGCGGCGTTTTGGTCCCTTGAAAAAGGTACTGTATTTCCGAACGTGTGAAACCTATGGGAAAAAGACACACCTTTGTTTCAATAGTGTGGTTTTCATACGCGTAATCCCAAGCGTATGAAAACCCATTTTAGGCGCGTAACTGTACACGTTCGGTAATACAATCTGTTCGGAATTACAATCCTTGATTATAAGGTAAATGTAGAAGAGCGAAAAGGGACACCAGAGTAAATGCGAGGGAATAAATGTGGTTGAGAGGGATCAAGGAAAGTAATTCGTCGTTATTCTCCTTGAAATGTTCAGTTTTCAGTGATGCCTGTACTGAATAATCATGAAAATATGCCATTACATTCAAATTTTAAACGAACGAATGATGCCTTTTCCCTTCCTTGCAGACATTTCCCTGTGCCTTGGTTATGACAGGTTCGAATGCAGCAACGGTCGTTGCATACCATCGGTTCTTAGGTGCGACTCCGTGAATCATTGTGGTGACCACTCAGATGAAACAATTGGTTGCGAAGGTATAACCTCGAATTCATTTATTATACTTTATATTCATTTATTCGTTTTGGTTTGTAGATCTGTCAGAAGTATGTGTATATCCCCTGATTTTATCTTAATAATGATAGTAATACATCTACATGTCTCTGAGCGCTTGGCAGATATATTATTACCCCGGTCATTGGATTCAGGCTTGCCTGAATCAAAGGTTACCTTACGACAGTTGAACATAAAATCATGAAAGTATATTGTTTACAATGAAGGTAATGATATTTTTTTACGAAACATAACTTGACATAAGCAATTTTTTTAAATTGTTCCTCAATTATGTCCTCCAGCGTCCGTTTATTGTGCAATGAGATTGTCATTCAGATATATATTTTTTTTTTGTATAAATAGTTGTCATTTTCTGCACCTTGGAATTTCTGGTACAGAAATGAGGTGCAATGTTAATGTTGTGCATCATCATCATTATTCATCGCAATGAAATAAATTATAACATTCTTATTTCTTGTATTCCATTATACTTTTGACACATATTTCTATGATATATTATATTTTCGCTTGATTCTTGAATTGTTGGTTATATGTATTCTTGAATTTTCTTATCTATTTTTGTTGACACTGTTACCAGACGACCTACCTTACTACCTGGGCGACAAGGTGGTAGAGAAAAGAGAGGCCATCTACATTGGGTTAGCAGTTGGATTCACCGCCATATTCGTCATCTACTTCGCCGCAGTCTGCACCCGGGACACCTGCAAGCAACTCAAACGCAGCGTGAAGAAATTGATGACCCGGCATCGGGAAGAGGACAAAGAACCGGTCGAAAGGGGGTTGGAAGCAGAGCTCCGACAAGCGCTGATGGTTAGCTCGGTGTACGACAGGAGAGTGAGCCAGCCGTACGATACCACCCTTAACACCATCACCGGAGCGGATCTTGCCCGGCAGCTCAAACTGGAGCTCAGGAAGATCCAGGAGAACAGTGCAGGCAACGGTTATCATCGCTCAAATTCCCACATCTCCACTCAGAGGTCAATCAATTACAACTACGATAAAATTCACAGTACCAGCGAGTTAATTCATCTTATAGACAGGGAGAATAATAATAATGCCGATCAAGGTATTGACAATGAAGCAGATCGTTTCCTGGAAAGCCCCAATAGAAGTGAGCATAGAGTATCTTTTGAATGCATTCCAAGTGTTGTGGTGAGTGAGGATGGAGATGAAAGCACAAAGGCAGTATTGTATGATCCCAAGGAAGCGCTTTCCAAAGTTGCGCCTAGGAATTCGTCAAGGGGTCTGTACCAGAAACGATTATCAAGGTCCAGTGTTTCGTCGATTTCAGAGGAACAATTGCCTTCGAAAACAGGAGAAACTTATTCGACTGATCGAAATAGGATCGGTACGTCTTCCAGGTTCAAAGTTACGACGGTTCCCGATCAGAATCCGCCATCTAGTTCCGAAGGAGCTTCTACAACCGATCGAAATAAGGTTGGAAGCTCTTCCCGATTCCAGGTTACTGCGATCCCTGAGGGAAAATTGCCATCTAAATCAGACGGGGCGTCTGCGTCTGATCGAAATCGCAGTGGAAGCGTCTCCCGGTTCCAAGTTACTGCAGTTCCCGAGGATAGATTGCTGTCTAATTCAGGACGGGTTGATACGTCCGTTCCCGCGAATTCCACTACACCCAATAAGCCAAGGTTCAGTGTGTCCAGGGTCCCTGAAGACGAAGTCCAGTTACATCCTAAAGTTCAAAGGTCAATTTCGACACCTACTACGTCCAGATTCAGTGTTACGTCTGTTGACGAGAATGAACAGAAGAAGGAAGGAGCGTCACAAGTCAGACGAACTAGTGATGTTCCTGGTGCCGAGATACCATCGCATAGATACCTTCAAGTACCGTCGCGTCATAGAAGTTCTGCTAGCGTTGGAAGAACAGCATCTTCTGTACCAAAACAACTATCGAGCCGCTTCACTGTACAACCAGTGGAAGACCCTCTCCAGGATAAACAAAATAATTCAAAAGATAGTGATTCGGTTGGAAATACGGTAGTTGACTCTGGTATTAAGTCGGAAGGTTGCGAGAGAACCGATAAGCCGACGAACACAAACCCTAGTCGTTTCACAGTACAGAGAGTAGCAGAAGAGCCACAGGCAACAGAACCAAAGAAACTCGTAAGCATATTGAAGAAATTTGAAACACTACCCGACGGCACTCGGTCGTATACCAAACAGCCGGATAGATCGCGCTTTCGAAGGGCTAGCGAGGGTGCAACGTTAGACAGCCCTGATGACGTTGGGGGTGACTTTCCGACGTCGGCTGTTACCGTCCACGGGTACACCAGTGTCAAATTCTGGGATGAAAAACGGGGAAGATATTCTTATGTGTCTCATCTATGACGACATTGTATATCAGTCTTCAGTTTCATTAATCTAAATAAATATATAGATTCAAAGAAGATGCTTGTTTATTTAGACACCTATAATAACCAATGCCGCAAAATGAGGGTATCTTAAGATTATGCAAACATGCTCTCTTTCGCCCTGTCTGTTCTTATTATGTCATTCGAAAGGGAATAAACCGAGCACATAATTGGTCTTATTTCTGTCATGAAGGTATTTGTCTTTGTTAATAATCAACCAGAAATATTGTTGTTCATTTTCTTAGAAAATATATTCTTCTCCATCATAAATGTCATATGTTTGTGTAATCTTGATGCAATGATCAATTATAAAATATGAATTCTTGACAAGGCCGAGAAAAACCGTAACAAATTGCGGTTGACGACGTGCACTAAGCGACTAGCTCAGTTTAAAGACAGCTGGTCTTTGACTTGAATGAAACTCGATTGGAAACCAGAAATTTTGTCAAGGCTCAGTGCTTCTCTATTCTGCCCTGTTGGAAAACTATTTCCTTCAAACATTTGTCCAAAATGTGTGCAAGCATTTCAAACAAAACTTAGGAACAGTAACAGTATTTTTAGTTTTCATTCAGAAACCATTGTCAAAGTTTAACATTGTTGGAATGCATTTGGGTTTTTTCCTTCTTTCTAATTTTAACGAGAAAGTTTGAAATTCTTGCGTAGTGGTTCCTTTGTTTTGTCAAAATATGAAGTATAAAAGAAAGCATCCTTTAGAAAGCCGAAATCTACGGGGAAAGAAGGTCGTTACGTACAAGCATATAATCATGGTATTCTGTATTTGGGTATAGCTATATATTATTAAGTCTGTGAATCAAACATTTTCTCATTAACGCTGATTTAATCTGAAATAATTATATGTATATATATATATATATATGATTATATTAATTTATTAACAGAAATGGTTGATGGAGGACTCTATACAGTAACGATAACTGCAATATATACGCCTGTCAAAACTCAAGCATTTTGATAATAAATTAGTAATTTCTTATGTGGATAAGCGTTCCTTGTCATTATTTTCTTTTTTTATTTAAACTTACCTCTTTAGGCAATCGTATCTGTAGTAGAAGTAGTAGTAGTAGTAGTAGTAGTAGTAGTAGTAGTAGTAGTAGTAGTTGTTGTTGTTGTAGTATTTTATATTAGTAATAGTTGTAAAACATTTTTGTATGTACTTGCTCATTTATGTTCTCTCTTTTCTCTCTTCTTTCCATTCTTTTACTTTCTGTGCGCTTAGAAACATGGTATTAAGCGCTTTATAATTGTTGTATATTATTATTATTATTATTTTATATGTGATTTACTGAAGGGGTTCGTTATTTTCCAAAGGCAATGGTCAATTTAAAAAAAAAGGGGGGTTTAAGACACGGGAGATCCCATGAAAAAGATTCGAGAGGAGAATCAATGAATTGGGAGAGAAGATACATAATAAGTTTGGGAAGCATTTTTGGGAGTGTACAAAGCGGAAGAGAGGGAAAAGGTGGGAAAAAGTAGAGACAGAGGTGGTCGGTCAGCTTACAGAGTGATGGATGGTCATCAACATGCTTGAGCGAAGAAAGGCTTTCCTTAATCAAATGGCATACGTCATCACTAATTTCAGCATCAAAGTAAGGTCCAGGTCACATTGAACGGGTGCCTCTTACAATGCTTGGATTGAAATGATGCAACTCCACAAATAAAACGCAGGTTCTTGACTGACGGCCAATCAGAATCGCTCATGAAAGACTTGCGTTGTATTTCGTAGTTGCCATAAATTGCAACATTCTCATGCAAGGAGTCCCGGGGCGCGCCTTTTGCTGATCCTTCTGCAAATATAAAAAAGCGAGATGCATGTACTAATAAAAAAAAAATACACCTACATTCCCTGGTGTATAAGGTGTGTGAACCTTGGTTTATTGAAACATATTTTGCGAAAATGCTCTGGTTCACAGAGTTTGGCCTTCTTGGTCACAGCCAATTGCGCATACATGTATTAATTTGTAATGTACTTGCCCGACAGAGCAACACACGACTACAAGGTCTTCTCTCTCAACTAGCTAGCTAGATCTCTGTGTTTCAATAGTACACTGATACTAGCCAGAGCCATCAAGGCTATACACTCGGCTCCAGTTACTTTGAAACATGCATTTAGCATTTAGCATGAAACAAAGGAATATACATCATGTGTGCCCAACTGAAACCGAGTTGGCCAAGTACTCTGTATGGATGGCTCCACTGATCTATACGGATTTTCCCGTAGAGATCAGTGGGATGGCTCTGATGCTAGCCAGTGCCATCCATACATAGAGTTTGGCCAACTCTGCCCCAGTGGGTAACAATGTGGCGGTCTGTTGCTTTGTTAGGCAAGCATGTAACAAAGGAATATACGCCATGTTGTGCCCAACTGAAACGGAGTTGGCCAAACTCTGTGTATGGATGGCTCTGATGCTAGCTGTGCTGTAGCGCCCCCTTCTTGTATAGTTGGGGAAGTTGACCTATGCCGAAAGCTAAGGTCTGCCGACAGATTTCTGTTTTGTTTTGTTTTTTTGTTGTTTTTTTTTTGTTTTTGTTTTTTTAAGAGTACTCAGTTTCTAGTTTACTGTGAAGCTATACTGAAGCAGTATACCTCCAATGTAGGATTTTGGTCGATGTTCCTGTAAAAATTTGATAGTGTCCTTTTTCAAAGTGTCCTTGATTTAAGAAATGGGATATAAATTCCCCCAGTCGCAATTTATTTGCACATTGTAAAAATATTAAACAAAAATGGCATCATATAATTTTCATGCGATCAATTGCTTGTGAGAGACAACATATATTTAACATTAACCCTTTCGAGACAATTGACCACATTTTGTGGTTTGGCCCAATAACTTTTGATTTAGAGCCTTAAAAAATATACCAGATGCATGAGTAGAAAGAGCAAAAAATTCTGCACATACTGTGTCCATTTTTGTTGCATAATCATATTGCGTTTAATGCCAGGAATTTTAAAAAGGAGAATAAGATTGAACATCCTTAAATTGGCAACACATTGAGAGGTTCAAAATCATTGTTTTTTGTCCAAATTGGCAACTTTTTCAACTTTTCAACAAAGTTCCTAACCATATATATTATTTTCAAGACATTACATCTTATTAGAACCACGTAGCACTAAAAGAAAAATATTATTGTTGCCAATTTGCAGAACAAAATGTGATCAATTGAGCTCTTAAATAATTCCTGTCCTGAAAGGGTTAAAAAAGGATGGAAAAGACTAAAAGGTGGGGTCAGACAGACAGACAGACAGACAGAGAGATAGAGAGAGAGAGAGAGAAAGCTTAGAAAGAGAGGGAGAGAGTGAGGGAGGAAGAAAGGAGGAGAGAGAGAGAGAGAAAGAGTGGGGGTGTGATTAGACATAGAGGTTATGGATGTCTTTGGTTAGTGATTGTAGCCTTTACAATAACGCCTGAAATAGGTTGACATCAGTTTTCCTAGCTCATGAACATATGATGTGATGACTGTTACAGAGACCATTGACTGAAATCTATAAAAGTTGGTTGTTTTGCTTCTTTAAAACTGTACAGAAGCTCGATCCTAAAATTGTAGCCAAAATGAAACCGATGTGCTTTCCACCTAGCGATATGACTCACTCTCATTCACATAATGTATTCAGCATACCTGGGGAAAGTAGTTCCAGTCGATTGCTAAAATAGCATTATGACATCATTGCTTTGGATTTCAAGTTTTTGAAGAATGGTGCCGTTCGAGGTATTGCATTTCAGGATACATTCTGTATAATACCAAAAGACTACTTTTTTGCAATTTTAACCCTCTAAAACGCAATTTCTTATGCATTTTACCCAAAGGAAAAGAGTACCGCAATTGAGCGAAAGATTATCGAATTTCGAACATTGAATGGTATTCACTATACATCCTCAAATGAGGTGCAAAATTAGCAAAGCCCGAAGAAACATTCTCGAGAAATTTTAGCAAGCGGCAATCCAAAATCTAATATTTTGGGGGTCAAATGCTGAACCTTTGCAAAGTGCTATTTTATACGCTTTATCCTATATTGGGGCCAGTGACATAATGAGCCAAAAAGAATTTAGGGGGCTGAGCATAGGCATACCGGCCCAATTACTGAATACTTGCGAGCGAGCGAAGCGAGTGAGCAAAAACATTCGACCATTTTTAAATGAAAATGTAATTTTTGTGATATATCCAGCAGGTAATTTTTTTTTCCTCTTTTCTTTTTTAGGGGTGGAACTTTGGGGGGCTGCAGTCCCCCCCCCCCCCCAAGCCCCCCGGCCCCACCAGTACGCTAGTGATTGCTATATGGGGCGCATTATTCAACAAGAAGCTGATTAAACTTATAGCAGAAAAAACGGGCTACGAGAATTACATTTTCTTCAAATTTTGAACCCTTTTAAACACTACTTACAAATGTGTAATGGGGGTGAAATTACAAGATCTTGAATTAAAATGTGCGAGGAAGCAAAGCGACCTATAGCTTTGGAAAATTTTGAACGCTATCTATATATATCGCTATTTCTAATGTGCTTTACCGTGTGGATTAAGGGGGAGGGGCGCATTATTCTTAAGAATCCAGTTTCTTCCTTTTCTCCCCTTTCTCTTTCTCTCTCTTGCATTTTTTGCGCCCCCCCCCCCCCCATAAAGTGCCGCCGGAGCACGTGCCCCGTCCCCATCCCCCCAGTAGATACGCCACTGGGAGAAAAGAGAGAGAGAGAGAAGTAGACGAGGAAATAGCTAGAGAGATTTATATACCCTACTAAATTAATTTATCAGTATTAATTTCGCATGTAAGTTCCCTGATTTACGCAGGCACCGAAATTTAAGTGTATGAAAATAATGCAAAAGAACAAGACCAAAGAGTAAGGGAAGGAAGTGGGAGGCAAATATGAGCTTTAATTGGCCTTCTGTTCACCATATTGCCTTTCCCACTCGCTTTCCAGCTGTCTCTCTTTCTTTCCCCTCCCTCTCTCTCTTTCTCCCCCCCCCCCCCCCTCTCTCTCTCTCTCTCTCTCTCTCTCTCTCTCTCTTCCCCCCCCCCCCTCTCTCTCTCTCTCTCACGCTCATTAAAGGGGTCTTTTCAGTCCGAAAATCTCTGACAGGCAACAGAGAATAAATTAATAAATGGAGAAATAGATTTTTAAAAATAAATAAAAGGGTACGTGGATCCTCCACTGATAATGATATGTATCTTCCATAATGGCATGTATCTTTCGGCAGGGGAATATGGATTCACACTCTGTCATCAACTGAGTCTTGCTATGTTCAAAATCATCTAGATCATGATTATTTAGAGTGGCCTGCAAATCATTAAAGAGTCGCTCCGATGCTCTTGGAGGATAAAGTCCCAGTGCACTGTAAGGAACGATCATGGATTAATTCAGATCGTCATTTTGTTGAATTAATCATCGATGATGGATATCTTGTTTTGATTGGACTAAACCAACTAATTCCTATATAGTTTGATCAGGGAAATGTAACTTATGGGAGCCACGAACTGAGCTTCACGAACTGACTCTAGCTCCCTCTAGCGCTGAGCCAGTGCGCGTTATAATTGCATGCGCTATGCATATAAATTATATGCAGCAAATATTATAGCGGCTAAACAACATTGTGTGACCTGTTCATCATACCGGTATATGGTTGATTAATTCTTGATCCTGTAGCTGGTTCTTATCGGTGTGAGTATACTTCACATTTCTAAATTACACAATGAAAAAAAATTAGAACAAAATCGTAAGCTCGGAAGTATCTGGTACCGTGTGTGGTGCATTCACAAGGTCAGTTCAACAACTTGAACAAGCGCTCCTGTAGGGGAATGCCTGCCCTGGCGCTCGGCGAAGAACATCATCAATCTCTGTTGAGCCCGAGCCCAGCCCTGGTCAGCGCAGGCCTTCTCTTATGAGACGAGTTAACCGGGCCGAGTATTCACGCGAGCACGAGCTCCATGTAAATTTTGACTAGATCTACATTTATGGAATTTTAATTCCCTTTTTTTTTCGGGGGGGGGGGGTAGTCAATAATTTAGTGTATTTTTGTGTGCCCTAACTTGTTGAGCGTTATCCATGTTATGATTGTTATCTCCAATAACCTCGCATAAAGTGTGAGTGGGCTTGGCCTTGGCTTGCAAGTTGTATGTGAGTGAGTGTTTATCATAATTAATTTTTAGTTATGGATTATCGGTAACTAAGTTAGACTTTGCTGTTGCAGGCAAGTTCAGATTGTTAGCACTCACACTTATGCGAGGTTATTGGAGATAACCTCGCACTCAATACCTTCATACCATGAGCAATTGCCTCCCATAGGCAAGTGTGTGATATCTTGCCCATATGTGTGCAGGAGAGGAGCAAGATCGCCGACCAAAAACAGCCTGAAAATTTCACTTGATCAACATGATAAAGATTCTATCGAAGGATCTGGCATGAAATTAGATATTCTATCATTCTAAAATGTAAAAGGAAGTATTTTCTCAAAATTTTGCCAATTATATTGGTGTCTTTTAATAATACCTCTTCAACTTAGAGGTCGTGACAGGCCAAAACTGACACAGCACCATATAGTGATGGTCCCGGAGTGGGTCGTTAGGAACTATGGATAAAAAAGGATTATGAATAGATTCATGAAATTTATCATATCATATCACTTATACATGTACAAGCTTATCTGAAGATAACCTTGTACTCCAGACTAGCTTTTATGGATGAATAGGCTTCAGTAGCTTTTGTGTGTTTCAGCAGGCCTTTTTCCAGTCTAGATCATTCATACATGAGAGGAAAATAATTATTTAAAATTTCACTTTCAATTCTAAATCCCCAAATTTGTGGCACAGTAAGAGTTGAAGAGTCCCTAAATCAGGTAATCTAACAAATTTAAGAAAATTAAATCTTGCTTAGTTAGAGAGCAATTTTGTTGTCTCTTTTTGAATGCTGCAACAGTGAATGTTGGACAAAGTCCCACATAGGCCAAGGCCTATGAATGTATCATATCATAATTCATATTTCATATTTTAGCTTCCACACACCGTTCCCTCCCCCAAGTCCAATTTTATCCTTATGCGTGTGTGGTGCCAATACAATGTGAATAATTATGTTTTGTTTTTTTTCTTTTTTGTTTCTTTCACGTGAACAAAAAGTATCTTTTATGTACTATGAATTTCTTTGATATTCTGCTGTCAAGTGATGTGTACAGTCATTCTTATTTTTTCCATTAAAACAGATGATGTAGATCTACAATGGATCATTGTTCATGTGCCTGTGCTATCAAATAGACCTTTAACAAATAATTCTTTCAAAAATTCATGTCTGTGTAGATATAAATGTATATGTATCATGTAACAAGATTTTTCTATTCATATGTTCTCTCCCCCCCCCCCCCTTCTTTTGATGCAGGTGCATTTAACTGTAAAAGAGACACCCCAAATGATCCGACAATCACAAAGCACGAGACCCTTTGCCATGGTTGGCATGACGCAGGCAGAACGTAAAGTCTTGCTGGATCTTGTTCGACAGGAGGCTCCAGATTTGCTCCACCCTGGTGCTGTTAAGCGGATAAGACGTGGCACTTGGGACCTCATCACAACAAAGTTCAACGAATCCACCTCATGCATCAGATCCGTGGCCCAGTTGAAGTCCTGCCTCCAGAACATCATGCGTAAAACCCTCCAGAAGAAGGCTGGAGCAGGCTCTGTACAGCAGTCATTTCGCAAAATCAACTTCACTCCGTTCGAGAAGAATGTGATTCTTAATCTTGGAAAGCAGCAGCCGATCGTCTTCTCCAAGCTGAAAGACGGGAAGACGCAAGCAGTCAAGAGGAAAGCTTGGACTGCCATGATGTGGGCTTTCAACAGAACTCCGGGCATCAAGACACAGCGCACAGCTAGGGAGATTAAGACTTGCCTGGTCAACATGACCAACAGGAACAGAGAGGTAGACGAGTTCCTCAAGTCTCAAATGCCAGAACATGCAAGGCAAAGTGATGTCCCTGAGCAACCACACTTGGAAGGAACTGTGGTCCTTGGGGGTGTTCCACATCCAGTAACAAATGTCCATGGGACTAATGCGACACAGAACCCAATGCAGTCACCTTCTGGAAGCGTGCAATCAGGAGGTGCCACAGCTAACAAAAGGTCTCGGCAGGTCCAGAGCAAAAAGCCTCAAGTATCCAAACACAGATTCCTCTTGCCCAAGCCTCCTGGTGTACCATCATCCCCTTTGCCAAATCAAGCAACACCAGTTCTCTTAAGTGCAGTTTCCCAGAATGTGCCAACCTCCCACACAACTATCCCACAAAATAATCATCCAACTCTTTCACACCCAGTTCGAACAATATCTGTCCCGCAAGTATCTATGACTTCGTCTCAGTTATCTCCAACTGTCTCAGCTATTCAGACACAATCTCCACAGACGCTCTTGCCTCAACCCATGCAGGTGGGCCCAGCTGTACAAGTGCAACCATCACCAGTGCAGTCCATAGTTCCAGTCCAGACACTCACATCTCCACAAGTGCAATCGTTGCAGCCCGTGTCTGTTCATCCCACCCAGTCCCACCATTTACCTCCTGCCCAAAATTCTGTCCCAGGCTCATCCGGTTGGATTCCTGACTCTCCATCACCACATCATCCAAACATGGCTTCCTGTAATCGTACAGTGGGTGAGACACGGGTGGAGGCTGGAGATGATGGCATCATTGAGATCAAGGAGGAAAGTAGCTCTGATCCAGAAGAGCTGTACAGCCTTGAGCAGCAGTCATCTGCAACAACGATGGAGATCCACCAATCCCCAACAGATACCTCTCGCTTACAGAGATATGGAGATCAATTCATCAATTCAGGTAATCCCAAAATATTGAACTGTCATTTGTTAGAACTCGACGACTATATGTTCATGTTGTTATAAAGCATTTAAAAGTAGCAGTAATGTTTTCCAAATACTTGTAACTTTGAAGTTTTGAAAACAAATTTACACCTTTCACATGATGACGATACCCGGCAAGACAAAAGTCTTTTATATATGGTAGATATGATGAAATACGTGATTTGTAATGATCAGTGCTTGCATGTTTGTAAATCCACAACAATTATTTCGTCCATTCTCTGTCCTCTTCTCTTATGCCTTTCTATTTTTATCTTTCACTCATTATTTTCTACCTGAAATATATCTCCCATCTCTCCTGACTTTTTCCTTGCTTTACATGTATTTGTCTCCTTATTTCTCATACTTTTCCTTCCTGTCTTGCCTTTGATTTAATACCCGGCAGGTATGAACCAGCTAGAAAAGATACCACCCGCCAAGTCTACCACCCCACAACAAGCAGAAGAGATTTCCAGTGAGCCAGACGGTCTAAGAAGTGTACACATACAGGTACACAGAGATGGTGCCATGAGCCGCACAGACCCTTCAATGCTGTCAGTTGGTACTGGGGAGACCCCTCAGAGGATAGGCCAGAACCAAGCTACTGGTAGCATCTCATCATCGAGCTACCCTCCCTCGCTCCCACCGGAACAGAATGATCAGCATAATGCTTCGGGATATCTCATTCAGACTGGTTCTCACTTCTCCTCACAAAGTCAACTCCTGTCTCAAGATTCAAGCTGCTCAACGACTGGTCTAACCACCGATCTCTCTACGGAGATGCAGGACAGTGGCATCCACCGATCAGATCCCAGCGGAGATGCAGACAGTTCTCGCAGAGCCAGGCTCAAGAGGAGAAAAGAGAGCGTCGGCACTCTGAAGAAGCGTCTTTTACAGCGGGAACATGATCTACGAGTGCAAATGATGAGAGAGGAGCATGAATGGTTGTTGGAAGAGCATATGTGGAAGCGAGAGGAACACGAACTGCGCATGAACATGATTAGGATAAACTCCAAATTCTCGTGAAATTTGCCGAATAAAATAAAATAATAATAATAAAAAGCTTTGATATTTCACTGCCCATATATATATATCTCTCTTTTTCTCCAAACCCTCAAAAGGAAAGGTATTGCTTTGAAAAGAAATTCAGTAAATTATAAACTGTGGTAAATTGTTGAATGGACCTTTTCTAAAAATTTAGACCATTTCCATTGTCATTTGTCATTTTAAAAATATATACTAGTACATGTATCTTAAAACTTAGTGTGAATGGAGGGGTTTTTTTCACAAAAACCTTGGAAGAAAAATCAATATTTTCAAGAAAGGTTTTTAAGAAAATTGTTTCATCCTGTAAAGTGGCATGATTTGAAAAAAAAAAAAAAAAACACTTGTGAAATTTCTGATTTCAGTGCACTGTGGAGAAGGTATTGTTGTTATGTTACATCACCTTTATACATGTTCACTGAAATTCCTCTTGATACCACAGTCACAACAACATGACCGATAACTGACCGAACAAAATATTACATTACACTGAATGGCCAAGAATCAGTCAGATTGGAATCGGTGAGGAGTTGGCTTGGCAGTGTGACAGATGTATTGTACTCTACAAGAAGTATGAATTTGCAAATCATTTACATTGTACCAGTGTTGGGTCCAAGACCAGAGGGTCCGAGATCAAGATCAAGATCAGACAGTCTGAGATCAAGATCAAGATCAAGACCCGCAGCTCAAGATCGAGATTAGAACATCTGAGATCAAGATCAGATATCATATGTCCGAGATCAAGATCAAGATCGAGGTTACTGATGCCGATCTCGAGATCAAGATCGATCTGGAGGTACCCAACACTGAGTCGTGTTTTTGCCGATTGGTGAAAAAAGCTTTTTCGTTTGATAATTTACGTAATAACAATGTTGATCTCGAGCGATCTCGAGCGAAAATTCCAAGAACAGAAGCTCCAAGATCAAGATCAAGATCAAGACCAACACCTTCGAGATCAAGAACAAGATCGAGGTTACTGATGCCGATCTCGAGACTGGTCTCGAGATCAAGATCGATCTCGAGTTACCCGACACTGCATTGTACCATATTCAGCCCAATATTTCTCACTTGCGGTAGTGACGGTGCAAGATCATTCACCATCCATTGTAGAAGGTAATCTCGAGTTTGATAGAAAGATAAATTCCTTGGGAATCATTGCAAACCAATGGATGAATAATACATGTATGTACAAGGCAGTGTTTGTAGAAAACATGATAGCTGAGAAATGAACAAAGATGGTGTTCTGACTCTAGCTCTGACCATGTGTAAAGCGTGCAGTTCCGTTAAAATGTACAAATATGAGTTGTTACTGTTTTTAATGCATTTGATTTCCAGCAGGATTTGTAGATCTGTATTTAGCTGGTCCAAATTGAAATAACCCATCAACTGTGTGATAAAGAATTCAAAATTACATTACTGTACATGTATTGAAGCAAGTTCTGTTTTTCCTTACCTGACAAGTGAGTTTACTGTCATCTAACTTTTTTAAAAACATTTTAAACATGTCTGATGCAGTGAGCTTCTTATTCTCGTAATCTTCCACGGGCTATGCAGCCCATCACGAAGATGAAGAGCTTACAAGCATAATAATGAACATGCAAAATGTTTAGATTTATACTTCAATGTGCGTACAATGTATTATAATTTGTATTTTAAGGAAAGACACACAAAGTAATGACAAGAAATAATAATTTCTTTGTTTTACATTTATTAATCAAAATAATGTACATGTTAATGAACTTCATCAAGCAAATGCTTACATTTGGCATTACATTTGATAACATAAATGCAGTGAGCAGTGATTGTGTGGAATATCTTAGACAGCAATACCAGTAAGCACCTCCTTAGTTTTCTTTTCTCAAAATGACAGCCTAAGTACTCCACAGTCACACAGTGATTGAAGATGTTCATTGGAACCAGACAAAATCTTGGTGCATACCTGGTAGATTTTCCCATGTGATTACCCATGTGAACCAAAGTTTCTTAGGATAGAAAGTTATTGTACGTCCTCAACACATAATTTTACTCGCCTTAAAATATTTTAACGGCATATTTTTTTTCACCGGCCAACCTTTATTCTTTACTGACTTCATGTGTAATAATTATATGTCCTTGATATTTGCCATTTTCATGCATAATAATGATAATAATATTCTGGATTAACATAGCGCCTAATACATCTACCATGTCTCTAAGCGCTTAACAGACATATTATTACCCCGGTCATCGGATTCGTGGCTTGCCCGCACATAATGTGCGCACCTTCTCCACTCCCTGGGGAGCATTCCAGCCAGGCGCCTTTTACAGACGCTCACAATGGTGATCAAACCACAATGACTTTCGCATCCTACCAGGTACTCATTTAACACCTGGGTGGAGAGATGCAACGTAAATAAAATGTCTTGCTTATTCCCTGTTCGATGAACAATCCTATTTGTGCCAATAATGCATTTTAACGCTTCATAGTAGGAGTTAAAAACACTGCCATTCTTCTGTTTAAAATAATATTTGTGTATTACTTTGTTCAAATACAACATTGAAGAATGAGACGAATGCCTGTACTTTTTCCACATGCACATTTATCATATTTATGTTGCAAATAAAAGCAAGTGGGCATTACTGAATGTTGTTGCATTTCCATTTGAACTGAAAGTATTTGGAACAATTTTAAATGTCTTTCACAAGATTGATAACATACTTTATTGAAAATTGATAACATACTTTATTGAAAATTGATAACATACTTTACTGAAAATTGATAACATACTTTATTGAATTGGGAATTTCAAGAAATGACTAACAATAGAGTGAATTTGGATTTTCTTTTCTGCTGTATAATTTTATGGTAAACAATTAACATTTCAGCATGTATTAGAAGTACACCTACCGAGTATTGAAAACATTTAATAGTTATACACCTGAAATTCGATCCACATGCCTACTTGGTGGGCACTACAGCTGCATGTAAACCTCATGACCCTATTTGGCATTCCTTGTACTGTATACGCCATATACAGCCTAGCCCTGAAAAAATTATTAGACCAGCTCCATTTTGGGGTATATGAGTAGTGGTAAGTCCATTGTCTATGGAAGTAGAAAAATGATTATCAACAGCTAATACATGATTAATGTACTACTACTAACTAGAACAATTACCCCTATGACTTTTTACCCCAGGACAGTTACCACTAGGACGACTACAGCCAGGACAAATTGTCCCAGACAAATTTCCCCAGACATTTACAACACCCTTTTTTTTCCCATGAGAAAGTTTTTGGAGCACCTAATAGACTATACATGTCTGAGAGGATGAATTTCAAGTGTTACTACTCTTGGTCTGAGCACCATGGCATTCTCATTATTCTACTGAGGCCAGTGCATGTGACATAAAAAATTAAAGGTATTGGAAAATTAATTTTATGAAACAAACATTCTTGCAGCATGAATGAACTGCTGAGAGGGGGGAAAAGGGTAACACCTTGTTGACAGAATGCCACAGGGCATGGCTGCTTAGTGCTATTATCAAATGTAGCAATTTTTCACCAAGAACTGGACAAACTGCCTCCAGAGGAGTAGACATGGCTTTACGAGAAAATTAGGCATACACCCTGGACAATTATCTCCAGACCACTTCTGTCAGGACATTTTTCCAAAACCCCTACCACTGGAGAATATCCCTGAGGACAGTTAGCATCTAGGATATTTACACTCTGTTAGTTGTTCTGAACCTTGGAAGTAAATGTCCTTCAGCAAAAATTGTCCAGGGTTAATTGTCCTAGGGGCAATTGCCCTGGCAGTAATTGTCCGAGGGATTAGTTATTACACAAGCTAATTGTTTGGGGAGTATTCATCCACTCATGAGTTAGCTAGTAGAAATCATTTTGAAAATTCAATTACTGATATGGCCAACACTTGCCATATAGGCCTTTATAAGGAGCTGGTCTAATAATTTTTTCCAGGGCTGCATTTCACAGACATAATTTTTCACGAGTGGTTAGATTCGGGATCGCGAAATTCTGAAATCCATAAACAGCAATGATGATGCACTTTCGCAAAGTGAAGTGATGAATTTAGTAAGCTTCTACACAGTCCGCATGCATACGGCCATGCTGCGCTACTGTGTATTATAGAGATCGATAGGATACAGTACCAGTACTGGTATTACAGCTGGCCCATAGTACGGATGCCCAGGCCAGACGCACATCAACTATGTATGAAATTTGGCAATATTTTAGCGCGTTGTTAAATTGGCGACCCACTCACGACTCACAAAATTCACGAGAATATATGGCGTATACATGTTCAGTAATCGTGATACCCCCCATTCACTCTTTGTTTAGTGCAGGCATTACCTACCTATCCTTCCCCCTCCCCCTTTACTGTAGCTGTACTTCAAATTTACCACTTAATTACCTTCCTTGAATTACCAAGAAGATCACATTCCCCCACTAATCTGGAAGATCTAATAGTAATACCAGCATGAGAGTGGGATATGCTGCTATCTCCTTAGATCTGAATTGTGGAATAACGGCAATGATATTGTCCAAACAACTCAACCTCTTTCGAAACATAAGAAATGTCAACCTGAAAAGGGTCTGGGCCCTATTTCATAAAACTTATTATCAATAACAAGTTGCAATAATTGTTATAAGCTACTGAAATCCTTGCATCTGATTGGCTGAGAGCAAGTTTGTCATAGAAATGTGGCAGTTGTTACTGATAACAAGTTTTATGGAACGGGACCCTGATGCATAGCGTCTCTGTTGGTGGAGGGATGAAAAAACAGGAATTCTAGTCGAAAATCCTTGAGAATCTGTGAAGGTACTGTTCTTGTGGAAAAATTCATGAACATTTATGATGCAGCATCTAGAGTCCTACGTGGGTCAAAGGTCAGATCTTAACTGGTAGACTCCTCTTGTGAAACACTAGCTTCAGGATCATCTTCAACATTCCAACAGAAAAGTTTTTGTTTCAGCTGATGTGGTCCAGTCATGGGGCTAGTCAGGTATATAAAATGTCCACTCATCTGCAGAATTCACAACTGGAATGTTTGAGGTAGTGAAGTCCTTGCTGGCTGCTGTCAAAACTTGTCTGGGTTGGCTTTCATTTCTTCTGTTAACCTTTTGTCAATAAGGGAGACCATCATTTGATCTGCTATGGTAAGGCTGCAACTCACAAACACCTGCTTACCAGTGGACTTGGCTGAAATATAATGATAGAAATGAAATAGGATAAAATGTTACATTCATGACATTAATGTGACAAACATATGTTACAAAGGAAGTTTTATTATTAAGAAGAACTCTTGACAGATTGATCTATGAAACAGATGCTTCTTCCTAAGATTCCCCAAAGACATCCTATTCATATTCAATACAAAGCTGCATTGCCATTTTCTCATCCATTTTATATTCTCAGCATTGATTCATATGATCTTTAAAATTGAAGTGGTGTTTGAAATTGATATTAACCCAATAAGGCTATCTATTTCTATCATACATCATGACTTAAGAGATGACAGGAACAAAAAAAAATTCAACTATCTCAACTTTTCCTCCAAAAGAACATCTATTGAAAAATTGGATTATTTTTGCAATGAAATACTGCTAACACATCAAATCCTTTAGAATGACAACCAATTATAAATGAAACTACATTTCTTCAGTTGCAAGATTTTGGTTGAATATTCTTACCCAATTTTTGGGCCAAAGCTGTTGGCTGGAGGTCTGAAACATCACCCATCAACATGCTAGTGCTAGGTACACTGTCCTGTTTGAAAATAAAATATGTACATGTATCAGAACATGACAGCAAGTTCAATCAATTTGATTTCAAGGTATAAATCCAACAATCATTTATCAAGAACTAATAACTAAAATTTTTAGTTTTCTCTATAGTTAATTAATTTCAGGTAAATATATTTGTTAATATTGTTTCAAAAATATAACTGCTTTTCCCTTTCCAATAATTCCAAATTATGTTGTCAAACAAAGGAGGAACCTGATATTGACTGACTCTTCAGACTTGAAAATACCTGTTCAGTGCTTTTCATAAAATTGATACTGTTTTGTCCTAAATACATATAATAAAGACATCACAGATTAAGTGATATGCAATTTCAAGGAAAACAACTGTAAAGCTTTCAAGGCAATGATGTGTTGACAGCTTTTGTATATTTCTGCTGCTTTTAGTGTACAATTACTGGTAGTACATGAATAGATAATCTTTAATTCAAGTCTTAACCTATCATCAAGTAATTTAACTAAAATGTGCGAGGGGCGAATTGTTTCTAACAGTGTAAAAATTGAACTGCATAACTCAAAATTCAGCCTTGACCCTATTCTTTTAGACCTCTAGTCCATGTGGACACAAACAATCTTGAAACCTAACTCACAAATTTGGTATTGATGGCCACAGCCAGGTTGGCCAAGCTTGCCGGTTTGCTTCCAATCCATAACATGAAGCTGTCCTTCATCTTGGTCACATGAAAGAAAACCTCTTGATCCAGCAGTCGCTCTGAGAAACTATGGACGGACAATTTGGATTCAGCTGGCTCAATGCTCAATGTCTCTTTTGCTTCACCTGTATTCATCATTCTACCTTCCAATTCTGTGTCAGTCTTTGGAACAAAGTCTCATTTGCAGCTCTTCAATGGCAATACAATGATGCAGTGTTTGTGTAACTACTGAACAACTTCCAACAGGTTGAATCCAAGCACTACCGATGTAAAAATAATCTTTATGTAATATCCTCATTGATCTTCTTGAACCTTGCTTGTATCTTATTTGGGGTGCTCCTGCAAGTATAGAGGAAAAATGCAAATAAAAAGACAGATAATAATTGCTCAGTATCTTTGAATTTGAATGAGTGTATTTGCTGTAAATGGCACTGAAAATACATAAATTATGTCTCATAATAATCCTATAATACTTGATATATATAACTATAGCCTTATAGGTATAAGATTTCAACAGGTCAGAAATCTAAACAGTAAAAATAATATCAATCACTCACAAATGAATTCAGTATTTTAAAAAATTTTAGGCTAGACTTCCACATGTACCCTCCACTAAAATTGGAAAAAAAAATATGGGTATGGTAGATACTGTTGACCAAGTAATCTGTATGTTCAACTGTCCTCTTTCAGAATAATTGTATTTGTAGGGCTGCAGGCACAAAGGATGAGTGAAATGATATAAAATCTAACTGTGATTTTGTGAAGATCAGTCTATCTTTTAATTTTTGTCTTTCTATATAAATTCCTTGAAGACTAAACCATACTTAATATCTATTTTGATTCAATCAATACCAAGCAAAATAAAAGATACTTTTTTCTTTTTCAAGTTTTTGTTTGCATGAAAAAAAAGATGCAACAAAAGCCAACAGACAGGATGACAAACATGACAAAGGATCAGGACAATAAGAAAGTTATCAAAATTACAGATACAATTTGGGTGAAAATGGGTAAAAGAATCCCTTATATGTGAACCAGATGTGACTCTAACGACTTTATTTTTAACCCCCCCCCCCCCCCCTCCATCTTTACACACCCGCGCCCGCACTCGCAAGTACACTAACATGACTAACACAATTCTGAACACGTGGGGCACATTGCCGATCACACGCAACATTGAAAAGCGTAATACTTCTTTTACGATTTATTTCAGGTGTACACAATTTCCCAGTATATCATAATACATTTACTGCACGAACTCAATCCTTACCTTCAATCTTTCATGCTCTTTTTTACCCCAAGACATCTCAGTGTTAATACTATCATAGACTGGTCATTTGATTTTTATGATCACCATGCACTAGTCTTTGTTACAGGCTACTACTACAATATTTGTACTGCACTAATATTTAGGGATTTTAGGCGAAACAAGGAGCTAAAGAAGCATAATTCATGAGTGAATTAAAGTAAATGGTAATGTTATAATCTTCTATAATATTTCATATTCTTGACTTTCTTCTTATTATATTATACCGTATTATTTTCTTCCGATTTTCAAACAAATAACCGTTCGTCCCTTTAGCTCCAAATAGGTTTGATATGCTGAATTCTTTCTTATAGGAAATCTCATTTAAAAAACTAAAAGCTCATTTAGGGCTTATTAGCTTTATAGGGCTGATTTTACTAAAATTCTCATTCTGACTTGTTTCACGTTCAAAAGGTGCCAGGTGGGTCACCTGCTGAAATCAACTTTGGGTGACATCACCATCAAATTTTTGTTTGCCGACAATCTTGGGAGTTTCGCTAGTATACTATAGCCCCCCCCCCCCCCCCCCAACACACACACACCCTAAAATCCCCCTTATTTACCTTTTTATTTGCTTCTTCTCTGAACTCCATGAGGTTCCCCCCCCCCCCTCTGTCCCGCCCCCAGGCTCTATCTTTGTCGCTCTCTGTCATTACCTCTTTCTCTCGCTCTATAAAAGCCTTCCCCCCCCCCCTCTCTCTCTCTCTCTCAATCTATCTCTCTGTCTCTCTCTCTTCCTCTTTTTTCCATCTGTCTGTCGCTGTCCGTCTATCTATCTATCTCTCTCTCCCTCTTTCTTCCATCTGTCTGTCTGTCTGTTTTCTTCCATCTGTATGTCTGTCTCTCTCTCTCTCCCTCTCTCTCTATCTCTCTCTCTTTATCTATCTCTCCCTCTTTCTTCCATCTGTCTCTCTGTCTCTGTCTCTCTCCCTCTCCCTCTTTCTTCCATCTGTCTCTCTCTCTCTCTCTGTCTATCAATCTATCTCTCCTCTCTTCTCTCTCTCTCTCTCTCTCTCTCTCTCTCTCTCTCTGTTTTTCCCCCTTTTCTCATGATATCAAATAGAGAAGGGAGCCTCCAATATTAGTTTCCAATACTCTAGAGTCTAGACTCAATCCAACCAAGGAGTTATCACAGAACTACTTGATCCAACATAGCTAGCTAATTAAGAGCATAGATGCTATATATACAGAATAACTTCTGAGGGGTTGGCAATGCACACCCCCCCCCCCCCCCCATGTGTCCCGCTAACGCGCGGCCCGTCAAGTAGGGATCACCCCTCCCATGCATCCCGCACCTTACCCCAATCCTTCCTCTTGGTGAGGCACCTGTTGATGGAGGTCAACCTCCTTTTGGCAGGGGGGCATGGGTTTCCTGTTTGTTTCCTGAGCTGGTAATCAGCTGTTTGAATCACCATATTAGTTAGTACCGGTCTGGCGGTGGTGGCTGTTGACAGCGTGGCTTGGATGTATTAGAGGGTCCTTGCGCGATGAGATGCAAGGGATCCTCAGGCATCCACCCGCAGTCTCAATAACGGTGGACATTGAATCCATTGAAACAAAGAAAATCTGTATGGCAAGGCGTGCGCTAACATCAGCAACAGTTTAGTGTTTGACGGCACCTTTTCATTCATTTTATCATATTTATAACCCGGGGGGGGGGGGCACGGGCCATTTCCCATCAGTAAAGTGAAAGTGGGGGAGGAGAGAGAGAGGGGGGAGAGACAACACAAAAAGAAAGGAGTGGGGTGGGGAGAAAGTCATAAGAAGATGAAACGACCAGCTCCCCAACCCTCTCCCGCACCTGTTATTCATTTGCATTAATTACCTTAATCTATCAAGATTTGTACCCCCCCCACCCATGTCTATAGAATCACGTTTCTCCTCTTTCCATCGTTATAATACTTGTTTCCATCACTTTTTCAATGTATTTCCTTTAACTTCAATGACAAACTATTTTATGGTAACCACATTATTATAGGCCTGCATTATAAACTATGACTGCCTTCATCGACCAAAAGGTATAAGACGAAACAAAACAAGATAAAACAAAAACGCAAAGTCATGTTTAATAATCCTCTATCACATCCGTGGCCATCTCGCTTCGGAGCTCAAGAGCAACGTTTGTCGAATTACTTTTCAATATATTTCCTTCAACTTCAATGACAAACTAGTTTACAGTAACCACTTTATTATAGGCGTTTATACTACGACTGCCTTTATCGACCAAAAGGAAAAGACAAAACAAAAACGCAAAGTCATGTTTAAATCATCCTCCCTCACATCCGTGACCATCTCGTTTCTGAGCTCAAAAGCAAGGCGAACGCCGGCGCGAACGTTTGTCGAATTAAAATGGATGACGCATGGAACAAGTGGATGACAACACTGATATTGCTTGGCTTCCTCGTAAAGTAGAAAAGGATGTGCTGCTCGAGGGAGGGCTTCATTTCAGTGCCTGGATCTTTATCAGGTTGATACACACTGCAGTGACTTAGCAAGTGCTAGGTGGAGCAGAGTGAGTGCCGACTTGTCAGTATTTGTCCGTTTAAACTTGGAGAAGGCAGTTGGTAAGTCTATTCATTTTTTATATACTTAATGTTTACATGTCAAATTTCCTTTGCAATATGTTTAAGCATAATGTACGTGATGAAACTTTTTTCTTTTATATCGGGGATTCTGGTGCTAAATTTGATGACAGAAACAACGACTCCATCTAAAACCACACATGTTAATTTTGTGATTTTTTTTCTTTTTCCAAGACCTTCCAAAATGTTTATCCTACTTTTTAGTTTACATTAAAACAGAAAAAATATTAAATTAATGCTCAAATCTTCCAATATTTCTACTATTGATAGTGTACCAATATCTGCCAGGAAAACCCACAGCATTTGAAATGAACAAAACAAGCCTTATCTAGATGATATTTTAAAGATTTCTGAATATGAAATCTATATAATAATGCTCATAATTCTCAAAGAAGACATTGTAACTTGACATACAAAACGAGCAAGCCGTTGGATTTCATTATGAATATTAAAACTGAAAACAAACCAACAGTCTTTGTGATCTAAAACGGAACTATGATAGCCTACACGAATCATGTCAATTCAGGAGGATGACGTTATCACTGATAAGGATACACGATACAAACAAGAACGCACATATTCAATTTTAATCTATAAATAATAACCTTAAAGGACACAAGAAAATAATTCATTATAATATTGTGAATTTGCTTTATGGTTATTATCATTGTCCTATAACCATCGCCATCATCATCCTCATTATACACACAATACTGATTTCTAACATAGTTGCTAAATGACTTTTAAACGTTCAGCTAGCTAGTTTCATTTTGGAACAAAATATTCCACTTTCACAAACTTGTATGTGAAACTATCGTTTTATATAAGTCCCTTGTTCGGAAAAAAGGGAGGAAAACATGAAAATTTTGCTCTCAAAACTGAAATGCATCTTATCTTCATTTAACATCTGGGAAACTGTACGCCATGCACGGAAATTTGAATTATGTTCGCACTCTCTCGAAAATCTCTATTTCCCCTCTGACAAATAAAGGTTGTATGGCATTTTATGATGCAGTTCGTAGTTTGTATCGGCATTGAGCAAGAGTACATAGTTCCATGATATTCTGGTAAGATTAGGCTATAGTAAAGTCCCTGGCGCATGATTTTACGTTTTCAAACGGAAATATCGAGTCTTCTCTGCTTGGATCAGGAGCAGATCACTTTAATTGTTGTTTTCCTCCTACCCCTACCCCCACCCCCCCCCCCCCATCTCTCTCTCTCTCTCTCTCTCTCTCTCTCTCTCTCTCTCTCTATCTCTCCCTCCCTCTCTCCCTCTCTCTCTCTCTCCCTTTCTCTCTCTCTCTCTCTCTCTCTCTCTCTCTCTCTCTCTCTCTCTCTCTCTCTTTTATACTCTCCAGCACTCCTTCAACAACTTTGACTATACGTGTTGATATAACAAATACCCCTCCCGGATCATAATTACAAGACAACTACCTTGAAGATAACCCCCACTGGTTCTTACTTTTCTGGGGCTACTGCAGCCTTTTTCCTCCTGTTTTATCTTCGTGCCAATTTTTTTTATAAATTTTCATCTCTTTCAGAATAATCATGCGTGAGATAGTGCATATCCAAGCCGGTCAATGCGGCAACCAGATCGGTGCCAAGGTGAGATTGTGCTTCTATAACAAAGAGGAATATTTTTTTCATAATTAAACTTATTAATAATTTCCCCACCACCATCATATCCACACCAACAGCTATCAATTTTTATCTCTCTATCTCTCTTTCCCTCTCTTTATCTCTCTCTCTCTCTCTCTCTCTCTCTCTCCCTCTCTCTCATCATATCCTTACCCTTTCTAACAAGCGGCATGAACATTATATACAATTACTGATCTTTCCCAAAATATACCTGTTGCCTATTTTCTTATGAAGTCAGGGAGATGAAAAATATTTCCCTTATCATGCGTATGAAGATAATAAAAACTAGTCAGCATGACCTTTGTTGCCATTGCCCTCTTGCCAGAGTCACCCTCGTACGTTGTGCCATCTGAAAGAGCACCCTCTACAGTTTAAAACATCACATTCTGATTCTACCTGTATAGGTTTGATTGTGTTGCTCTCTTTACCCTCAGCTTCAGTTTCAGACAATATTATTCTTAAGGCTATTTTAAAAAAAAAAATGGCCAGGAAAGGATACCAATAAACAGAGTCTGTACTAATTACTAAGAGGCCAACAAGACTTAATAAAGACATATATTCAATACTAGTAGCGTCGATCTATTTTCATGTTAGGGCGAGAGGGGGAAGGAAGGTTGAGGGTACATGGGCAAATACAACCACCTATAATTTATTTAGTTATAATCCCATGATTTGGTGGACTACCCCATGTAAACCAGGGTCGATGTCCCGATTGAGTACTTGACTACATGCAGTTGTAAATACGATTTGCATACTGCATGAGCCATCTCTTTTTTTACAAGCATGTTAACAAAAATCATTTACATGCAATGAACGGTAACTTGCTAGGATTGTTGTTAATCTGTTAATGCTTCATTTTTTTCCTAATATAACTGAACATCATTTTAAATAATCATATGAGCTGAGTAATCTGTCACGTTTGTCATTATAATGTTTGTGAAACATTATACAATCATTTTCGATGTATATATGTTCAGCAAAATCTTCTTTTTTTCTGTTTTGTTGCTACTGTATATTTTTGATGGTTGTAAAACCAAAATAATACACAGTTATACATGATATACCATTCATGATAATTTTCAGACATTTCTTTCAAATTTGAAAAACTCAATATAAACCGTTAGGCCACTTTTTATGGAACTGGACTTTGGTCGCTCGTTATTCCGATTGACATTGTGAAGTTTCAAAAGAAATCTCAAAAGTACTATTTATATAGTTCAATAGTACTTTTGTTAACACTCTTTGTATATGTCATGCAAGTACTCGTTGCATCGAAGAACTTTAACCTTCAAATAGAGCTGGTCAAACAGACCTTTCAGCACGTCTAATATTTTCTCGACCTAATATCTTGTATATTTGTACATTATCATTGTTAGAAGATGATTCATAAATTTGATAAAGCGCAGGTCCATGACAAAGTTATATAGGGAATCATAAAACAGATTATATATATATATATATATATATATATATACACATCAAACGTGGGAAATGAACAAAATGAATAATGAAAAAAAAACACGAATGATGAATAACTATGCCTTTCAGTAATTGCTAGTACACGATCCTTTGCTCAATCGTTTACAAACTTAAGCAAATTTAACAACAATCCCTTGCATTTTTTCCATTTCTATCGCACAATAATAATTATTATTTAACAATAATCCCTTGCATTTCTTCCATTTCTATCGCACATTATTTCCATAATTTTATTTTGTTTGATAATTAATGCCTCCACTTCAATCAATGATTTTCAAGAATAAGTCCTTGATGGATTATTATGAAAAGGCGTGCACAGTTTCCTTGTACCAAGCTCCTTGTCCAATTGAATTGTCAGAAAAGGGGTCAATACATTTCTGAGCAAAACAGGAAATTTAGTTAGGATGTCATTCCTGTCACTTTTTTCCGACAAGATAGGAAATGATATTCTTATGTGAGATTTCCTTATCCTTGAAACACAATCGAACAATCTTTTTGCAAAGAGTCGTCAGAATACAGATAACAAAACCCCTTTACATGCAGCTGTACCTCCCAACGCCTTACTGAAATCTTAAAATATCATATAATGTTCTTTTCATCAATCATATTTAGCATTAAATTAGCATTAATATCTCAACACCTATTATATAATTGATTCATGTGAATCATTCTGGGGTTATGAATTTTTAATATTTTCTGTAAACTAAATGAAATAAAATAGAAATATCATTAAATAAACTACAATGAAAGAATGTTGATATTTCTTGAAATGTTTTTCTTTCATTTCTTTCTTTCTTTCTCTTTATCATTCGTGGATAACATTTTGTTTTCTGAGGTTATTTGCTTTACGATATAAATCTTTTTCTATGAATCCTTTAACATATATTCATTCATGTTACCTACTTGAATTACATGAGTGTGTGTTTTGGGTGTGGACATATTTTGAAGGGGAGAAGAGAAAATTTATATATGATGTGATTACTACTACTGGCGGGTTAAATGACCACAATTAACCGACCCGTGCCCCTTTTAAAACCCATTATGTGGCTTCCCTATAATTATAACACGATAAAAACTACTTTCGAAAAATAACCTCAAGACAATTTCAATAGCCCTGTCTATCACCTTTAGAAATGTGCGAACATTACAATGGCGTATTACGTAATCCGAACAAGATTTCAATGGGAAGTACAATAGGCCTTTGAAATTGCCCTTGAGTTTATTTTTCGAAAGTAGTTTTTATCGTGTTTTATGTACAAAAAAGAAAAAAAGTTCTACCAAAACTTTGTTCTTGTACCCCTTTCAAATTTGATACCCAAAAGGCATGTGAAATCTAACAATATTTTTTTTAAATTTCTTTATCAGATTTTTTTCGGAACCCCCCCCCCCCCCCCCACCCCCAATTCTCAGATCCATCTCTGATCCCGTCATATTTTCTGTTATTATATAGTGTAACTTTTTTTTTCTAAAGACTTCGTTTTTTTTCCTCACTCTTGTTAGTTCTGGGAGGTCATTTCTGATGAGCATGGTATCGATGCTACCGGAGCATACATTGGGGACAGTGAATTGCAACTGGACAAAATAAACGTTTACTATGGACTGGCATCGGGTGAGTATTGCTACATTCTTGTTACATTCTAAAAACAATCTAGTCAAATATGACTAAAATCTAGTCAGATTTGACTCCCATGGGCACCTGCACTATTCTAGTCAAAACTACCAGCTTCGGGTTTCATGTGTTTGAAGTGAACAGAATCCTAGTCAGAATGAACATAATCCTATAGCAGAGGCGTCGGAACGTCGGGCTCGGACAAAAGATTGGGGGCATCTTTTGTCTGGCGGACAAAAGATCCCCCCCCCCCATGCATTGTCCGAGCCCGATGTTCCGACGGCTCTGAATCCTAGTAAAAATGAACAGAATCCTATATAAAATGACTAGAATCTGATTAAGGAAATGTGACCAGCCGATCTGGTAAAAAAAAATGACTAGACGCTTTTTTTTTTATAGCGTGTATAGTTGTGAATTTAGTGGGAGGGACACGGGCCGCTTGTGAAACCAAACTGGCATCCCCTAATAAACAACAACAACAACAACAAAAACGCCCCTGCAATTGTCTATTTTTTCAGAATTTTGCCCCCTTACAAAATCTATGATCATCATATAATCTCCCTTGATGACGAAAATGATCGAGGGGGGCAAATCAACCCCGCTTTCCCCTCCCATAACAAAAATGATAAATGCTGGGCCTATTTGGTTCAAAAATTGCGATTTTAATGACATCGCGATATTTTGACCCTTAATTGTATTAAATGGGCCTTATAGACAGAAAGATATTTGCCGAATAACTGATCTTTTAATTTTATACTGTTCATCTGTTCATAATGTTGCTCAGGAAAATTATTTACAATACAGTAGTTTAATATTGTCTATTTTTATGGAATAACTGATGTGCATAAAGAATTGAATGTCACAATTATTTCTTTTAAAAACGATAAACTATCCGGACATTCCAATCATTTTTTGGGCATAATGATATACATAACGCATACATTTTAAAAATTGAAATATAACCCGCAACCAATAGATAATATAAACACGTAAAGACGCTTGGCGAATTACTGAACATAATGTCTTCGGTATTAAACAGCCTAGTAAGTTTTTCATGGAAAATGAGTATTTTTCACACATTAGAAGTTTTGTGCAAATAGTTAAAATAAAAGCAAATTAACCTTTTTAAGATGAATTGCTTTTCGTGATTTTATGGAACATGACCGTGCAGGAATCAAATATACATGTACAAACAGTGGGTTGTCACCGGCAACAATAAGGCAGGTATAATGTACTTTGCTCCGATCCAAGACCTTTTGAACCGTTCACGTTAGATTCACGAATGATTCATACCACATGCAAAGTGGAGCAAAGCCTTTCAAATACTAGTATCCTTTTGAATTCATGGTACCTCCCAGATAGAACATTATGTATCTTGATATTTTTGTGTAACAAAAGAAAGCAAAGAAAAGGGCGAAGAAAAAAATAAACGAGAGGAATAGGGTCGAAGCTTCTAGTTGTAGGCTATAGTGTCCAACTTAACAACAGATTTTGATATACTCTTAAAACTTGCAAACTTATTATAAACGTGATAAGATAAAGTTCAGTTCAGTTAACAGCATGCTGTTAATATTAAACGCAAAACGTTTATTATCATATTAAAGGTATTAGATAGTTTTGGGAAGCCCTCAAAAACTTTTCGTGAGATTTCTTTGATTTTACTTAATAAATAGCAGGGTACTAACATAACTAAGATGCTGTGAATTTTTTTGCTACTCAAGTGAAATATTTATCGAATTAGAGGTGAAAAGAATAAAAATCCCTGGCCAAAAAAAGAGGGGATGTAAATTCGAACAACGGCCACACACATTACTCACATGAGGATTGCTGTGTGTTATAGAATACGCTACACATAGTGCGAAGCGCTGGGTTTATTGTGTGGGGAACCTTCGGGTGGATATGGTCTCAGCGTGAGGCAGTGAAAAGCCGTTACCAATTTTTCTTACAGATATTTACAGTAAAATTTGTTCGAAATCGTGAATGGAATGTTAAATAATCTCGTACATGTGTCTTATGATAAAAGGAGAATAGTATGTGACTATGTTAGATAGGTTTCTTGCCAGTATGATTTTTGCTACCGAGACTGTCTATGAGCTTTAATTAAGAGTCGACGATAAAGTTTACTCGAGTACCTTAATCACAATTATAATTAATGAGCATGAATTATCCATTATCATTATACATGACAGTACATGAATCAAACGTGCAAATATTGCGTTGTCACAGGCAACAATAAAAAAAAACCAATAAAAAGGGGGGGGGGTATTGTTCTCTTTAACATTTCTTCTCTGAATACGCCAAATACATTTTAATAGACAAGGTACTTTGCTCCGATCATTATACTGTTAACGAATAATGTGAAATCCCCATGCACATGCAGACATTGTGAATTGTGAAGCACATGGGCTATAATATTCTTTTGAATTCATGATATTGATCTATCATGTGATCTCAGGCACTGAACTTTGGAATCATTATGAAAATCACGGATAGATTTGGGGAGGGAGTGATATAAATCACTGTGAAAAGTAGTTCCGCGCCTGTCTGTCATACAAAAAAATATTTCGAAATTATCAGTTTGTCACCAGGGGCGTGTCTATTGCGGGGGAGGGGGGGGGGGTAGTAAAGGTAATCCATGAAATTTAGCGAGCAAAGAATGGGCACTGGTTCAAGAATAGACAGATGTAAAAAATAAAAATTTTAAAGGGCTGAATGCTGGTTTCGTTCTCTTCTTGCATGCATTTACAAGATAATCTATTCGAGGAAATAAATTCATGTTTTAGACTTGTTACTTTTTAGTCTAGCTCGATCGTTGCTAGAAATAACATTTCACTGTTCATCAAGTTTCAGGAAAAATCAAGTGCCAATCCAGACCCAAGGATAGTTCCAATACAACCAGGGGTGTCGATCCGTGGTATCCCCCCTCCCACCAGGGACTTTTTCAAAAACCTGTCTGTAAACTTGCATTTTCGAGCCACCCGAATCACACCGAGCTGCCTCTCGTGCTCTAAAGGCCACCGCACACCAGACCTTATGATCGGTCTGCGATCCGATTTGTGAAATAAATCGCTATGGTATTAAATATTGGCATTTTAACAAATGAAAGCTACCCTATTCAGGTTCTGAAAAGTAATATGAATACTAAACACAGGGGTGTTTTGTGAGCTGTAAGCTTTCTACAGGGAATAAGGGAAAAATTAGTTTCAAATCGTAGGCAGTTGTACGATTTTTGTGACGTCCCTACGACTTGGAGCCGATTTGGCCATTCCACCGACTAGAAAACTCGGCAAAGGCCGTATTATCGATTTTACTATTTGTATGACTATTCAGACCCTCAAATAAAAATATTTTTCGTTTTTAAATGATTTGTCAAATGATATTACATTTTTCTTCTGAAATCGGATCGCAGACCGATCGTAAGGTGTGCGGTGGCCTTTACATGCCTATAGCGCCCAGCTGTCATAAGGTGTTTGCGAAGTTGTCTTCGAGATTTTCCCAGCTTAGTCCAGCTATGCACAATTACTCGTGGCCAAACTCTGAAAAAGGAGAAATTTGAAGGTGTTTTGTAGCTCCTCCTACTGTGCACAAGTCGGGTGACGAGACAATCTCCGGGTTAGCTCTGCAAAACTCGCACAACATTCGGGAAATAACTTGATACAAATCGATACTAGATCAGTACAATACACAGAAACTCATATACAGGCACTATTTAACATGTTTAGAATCACACAAGTCATCAATAACTAATTTTCTAGCTCGCAGAGACCCTCTGAGAGTCATTTTCTTCTAATTCGGCCTTTTATTGGCCGATGGCACGAGTCGGGTGACGAGCGAAGGCTAGCTCGGCACACTAACCTGCCCAGAACTCGGAAAGCAACTCGGAACAGCAACGCACCTAAATACTATTTTGAACACATTTTAGAACCCCAAGAGTCACCCAGAGCTAATAATATTAAATGCTCCTATAGTCAACTCGTTCCATCTCGGAGCCGGTGACGAGCCAAGCCCCGAATAGCTAGCGAGGCACAACGAACATTCGGGAAACAGATCGGCACAACTCGGCACAACTCCCCACAACTGGCAACCTCTCGTGAAAACATTATGTTTTAGCCATGCTCACGGAGAGCTGTGCTTAGTCAACTCGGCCTTTAGTTGTTTAGTTGCATGTTTTGGCCAGGGAGATCAATCTCCCTGTTTTACCATAATTGATACATATAACACAATTTTGTAAAACTGCCGGTTAAGGAAACCACTTCCATCAATACATTTTCGCTGCTTATTTTTTGCACCATGTATTTTTCTTCGCAACTTAATCTTATGTTTTCTTCTTTACATAATATTTTGGTTCCCCGAATCCAGAAAAAAAGTATGTTCCACGTGCCATCTTGGTGGATCTGGAGCCAGGTACCATGGATTCAGTCCGGTCTGGAAACTTTGGACGACTGTTCCGACCAGACAACTTCGTCTTCGGACAGAGTGGGGCAGGGAACAACTGGGCCAAGGGGCACTATACAGAGGGAGCTGAACTGGTGGATGTTGTCATGGATGTCTTGAGAAAGGAGGCCGAAGACTGCGACTGTCTTCAGGTAAGGAAGTCACTCCATGATCAATGTCCCCTATAAAGGGTGACCGTGATGGCACCTCACAAACTGGTAGGATTTTCCTTTGATGGACACTGATATTGCCAGTGATAATGAATCGCAAGTTAATCCAAGTAAGAATACAGTGGTCCAAATTATAATCATGATACAATGGATGCCCTCAGATTCCACGATATATCTATAGATCTTATAACTCTGTAATCATTGAAGTTTTGTTCTATTTATTTTCGTCATAACAGGGCTTCCAGCTTACACACTCTCTTGGTGGTGGTACCGGTTCCGGTATGGGAACCCTTCTCATCAGCAAGATCCGTGAAGAGTACCCCGACCGCATCATGAACACATTCAGCGTTGTGCCATCACCCAAAGTATCAGACACTGTTGTTGAGCCTTACAATGCCACACTCTCAGTCCATCAGCTGGTTGAGAACACAGACGAGACCTACTGCATTGACAATGAAGCCCTCTACGATATCTGCTTCCGTACCCTCAAGCTGACCACACCCACCTACGGAGATCTGAACCATCTTGTCTCTGCCACTATGAGTGGAGTCACCACCTGCCTTCGATTCCCTGGCCAACTCAACGCTGATCTCCGCAAACTTGCCGTCAACATGGTTCCCTTCCCTCGTCTTCACTTCTTCATGCCTGGTTTCGCACCTCTGACTAGCAGAGGAAGCAAACAATACCGTGCCTTGACCGTTCCAGAGCTCACCCAGCAGATGTTCGATGCCAAGAACATGATGGCTGCCTGTGATCCTCGTCATGGTCGCTACCTCACCGTTGCCGCAATCTTCCGTGGCCGCATGTCCATGAAGGAGGTCGACGAACAGATGCTCAACGTCCAGAACAAGAACAGCAGCTACTTCGTCGAATGGATCCCCAACAACGTCAAGACCGCTGTCTGTGACATTCCACCACGTGGTCTGAAGATGTCTTCCACCTTCATCGGCAACAGCACCGCCATCCAGGAGCTCTTCAAGCGCATCTCTGAGCAGTTCACCGCTATGTTCAGGAGGAAGGCTTTCCTTCATTGGTACACTGGTGAGGGTATGGACGAGATGGAGTTCACAGAGGCTGAGAGCAACATGAATGACTTGGTGTCTGAGTACCAGCAGTACCAGGATGTTTCTGTTGATGACGATGGCGATTTTGACGAAGAGGAAGAAGAAGAGGACCTCGCATAAAGCCATAATTGATGTTGTTACTTCAAAACGAAATTTCATAAAAAAGAACTATCTGGTTATAAACCTGTAGTTAAGCCTGTTGGTAAATCGTCATTGTATGATGTTAAACCAACCTCAGACATTTATGGTGCAATATTGCGATTGAAGTCGTCAATTGCTTATATATTTTTCATGACTACAGTTTGACCATTTTCTATGAACATGGTGAAGTTCATATATTGATTGACAAAAGATGAATGCATGACGTTTAGGGAAATAATGGTGTCGAAATTTTGTGTCTAGTAAGTAGTAGATCATTATAGTAATACTCACATTACCACTGTGATAGATAACTGCATGTCTTTCTAGCTTATAGGTCAAAATAAATGAAGGTTGCAAAATAGCAGTATCATGTATGGGGGCATAAAGGATTGTAGCATTTGTATTAATTGTTTATGAAAACAATCTTTATTAAATCTCATATAGTACAAAAATACACAACCCATAAATAACTCTGAACTTATCCAACACTCCTATATTCATGCTTAACAAAATATGGAAGATGCTGACTGCATTTTAAAAAAAAATCATCTTTCTCTTTTATAGGTCTACATCAGAATTTATGAATGAGCTTTAACAAAAATGGAGACCACATAATCATTATCAAGATGTGATTTTGTGAATCATTTAATCTTTCAGCTGATCTGAATGAATCACATTATCAATTCAAAGTTATTATTCGTGTGTCTTATCATCAGCTGAGATATGCAGTCATCTTTTAACACATCTATGCACACAAAAATAAAAATAAATAGAAAAATAAAGAAGAATATCACATGCCCAGCAGCTGGGAGAGGAACTACTTTGCTAACGAATTTCTGCTGGGCACAGATAAACTTTTTCACTTTGAATGTGTATGTACGGGGCTCATGCAATACAATTGCAGGGAAATCATTCTTTGCCAAATAATTATAGGAATCATGGATGAAAGAAAATAGAAAGAAATATACCTCACTTACTTGTGTTTACGTATTTTGTGGATGAACAGAAAGACATAATTATGCATGATGACACGAGAGAGACAGAGAGACAGAGGAAGAGGGAGAGAGAGAGAGAGAGAGAGAGCCTAAAGACTGTAAAAAAGAGGATTTTACTTTGATGGACATAATTATGCATGATGACACGAGAGAGACAGAGAGACAGAGGAAGAGGGAGAGAGAGAGAGAGAGAGAGAGCCTAAAGACTGTAAAAAATTAGTGAATCGCAAGTTACTCCAAGTAAGAATACGGACTAAATCATAATCATGTCACAATGGCTGCCCTTAGATTCTACGAAATGCAGAGCATGGGCCGCGGAGCCGGGAGGCTGGGGGGCTGCGCAGCCCCCCCCCCCCCCCCACTTTTTTGAGTAGCCACGTGAAAAAAATCCCCCTAATTTTCAAGGAAAAAATAATTTCTAGTAATTGATAAAATTGATGAAATTAATATAGAAGACTGCTATTGTAGTGAGAATTCCTATAAAATGCAGATAAAATGCTAAAGATATGATTTGAATGTCCCGATATTTCCTATTTTATATATCAAAATCTCTCATCCATGTCCATTACTAACATGATTTCCATTGGTATAAATGGGCAGTACATCCCTGCCTCTTTAATGCACAGTTAATGCAAAATTTAGGCCTAATGAAGCATGGTATTATAAACAAAGTGTAGTTCAAGCTCAGATATTTTCACGTGACTTCTCGGGACTGTACAGCATTCTCTAAAATGACAGTCTATCTATATCACATCTTCTACAAGTTCATGAGTCTTCTTTCAGGATTCAGAATGACGCATCAACTCTTTAGAGAAATTTTAGGATTATTTAAAATCAGGCGCTGTGGGGTGGAGGGAGGGGGTATACAGTGTCCCCAGTATTTCAGGAATTTGGGTATCCTAGAAGTTCCCCCTTTTACATAGATTACTTTAGATAAGTGCTCCCTGTCCTTTATATTCCTGCCCGTTGAATTCCACAATCTTAAGATTTGATTTTATTACCATTGATAATTGCCAGAGGCCTACTGAAATCTGAGAGGTGCCCCTTCTTCCTTGACAACTGTCCCTTTTCCTTACTAAGAAGTACCTCTTCCCCATTTATAAGTATCCTTTATATTATAATACGTTCCCCCTTTCCAATCTTATAATTGCCCCTATATATTCTTTCTGATAAGTGCTCCCTTTATTTCATTTTTTTTTATAAACGAGCCTCTTTCCTTTTTCATCTCTCATAAAACTCCTAATAAAATAATTCCTTCGACAATTACCTTTTAAATCATTTGCATCAAATGTACCTTAATCTCTTTCAATAACTGCCTTTTTTCCATTCTCACTTTTCAGATACAAGAATTACCCCCTTTCCGTCTGATAAGTGCATCTTTACCTGTGGCCATATCCTCTATTCAAATTTATAAAAAGAAAAACAAACACAAAAACACCCTTTTTCCATTTTCATATAATAAGTGCCCTTTTTACCTCTGGTATAAAGTGTCAATATTCATGTGAGACAAATACCACATGTTTCATCCTCTGATAATTGCCCTTTTTAATATGACATACTCCTTTTCTTTTTTGATAAGTGCAATTATCGTTCATAATATAAGGGCCCCCTTTTCTTGCTCCATCATTGGTGCCCCTAATTTATAGCGATTTAGAGCAACTTTACTTTAATTTCGTCAAGGCTTGCTGGCTACGCTCGCTCACATTTATATTTGATATAGTTATGTTACTTGGTAGAGGTCTTTTCAGTCTCTCATGCCGAGACTGTTTAAACACCTTTCAGAACCTTTTTTTTTTTTCTCTCTCTTTATAAGATGCTGTTGATCACCATGCAGCCTCACAGATCTTAAAAATTTGCTCGCTCGTTTCGCTCGCTCGCAATTTATAGGTCATCAAACTCAACTGCAAACTTTGATGCTTAGGTAAATTATATTAGAGTATGTAAGAGAGAAATATAATTAAATTCCTTATAAATGTAATCACAATGTATGGTATATATGACAATGTTTAGAGATTGTATATTTTTCCCGTTGTATATAGGTGCCCCCTTTTTTCCCCCCAGAAATAGCCCTTATCGGTGCCCCTAAACTTTGGAAATTTCCCCTCAATGTTGCGATCATACCCCCACTGCTTAAACTGAATTTACGCCGGTGCATTAATGAGTGAAATAAGTTCAGCCCCTCCCCCCTTTCAAAAACCCTCCGCGGCCTCTGCAGAGAGAGAGGGTGGGAGAGAGACGGACATAGAGAGAGACACACAGAGAGAGACACACAGAGAGAGAGACAGAGAGACAGAAAGACAGAGAGAGCCTAGAGAAAAAAATTGTTGAACCCTCTCTTATAGAGGTGTTATTTTTTAATATGCACATTAACATTTTATTATAATCTTCTCATTGAAGTATTTGGCATGATAGTTAAGAAATCATCTCTCTGCCCGAATGTTGCTTATTGTTTGCCTGAATATACTATAACTGCATGGGAGGGCCAACAGCCCGCAGGGTCAGGCGGTAGAGGTGTGTGGGAGTGTGACCCACCCCCTCCTCCACTTAAACATTTTCCTTCGACTGTCAGTTCAGATTTTTTACAGGCTGTCGGCAAATCTTAAAATAATTTGATGACCTTTTATTTCTCATGTAAGAAAAATGGGAACATCTGTCCGGAAATTTAAATGATCTGAAGACCAACTTTCTCTTATCGTCAAATGAAGTCTATAATGATAATTTTTTTCCTCGTTGGGCAACTTTCAACTACCTTGTCAGCAAATTTGGTCTGACACCCCCTCCCATTCTTAATGGTATAGCGATGCATTTGAATGCGGTTTTCTATAACAGTTTAATTATAAAATTCAATGAGATCTAGGAGGCCGGAGCTGCCCCCCCTCCCCCTCCCGTAAATGAAAAAAACTAATATTCGGCAAAACATTATTTTGTTTATCCTGTGTAATAATCCAACCGAAAAAACACTTTGAAATGCAATGGATATACACTATTAAAAAGGCCATGATTCTGAAGACAATTAAACAATTATTAACAATAATGAAATGGAGTTATAATTATGCTTGTGAGAATTATCATGACTATTTTTTTCTTCTTCAATTTGAGCAATATTACGCACCACCTGAGTGCAAATACTGCATGAACACTGAATGCCAATTTTTATTATTATTCTTATTTTTCAGTTTAAGCAATCATGCCTGAGTGTAAATACTGCATGGAGAGTGAACGCCAACTGTACTGATGCAACCAAGCAAAATTAATGACCGTTTATTCGACAATAATATGCTTAATCAACGTTGACTTTTATGACACAATATATAGTGACAGATGAATAACACCAACACGATAAAAACTATTTTCGAAAAATCAACTCAAGGCAATTTCAATAGCCCTGTCTGTCACCTTTAGAAATATGCGAACATTACAATGGCGTATTACGTAATCCGAACCTGATTTCTATGGGCAGTAGAATAGGCCTTTGAAATTGCCCTTGAGTTTATTTTTCGAAAGTAGTTTTTATCGTGTTGCCTTATCCACTGAGTGCCATTTTTATTTAGAATTTGCACTTTTGTGGAGTTACATAATTCCTATAGCTATATATATTATAATGCAGTGGGCAGTGGCGTACCCAGGATTTTTTAAAGGGCGGGTGTTTTTTACTCCAAAATTCTCTGACTAGCAAAAAAAAAAAAAAAAAAAAAAAAAAGGACTTCTAAAGGGGGTGTTTTAACATCAAATAACCATGACCAAAAGGGGGTGTTTGAACATCTAAAACACTCCCCTTTTGCAAAAGGGGGTGTTTGAACACCCAAAACAACCCCTCCCCCGTCGGTACGCGCATGGCAGAGGGTGATTTTCAAAGGGAACAGCTTACCAACTGTTATTATAGGCACACTGATCATGCAAACAAAAACAAAAAAAAAACAAAAACAAAATTGCAGGTGGATTACATTAAAGCCCCCTTTCAATCGGGGGTACCGTGCCTAGTATGGGCTGTTGCCCAATATGCCTATTAGTAACCCATAAATCCATGAATTGATGAAACATGGTTCGATGCCGCAGCCCCCCCCCCCCGCCCCAATCACTCTCTCGTTCTCTCTTTCTCTCTCTCTCTCTCTCTCTCTCTCTCTCTCTCTCTCTCTCTCTCTCTGTGGCTTAGTCTCTGACTGACAAAGGCCTAATCATGCCTGTATGAAAGCCAAATGAGGAGATGACGTATGCCTGCACATCGATTTTTGTTTGTGGTCGTCGTTAGGCTTGTATTTAAAGTCCCTGATGTTGCATAACACAATCAATATAGGGCCATTTAACTTAGGACAATGTCCCATGCATCCACGACACGTCCCTATAGCAACGATCCCCGACTTCAGAGAGAAATATCATTAACACTTTTTTCGAGGAAGGGAAGGGGAGGGAGTGAAAAGGCGCCATAGTTTTTGCAATGGTGAAAACTGGAAGCAGGCGCTATACGGTTCTGGGCCCTGTTTCATAAAACTTGTCATCAATGACAAGTTGCAATATCTGTTATAAGCTACTGAAATCCAGTGCATCTGATTGGCTGAGAGCAAATTTGTCTGTAAAAATCACTGACAAGACACTTGATGAAACGCCCCCTGAAGTCCGGCAGCCCCCGCCCCCTCCCGCCTCGATACCCCTTGAAATTTTTATATCAAATTATTCGGCTTTTTTCGCCGTGGGAGATGAGGAAATATTCAGTGGTAACAGTGGGTTCAGTTCTCCCAATTCGCACCCCTCCCTCCCCTTGTCTCTCTGGTTTACCAAATGATTTCAATCACAATGAATCATAGAAATGTAAAATAATATTACGTATATTTAACTCCCCCCCCCCCCTCTCTCTCTCTCTCTCTCTCTCTCTCTCTCTCTTTCAGGAAGAAAATTGGACATAATAATGACTTCGTTCACCAAAATAAGAACTGCATTTCGAACTTCTCACCGATCCCTGCAAATAAAGTGACCCGTTAATTTTCTAAAAGTGTGTCAGATTTCTGACTTGAATAATTCACCGTGTTTTCTGTTATCTTTTATATACTGCTGGTAAAAACAGACAGGTTTTGTACCATATTATAGTTTTGAAACTAAATGCAATGCTCATTTAATTGTAATAAAGGCAGGGTATATAATTCTTGATATCTATTTATCAAATTTCTGTATTTTTACTTATAAGTCTATTTACTTATTTATTTGATTATTCATTTATTAATTAAAGTTTACTTATTTGTTGATACATTTATCATATTAATCTTTTTTATTATCGATGAATCTATTTTGGTTTTTTTTCTTCTGCCCCTGCCCTGCCCTACACTAGGCTACTTTTTTCTTTTTTCTTTTTTTTTTCTTTTTCTTTTTCTTTTTCTTTTTTTTGGGGGGGGGGTGGGTCTGCCCATAAACCTCGCTTTTTCTGTGGATGATGAATCTGATAAGACACTTATTATTATTTTTATTTTTATTTACTTCATTTACCAACTTAGGTACAGGAAGGTACAGTCACTCACACCTTTTCTCTTTGGTCACCAGAACACAGTATTATGACAACGTCCACTTAAAATTAAGTTATAGTATAATCCTATGGGGTTTGGGGGTTTCAGTCGTACGTGGTTGCAACATTTTTTCGTCAAAAAAGCGACCCTGGAACTGCTGGAAGTTGTAGGCCTATCGAGTTTTTCACTGTTCCCATATGAGGCGATGGGGATTAACTTTCAAATGATTCTTTCCTTTCTTATTTTCCACCTGTTGCAATTGCATACCCGATATTTTTTTTTTCATTCGCGGGACTGCCGGTATCCCTTGGTTTCCATCTCTTGTTTGATTGATCATTGACCGTTGAGCGGAGATGTATTTGTGCAAGTTGCCATAGGCGCGGTAAATCTTGGCCAATGAGGTAGCTTTAACAGTGTCTTAAAATATTGCTAGAGAAGGAAGAATCGTGATTGGTCAATAGCTGGTGTTCTCACTTTGGGGATCGCATCAACAAATACATGTATAGGAAAACATTTATATGTTTTTCATTGTAAATTTTCACTCTAAAATGAGCTTTAATTCTATCAGAAATAAAAAAGAAATTTATTCAAATTAAATATTCTAAAATGATATTTCCATCTTATATCAAATGTGATGCTTTAAACTGATGTTTTAAAAGGAGAAATAAAATTGCAACGAATTAGGAAAACAACGTGGTCCCTAAATACAGTGATGTTTATGCGGGTTGCTAGGCGGAGGGATATCGATCGACTGAAATTGCATATATTGCCAAGTAGTTCCTAAAACGTCTTCAGAATCCGGCGAAACGTACGTGCTGAACGAACGTGACCATTTTATATTTTTCCGAGACAACTCTTAACTTTTATATCAAACATGCGTGAAATCGTCCACATCCAAGCTGGCCAGTGCGGCAACCAGATCGGTGCTAAGGTGAATATTCCTTTTAAATATTTTCAATTTTGGTATTAAATCTTGTTCCATCTAACAAAGTTACGGTGTGTGTGACTGAGTTCTAACTGATGATGAGGATGAGTGAGTGCACTGCATGCATATGCTGTGCACTTACCATGGCATGAATATGCGCATCCCTTCCTTGGACTTGGTCATCCTGCACGAATGTTAGCAGAACACAGATAGTATGTTTTCCAACAACAGTAATTTTAATGAGCAGGTTTTCTTCAACATGTTTTATGATAAAATTAGAAGTTAGAACTGTTAACTTCGAATGCTAGGATTTTTAAAGCAAATGATGCACAGCCGTAGATAACACAAGTCATTTTTTTTTCTTAAATTCAATGAAGTGTAATACATTGTAACCATGGTAACATATTCTGAAATTTTCAGGACGGTCAATAACATGAATAATGAATTTAATCAAATGTCCCACTAACACTGCCAGACTGCAGGAATTTTTCAAAGTTTGAGTTTGGATAGATTCATACTAGAATCTAGACTAGATTCTAGATCTACATCTAGGCTATTTCACATTCACAAACGATTAAAAACATGAAAGTGACATGTGATCTCAAATTTTAACACAAATCAAGGAAAATCAAGCATAAAAAGTTTTTTAAAAATCTGCATCTGCAAGTCGGAAAACAATCATGACAATCGACAAAGTCACAAAAACATTGACAGTTTGCAAGTGATTGAATGATTGAAGTATGATAATGAATCCTCACAAAATTCCCAGTTTCAGCTTCCAATTTTTATGGTTGCCTTAGAAAAATGTTTCGAGGGCAAGGGAGATTTGGGTTAGACTCGTTCCATGCCAGAATTTTAAAATTCCAGCATGAAAAATAATCTTTAAAAATTAATGACTGCAAACTGTCAACACGCAAAGTTTGGTCATTTGCATGCCCAACTCACTCACTTGCAGAGTAAGCATTTGCGTAAAAGGTCAAGTGATGACGTGAACTGAAAGTTTATGCCCTTTATTCTCTCTTTTCTTGTATAGTTCTGGGAAGTCATCTCAGATGAGCATGGCATCGACCCCACTGGTACTTACCATGGAGACTCTGATCTTCAGCTTGAGAGGATCAACGTCTACTACAACGAGGCTACCGGAGGCAAATATGTCCCACGTGCCGTCCTCGTTGATCTGGAGCCAGGTACGATGGACTCTGTCCGCTCTGGACCATTCGGACAGATCTTCAGACCAGACAACTTTGTGTTCGGACAGAGTGGAGCTGGAAACAACTGGGCCAAGGGACATTACACAGAAGGTGCTGAGCTGGTAGACTCTGTTCTTGATGTTGTCCGCAAGGAGGCTGAGAGCTGTGATTGTCTTCAGGTAGGCAAGCTTCATATTTCTAATTACTTAGGGTTTGACTGGAAATTCAAAAGATGTTGATAGACTAGTTAAAGAGTTTCAACATTGCATTAAGAGGACGTGGATTCTTTTGGACCCCCATGTCGTGTTCATCAGGAAATTGGGGGAGAGGGGTTGAGGTAAAGGAGCTTTGTTGATAAAGTAGAAATTGCAGAGCTATGTGCATGAATGTTTACATGCTTGTATTTGAATAATTAGACTGAGATTTAACTTTAAATACATGTCAATGTGTGTGTAGGAGAAAAGTGCTTGTGCTTGATTTTAATCATGTGTTTTCCTTTTTGGTTTTCCTCATAACAGGGCTTCCAGCTTACACACTCCCTTGGTGGTGGTACCGGTTCCGGTATGGGAACCCTTCTCATCAGCAAGATCCGTGAGGAGTACCCAGACCGCATCATGAACACATTCAGCGTTGTGCCATCACCCAAAGTATCAGACACTGTTGTTGAGCCTTACAATGCCACACTCTCAGTCCATCAGCTGGTTGAGAACACAGACGAGACCTACTGCATTGACAATGAAGCCCTCTACGATATCTGCTTCCGTACCCTCAAGCTGACCACACCCACCTACGGAGATCTGAACCATCTTGTCTCTGCCACCATGAGTGGAGTCACCACCTGCCTTCGATTCCCTGGCCAACTCAACGCTGATCTCCGCAAACTTGCCGTCAACATGGTTCCCTTCCCACGTCTTCACTTCTTCATGCCTGGCTTTGCTCCTCTCACCAGCCGTGGTAGCCAGCAATACCGTGCCTTGACCGTTCCAGAGCTCACCCAGCAGATGTTTGATGCCAAGAACATGATGGCTGCCTGTGATCCTCGTCATGGTCGCTACCTCACCGTTGCCGCCATCTTCCGTGGCCGCATGTCCATGAAGGAGGTCGACGAACAGATGCTCAACGTACAGAACAAGAACAGCAGCTACTTCGTTGAATGGATCCCCAACAACGTCAAGACCGCTGTCTGTGACATCCCACCACGTGGTCTGAAGATGTCTGCCACCTTCATCGGCAACAGCACTGCCATCCAGGAGCTCTTCAAGCGCATCTCTGAGCAGTTCACCGCTATGTTCAGGAGGAAGGCTTTCCTTCATTGGTACACTGGTGAGGGTATGGACGAGATGGAGTTCACAGAGGCTGAGAGCAACATGAACGACTTGGTGTCTGAGTACCAGCAGTACCAGGATGCCACCGCTGAGGAGGAGGGAGAGTTTGATGAGGAGGAGGAAGGTGATGAGGAGGCTGCATAAATACAGGACAATCATAAATGGACAGATATATCTGCAATTCAATGGATCATTCTCGTTCTGGTCTTGCACCACCAAAGATTTGAAACCCTTTGGGGTGATAAACTGTACCAAAAATATATTTATTCCAAATTCATTACCACCGAAATAAGATGCCAAATTGTTTGTGTTGAAGAATTTGACTTAATGTGTGCTTTAAAGTTATATTATGTAGACGAAGACAAATTCAAAACAAAAACACTTTTGTTAAATCACAATTATTTCAAGAACAAATTCTATAAGAATATACCAGTTTACAACATAACTTACTTGTGTCTTTGTTTTTATTATTTTAAGATTCAATAGTAATGAGTTGTGATGATGTGAATAAGTGTGTGGTGTACTTTAGTGATTGATGGTGATTAAAGTTGATGCTGATTTAAATCATTAGCTTGATTTGCATGATTGTTAATTGAATTCTTTTTTTAGAGACTCACCAGTCCCCTCTTGCATAAAAAGTTGCGATTAAATGCAACACAAAAAATTAAACGCAACTCAATTTTCAATCAATCAGGGTCGCGTATTTGGGATTTGCGTTTAATTTTTTGAGTTGCGTTTAATCGCAACTTTTTATGCAAGAGGGTCCTGGTGGGAAAAGAGAGTGATGATGAGAAGTGTAGAGAGGGAGAGAGAATAGGAGAATACCTTGACAAAACTACTGATGTTGATGCCACCTGATGGTAATACTTTGACTCGAAATGGCAGTGTGATAATTGTTGATGCTAAGTGCCCCATCTTGGAAAGAGTTGTGATTGGTCCGTGCACAATCCAAATAGATCTATCCCAACTATTTCTGAGATGGATGGACCCTATCAAAAAGTATCATTTTTCTTTTTAGCCTTTATCTGTCATAAACTCATTTTTCATTTCTTTACTCTTGGTATTTTTCATATTTTTCAAGCAGAGAAAATATTTGGAACTGCTCATCATTCTTCCTTCTATTGACAAAATGAATATGCAATACTACCAGGAAGGGTGCGGAAGCGGTCCAATCATTCACTTTTCAAGTTCCTTTTCCCTAACCCTTTTCTCTCTCTCTCTCTCTCTCTCTCTCTCTCTCTCTCTCTCTTTCTCTCTCTCTCTCTCTCTCTCTCTCTCATTCCTCCTTTCGATTGGGGGCATGTGCCCTCTTGTGTATGGCTCCACTCAGGAACATCAGAGTCTTCTGACTGGCAAAGAGCATCTTTGCATCATCCATCATCATCCCTCCCCTTTCCATGTTTGTCCTATTACAAGGGCATTGGTATAGAGCCAATTACTGGACACTGGCATCATGGGAGGGGGAGAATGGGGGCGTGGGGCAGTGGCTGAAACGGCCTCACATAATTCTATCATGTCAGGATTTTATATCAATAAATTTGAATTTGAATTATGTGACAAAATCTGAATCAAAAAGACTACAAGGTAGGGGGAGGCGGTCCTATCCCAATCATTCTCTTTTTACATTTCTTTCTTTTTTCTTTTTTTTTGTGGTCTCCATATCTTTCTTTCTATTATATATATATCTCTCTTAATATAAATCTCTCTCTCCACCAAGGAATAGCATAAGAAGCCTGTGATCCCCCCCCCCCCCCACACCTTCCCACTGTTATTGTTCTTATTGCTATTTTTTTTTCTCTTTATTCCTTTTTTCTCTCTTATATTTCTTTTTACCTTTTAACCAGTTCATTATCTTTTCTTCTTTTTCCACTTTTTTTTTTCTCTTCTTATTTTCTTTCTTCCCCAGACTTGGCTTGAGTGTGCACATGGGAGGGGCGATGCGCTGATTAGATTTTGGGGTCATGAGGTTAAAGTTCAAGGTCATATAGTTCAATAGAATACATAAAAATGGTTCGTTCTTGCGATAACTTAAAAACCGATTGACTGATCAACTTCAGACTTGGCTGGAGTGTGCATATGGGAGGGGCAATGCGCTGATTAGATTTGGGGGTCAGGAGGTTAAAGTTCAAGGTCACAGAGTTCAATAGAATACATAAAAATGTTACATGAAAATGGGTTCGTTCTTGGAACTTAAAAACTGGTTGACGGAAATGGATTTCATTATTATGCAGACTTAAAAGGAAAACGAATACAGACAAATTCCTTCTAAGTCAGCATATGGTTTTCCTACAGTACCAAATTTGCCAAACAGTATAAGCATCTCTTACTTCTCACTAAAATCAGACTAATAAATCAATGATTCTGAATGAGATTTTACAAAAAATGCTACTTCTCCTCTATTTCTCAGCAGATTTTTATTTTGATTGTTTTATCTGATAGGGCTGGGTGAGGGCTTCCAAACTTCTACACAAAATTTTTTTAATTCATTAATTATGCAAATTTATGTAAATTTATTCAAAAATAACCCCCCCCCCAAAAAAAAAAATACCACTTCTCTATTTCACACCAGATTTTGATTCTGTTTGTTTTATCTGATAGAGCTTAGTTTGGGCTTCCAAATTTTTTACACAGAATTGTAAAATTCATTAATTATGCAATTTATGCAAATTTATTCAAAATTACCCCCCCCCAAAAAAAAAAAAAAAAAAAAAAAAATGCTACATGTACTTCTCTATTTCACAGCAGATTTTGATTCTGTTTGTTTTATCTGATAAAGCTTAGTTAGGGCTTCCAAATTTTTACACAGAATTGTCAAACTCATTAATTATACAAATTTATGCAAATTTATTCAAAATCAACAAAAAATGCATTTTAATCACAAAACTTAGTTTTATATCTTCATTTCTCATATTTATCTAGAAGGTTCTATCAGAAATTATAAAAATTAACATCATTCTACATATCACACTTCCAGCACAACATACACATTGCATAATTTACTCATTCACTTGTTGGATTACAAGGTTGGAGATCAAGGTAACAGAATGACTGTAGTTCTTGCTATTACCTATGAATCATGCGATGAAACAACTCCAATCTAGGGTCATGTAAGCATATTGGAGAAACAATTCTATGATTTGATTTAGAGATCTCAAAGACTAAAGTCAAGGTCAAAGGTATCGCAGTATCCGCATGCTCATTGATGTAAAAAAAAGGGGGGGGGATCAACATGAATACTCCAAAAATGATTGCTCAAAATGACCAAAATATGAGTCGATTCAAACCACATCTATTGGTGCATATCTAACCAACACTAAATTGACAATAACTAATCCAAAATTGGTCACCATTTTCAACCAATAAAATTGGTCAAAAACACAACCAATCTCCAGGTGGTCGATCAAACCAATATGATGGTTAAAAACAGCTTCCCAAACAAATAATGTTTCTTTGTCATTATTTAACCAACAATGTTTGGTCATTAATACTTTCAACACTAACCAAGTAACCAAAGTGTACATATATGCCATACATTTCCAATCTGTTGTTGGCGGAGGCATAAATTCCGACCGTGCGCGGTCGAAAATTCTTCTAGTTTTTTTTTAAAGTTTCTCAGTATTTTTGAGGTCGTTTTTTTTAATTCAAAAAATTTCTGACAAGCAAAAAAGAAAAAAGGAAAGGTCATCAGCATTTTGCTGGCTACAGCATCCCCGGCTCCCAGGGGCCTGGCTACTTTACAGTGTAAAAAATTGTGAAATGTTTCGTTGAACATTTCATGAATTACATTGAGTAAAGGTATACATGCGAAAAAAATCAGGCATTCATTTTAGGTGCTGGCGAATTGAGTTCATTCCGGGGATCGGACGGTGTGGTGTTTTTGTTGTTGTTGTTGTTGTTGTTGTTGTTGTTGTTGTTTTTAGGTTTTTTTTGGTTTTTTTTTTTTTGTTTTGTTTTTTTTGGGGGGGGGGTTGTGTGTGTCTGTGTGTGTGTGTCTTTTTAAAATTGGTAAGGGAGTTTGTTTTATTGTCTTTTCTAGGTCACTTTTTGTAAAAAGATTTTTTTTTTTAAAAGGACAGTCGAGAGAGCAAAGAGGGGAACACTTAATACAAAGGTAGATGGAAAGCTCAATAGCTATTATAATTCTCCTGTCAAATTTCCGAGGGGAAGACCTTTTGACAATTTTGCGGGGGGGGGGGCATGTTCAAACCATAGATTCACCCCCCCCTCCCTCCTTTAGGGATCTCTGTTCTTGGTTCTTTGGTTATGAGTAACACAACATGATGATTTGCTTTTTTAATCTCAACATATATTTTTTTCAGGATCAGAGGGGTTTGGGCCTACATAACGACTCACTTTGTTTTGCGGCGGATATTTCGACTGCCGGGGCCGGAGATAGGTTCTTTGACATCACCCTTTTTACTAAAAATGACGGCCCTTCTTTCAGTACTGGAGGTCAGTGCAGTTATTGATATTACTGAAATATCATTCAAAGTGTTCATTTGATACTTAGTCAAGCGATTTCCTAGCTTAGCGCCTGCTAAAATCGTAAACCGTTATGTGGGGTGGGGGGGGGGGGGGGGTTGCATGGGCAGTGTGGGCTGGGAGGCGGTCGGGGGAGGTGCGTGATCAATCAGGAAAAAACCTTAATTATTACATTTGAAAAAAAAGGTTGCAAATAAAAATGGTAGGATTCTATCAAAAATTTTCAACATAATTCCTTAAAGGGAAATCCAACCTTGATAGCAAGTTGCTTTGAAAGAAAGAGGAAAAATCAGAGAAGCAGATTGGTGAAAGTTTGAACGAAATCGGACAAGCAATAAGAAAGTTATGAATTTTTGAAAGTTGTAATCACCATGCATATATATGGGAATTTCAAATTGGCCGAATAGGTAATGTCACTGTGATGTAGCTGTGGACAACTCCCCCATTCGCTAAATGACTAACATGTTACCTTTTTTTCAAAATGCATTACTCAGTAGGATCTTTTCGCTCATGAGGACCTATAACAATATGCTATCTCCAATATATTTTGAGTACTATATATAGGGTAAAAGCGCCTCGAAGAAAACCGCAAATTAATGATATTTTTGTGTACGACAAATGGGAGAGTTGTCCACAAAAATATCACAATTGACTCACCAAATTGCCAATTTGAGATTCACATAGATGTAGTGATCTCATTTTTCAAACATCAATAATTAACTTTCTTAATCCTTGTCCGATTTCTTTCAAACTTTCACCATCTTGTTTTTCTTATTTTTCTGCTTTCACACAAATCATCTTATTACCAAGGTTGGATTGCCCTTTAAAGGCTCATAGCAGATGATGCATGGTGAGGGCGAAACAATTAAAAATATACTACTCCTGGGGTCCCGAAGACCCCCCCCCCCCCCCTCCCCAATTTTAGAAGTAAAAAAAGTAAATCAAATGTAAGGAAAATTGCTCCTAGATCCCTCGGCGCTTACTGAGTCTTGTTTTGTTTGTTTGTTTTTGTTCGTTTGTTTGTTTTTATTTGTTTTTCTTTTAAGTTGAAAGCGTAAAATAAGGTTGAGACACTTATTTTCCGCAATGGGGCTGGGGCCAGTCGGGCCACTCCTTCAATCAGAAGGTCTACGTACGTCAATCATGGAGACTGTTCAAGTCATTGTTATTTCACTTTAATTTATTATAATTTATATTATCATCGTCAGTGAATTACAGCGGCCCGATCTGAGATTCAGTAGGCCTACATGTCAAATAAGTGGAAGAAAAAGCTGTTTGACTCTTCTGAAAGTTCAGTTTATTCAGTACAAAAAATGTTATCCCCCCCCCCCCCTCCCCCACCCCCCAACCCATCTATCTTTTTGTCCGGTATAGACTACTGGCATATACATGTAGGCCCATCTGACTGTCACTAGTTAAAAAGATCGAGACATAATTTAATTGTTACAAACTAGAGATATATCCATGGATGTACCAGGCGGTACCAGGGACATTAATTTCCCTGGATGCATGTACCTAAGACAATCTCTAGTTCACACATTTTTGCAAAGTAACGTCACCATGACAAACACCAAGGGGCCACACCATGCATAGGGAAAACCATAGGGAACACCATAGGGAACACGCCACATGTAGACATGACCTGTCCGGGGGTTCCCCAACAGAGTTCTCATCCATATTACTAGTAGTTCCATCATTATTTTATGTATCATGTGTCCATGTACAGGACATGACCGCGGCATTCATGCATGCACGCCTAGCCTGCGCTGCATAGGGGCGGGCTAGGGCCCGGGATCTGTGTGTGTGTGATGGCAACGTAAACGCGTCCCGTAACTAAGGGACCAACTTTCTTGAAGGGAGACAATGGGATTTTGATATTGTAAAATGTGAATTTTTTTCAAAATTTATTTTGAAAGTGATACTGAATCCTGGTCTAAAACGATTGAGCAATGTATAAAACAGCAAAAAAAGAGTAACTTATGTATCAAAGGATAAAGCAAAATGTCACAACAATAACATAGTTCCTTCTTCTTGACAACCAAGTGAGTGGTGCGTCTTGAGCGTGTTATAGTGGTTACTATGGTGTCAAAATATAGTACGCGCGTATAGTATAAAGGCGCACCTGTTGTATTTCAAGTTTACTTTCTGACAATTCCACAGACCACAGGCCAGGGAAGGATCAGGTTTCTTCACCTTTTTATCAATTACAAACATACCTAATCAAAGATGCGTGAAATTGTTCATATTCAGGCTGGTCAGTGCGGTAACCAGATCGGTGCCAAGGTAATAAATGCTTCTTTTTTTTTTTTTCTTTATTCAATTTTTGGTTAAGTTGTGAGTGGCAGTCAGGCTCGGTCTCAGACTCAGAGTCAGAGTCAGAGACAAGGCGTCGCCTCCGGATCCCTGTCATGTCTCTGACACTCACAGACACAGTGATGAATTCTGTGTTCAGAATAAACCATCTCGTTTGATATTTGATAAGGATATTTACAGTAATTAATTGGTCAAATTGTATCATAGAGTGATCTTACTCTTCTTTATAATTTAATTTCAATAATTAAAGAGTTATAACCAGACGTTGTAATTCCGGACAGCCGGACAGGTCATTTTTAATTTTAAACAGTAAATCGAACAATTTTTCATGCAAATCTTTCACAGGATAGGTTGAAAATCATGTGAATTGCAAATATTCACTGGTTTTAGTGTTACTTGATGCATGTTTTTCGTAAAATCTGATGGCAAAATTGACAGGCTAATTTTTGTTAAGTGTCTGGAAATGCAACCCCCATCCTACAAATAGATCTAGATCTAGTCCCCATTATTTGCATTTTGAGTGAAATTTCTTGACGAAGTCAAGGGCGAGGTCGATGATGCCTTGCCCTTGGGCTTGGCCTTTCCTTGGCCCTTGTTTGTGTGTTGCCATGCATAACAAGTTCTGCTAATTAAAAAAACAGAGAGAGGGTCTAGGCCTAACTGTTATTGACTTATTGTGTTAACTGGAAATCAGATAAGACTCATTCAATTTAACTATAAATTCTAATAGACTCGAGAAATGTTTTACCAGACTTAATGATCAAACTTTTTTTTCTTTCTAACGTTACTTGGACTTCTAAGTTCTATTAACATTAGGCTAGATCCACTCACACTTATGCGAGGTTATTAGAGATAACCTCGCACTCTGTACCTTCAATACGTGAGCAATTGCCTCCCATTGGCAAGTGTGTGATATCTTGCCCATATGTGTGCAGGAGAGGAACAAGATCACCGACCAAAAACAGCCTGAAAATTTCACTTGATCAAGATGATAAAGATCCTATCGAAGGATCTAGCATGACATTAGATATTCTATCATCCTAAAATGTAGAAGGAAGTATTTTCTCAAAATTTTGCTGATTATATTGGTGATTTTACCTCTTCAACTTAGAGGTCGTGACAGGCCAAAATTGACACAGCCCCATATAGTGATGGTCCCGTGAGTGGGCTAGATCTAACTTTAAAAAAAACCTCAGACTTTTTGTTAGTATGATTTTACTTTTTTTTTTTACTGCTTTTATTAACTGTTGGATCTAATGTTGAATTATTTCAGCCAACTTGATATTGATTTCAGGGAGAGGGTGGACCCCCTCAGACATCAGTGTCAGCTAGTGGACCCCTGATAGACTATAACATTAGATTAACTTGTCAATAGACCTGTAGTTAACGTTAAATCCAAAAGATGATAACAAATTTAATGAACTGAATTTCTAAATCTTTTTTTTTTTTCCTTTTATCTTATCACAGTTCTGGGAAGTCATCTCAGATGAGCATGGCATCGACCCCACCGGTACCTACCATGGAGATTCTGATCTTCAGCTTGAGAGGATCAACGTCTACTACAATGAGGCTACCGGAGGCAAATATGTCCCACGTGCCGTCCTTGTAGATCTGGAGCCAGGTACGATGGACTCTGTTCGCTCTGGACCATTTGGACAGATCTTCAGACCAGACAACTTTGTGTTCGGACAGAGTGGAGCTGGAAACAACTGGGCCAAGGGACATTACACAGAAGGTGCTGAGCTGGTAGACTCTGTTCTTGATGTTGTCCGCAAGGAGGCTGAGAGCTGTGATTGTCTTCAGGTAGGCAAACTTCTATTTCTAAATTAATTGAGACGTAAATTATAAACTAATTCTGCTTTGTATGCACATGTAGTTACAGTGTATAAACACAGAGAATAATTTTGCTTCTCACACATGTAGCTCAAAACACTTTTGGGAATAAGATTAAACTTTTCTTCTAAAAAATCTAGTTGTCAATACAATATATTGATATGTGATTTTTACTTCAGTTGCATCATGATCTGCACATAAGAAAATTAAATGCTTGTACATAACTTAACAATATGTTTCCTTTTGGACTTTCTCATAACAGGGCTTCCAGCTTACACACTCCCTTGGTGGTGGTACCGGTTCCGGTATGGGAACCCTTCTCATCAGCAAGATCCGTGAGGAGTACCCAGACCGCATCATGAACACATTCAGCGTTGTGCCATCACCCAAAGTATCAGACACTGTTGTTGAGCCTTACAATGCCACACTCTCAGTCCATCAGCTGGTTGAGAACACAGACGAGACCTACTGCATTGACAATGAAGCCCTCTATGACATCTGCTTCCGTACCCTCAAGCTGACCACACCCACCTACGGAGATCTGAACCATCTTGTCTCTGCCACCATGAGTGGAGTCACCACCTGCCTTCGATTCCCTGGCCAACTCAACGCTGATCTCCGCAAACTTGCCGTCAACATGGTTCCCTTCCCACGTCTTCACTTCTTCATGCCTGGCTTTGCTCCTCTCACCAGCCGTGGCAGCCAGCAATACCGTGCCTTGACCGTTCCAGAACTCACCCAGCAGATGTTCGATGCCAAGAACATGATGGCTGCCTGTGATCCTCGTCATGGTCGCTACCTCACCGTTGCCGCCATCTTCCGTGGCCGCATGTCCATGAAGGAGGTTGACGAACAGATGCTCAACGTACAGAACAAGAACAGCAGCTACTTCGTCGAATGGATCCCCAACAACGTCAAGACTGCCGTCTGTGACATCCCACCACGTGGTCTGAAGATGTCTGCCACCTTCATCGGCAACAGCACCGCCATCCAGGAGCTCTTCAAGCGCATCTCTGAGCAGTTCACCGCTATGTTCAGGAGGAAGGCTTTCCTTCATTGGTACACTGGTGAGGGTATGGACGAGATGGAGTTCACAGAGGCTGAGAGCAACATGAACGACTTGGTGTCTGAGTACCAGCAGTACCAGGATGCCACCGCTGAGGAGGAGGGAGAGTTTGATGAGGAGGAGGAAGGTGATGAGGAGGCTGCATAAATTTGAAAATTTGAAACCGATCCAAACACAGACAAGACACTAAACATTTCTTCTTCAACATTCCATTCTCCTGAGCATTTTCAATTCTTTAAAAGGCAGATAATGTTTTGATACAAAAAAAAGTTAGAGCGACATTCCGATCCACATTGTTTTAAGTATCTCAGTCTTGAATCAAATTCAACTCAATCATGAATATTCAAGTATGAATTTATAAGATTATCAGCTATGTAATGTCCTTTCACAGATCTGGATGTTCTGTTCATGTTTAAGGAACAGAAGAAAATTATTATCACTGGAATTGTAAAAAATATTGAATAAACGTAAATTGCAAATATACTTTTGTTTTAGATGATGCCATTATGTTCTCAATTGTTTGTTTTAACTATGAAGTGTGCTCTTCTTTTGTTGAAGTGATAGTGATTGTGCCATAGACATGCATGCAGCGTTAGTGATTGTGCATGTGTCTGTGATTGTGCTAGAAGTTGTATGAATTGGGTGGAGTTAGTTGTCCATGATGCATTTGGCTTGTTTGTTCCAGAGCTATCTATACCCAATCTCAGCTCCATTTGTTCTAGCTGTGTGTGCAAAATGTTTGCATTCATTAATGGGCGATTCTGTGCAACGTGTCCAGTACAACATGACATTTATACATATATTGCATATAAAAAAGGAAGAATATCTTGAGATGACCTATGCAGAGTGGTTCTTTCTGGTATTGCTACCTTTATTCACTGTCATATCCAGAGATTTTTCATTTGCGGATGAAATATATGGATAAATGTTGTATACTGTCATACAGGACACATTGCACAGAATCACCCTAGTACATGATGAGAACTACCGTAGGTGTACTGCAAATTTGCCATTATGAACAAATCACAAATTGAGACACAAACATTACACATATCCTCTCACAATAGTGAATGGAATTATCACATTTCTTATTTTATGGCCCATTCCTTTTCCTCCCATTTTCTCTCTTATTACTTCTTATCTCAATCTAAATTTTGTATCTCTTTCTCTCTATTTTTTAGGCTATGTTTGTCTCCACATAATGAGGGCTTACTGCCATTCAAGATGACATTTTGTGATTTGGCTCAATAACTTTTGATTCAGCTCTACAAACAATTTACATGTACCAGATGCACAAGTAGAAAGGAGCAAAAATTTCTGCCCACACTATGTCCATTTTCGTTGCATGACCATATTGCATTTGATGTCAGGATAGTAAAAAGTGAGAATAAGCTTTAAAATTTTTAAATTGGCAACACATTGATAGGTTCAAAACAAAGGGTTCAAAATCAGTTTTTTTTTAATCAAAATTGGCAATTTTAAAAACTTTAGACAAAATTCCTTGCCATATATATTGTTTTCAAAGACATACACCTAATTAGAAGCATGTAGCACTAAAAAAAAATATCATTGTTGCCAATTTGAAGAACAAAATGTGATCAATTTAGCCCTGAAATATTTCCTGTCCTGAAAGGCTTAAAAAAAAAGGTGAACACGTTTTAAAGGGCAATGGATATGGGTGAGCCCCCTTTCATTTTTTTCCGAAATAAAGAGTTTAGAAAAGAAGCATGTACATTGTAATCAAGACCTCTTTAGAAGTTCTGTGATTGTAATTCATGTAAATGACAGAGGGCGCTATACCAGTTTCTTTAGATTTCTTGATAACAAAATCTACAGTACACGCATCCACAGAAAACCTTTTCATTCACCTTTATCTGTATCTCTCTCTCTCTCCTTTTCTCTCATCCTCTCTCAATATGGTACCTCCTTCCCCTCTCATTCTTTTCTCTTCCCTTCCCTTATGTCTGTCTGAGTGTCTGTCCTCTCTCTCTTCTACCTCATTTTTATTACAATTTGATTATTCTGCCCCTTCCACAATATCTTGCAGTCTTAGGGCCACCACACACCTTACGATCGGTCTGTGATCCGATTTGTGAAATAAATTGCTGTGGCATTAAATATTGGCATTTTAACACATGAAACCTACCCTATTCCGGTTCTGAAAAGTAATATGAATACTAAACATATTACATAGGGTTTGGGTGAGCTGTCAGCTTTCTACAGGGAATAAGGGCAAGATTAGTTTCAAATCATAGGCAGTTGTACGATTTTTGTGACGTCACTACGACTCGTAGCCGATTTGGCCATTCCGACGACTAGAAAACTCGGCAAAGGCCATATTATCGATTTTACTATCTGTATGACTATTCAGACCTATGATTCAGACCCTCAATCAAAAATATTTTTTGTTTTTTAAATGATTTGTCAAATGATATTACATTTTCTTCTGAAATCGGATCACAGACCGATCGTAAGGTGTGCGGTGGCCTTTAATGTTACATTTTGTCTATCAAGAGTAAGAAAGGTGTTCATCCTTTTACACAGAGTTTACAACTTTACACCTTGGCTCTCAATCATTGAACTGATGCTAAAACCCAAGCTTGAAGGAAATTTTCTGTGGTGACAAAGATTAATGATATCATCTTTTTGTCACTGTTGATGTCCTATCTGCTTCCATTTTTCTTTTTTCTTTTTTTTTTTTGGGGGGGGGGGTGGGGTTGGGGGAGGAATCAAACTAAATGTACAGAGGTGTATCAATCAGATATGAATATTTATGTCTGGGGACCAACCTTTAACCATAAAAAAAAAGACTCAGTTTCGAACCTGAGTTCGATCAGAATCGGTTTGTAGGCGAAGACAGAGAGCTGACATTACCCCTAGGCCAACTCTTCTTCTTCAAAGTCTTTTTCTTTGCAGTCTTCATTACATGATGTCTTGATTTAAGGACAGTCTCACAGAATACACATGTATTCCTGTTAAGCCCAGAACACATTATACAATCAGTCTGCAATCCGACTTCGGGAGAAAATGTAATAGCATTTGATTTAAACATTGGAACATATCAAATATTTTGATTAAGATTCTAAATAGTCATATACATGTAGATAGTAAAATTGAAAATATCTCATACATGTATTGCATGCTTTCTAGTCAGAGGAAAGGCCAGACTGGCTCAGAGTTGTAGTGATGTCAAAGCAGTCATAAGATTGTCTACGATTTTAAATTAATTTGGCTCTTATTATTCTGGGTATAAGGCTAACAGCGCACCAAAATCCTACATTTAGTATTCATATTATTCTTTAGAAGCTGAATCAGGTAGATTTTATTTGTTAAAATGCCCATATTTAATGCTATTGCGATTTATTTCCAAAATCGGATTGCAGTCGATCGTATAGTATTGTGCTGTGGGTTTTAGACGGTTACCAGACCTCAAGATTACCATTAATCTTCTAGAAAGACAAATTAAAAGTGAAATAAATTAATAGCCCATATGTACCAGGTAAACCAATGCATTTTAATTACATCATGGCAAACTGCAAGTTTTGAAATACAAGATGTAGATCTCTGAAATACACTTTAATACATGAATTACATCCTATAGTCATATCTTGCTCAAAATGCAGTGTACAGTCATAGATTTCTAGAAATCGATATATTTCTTTTATCACCAAGCTGTTTTAAAAATCTAAACTTACAGACATCATGGCATCTATAAAACAGACCACACAGCCAATAATTCTTTTTGAAGAACCTTTTGAAGAACCTTTTGAAGAACCTTTTGAAGACAAAATGCTCACACTGCATGAAAACTAACAGACACTATAACTGTATTATTCACTTGCAAAATGAAAATAATGGAATTTGTGACATTTGTTTGTGTCCAATATAGTTAAGTCTGACATTTTTTAAAAGGCAGAACTTGCTTGACTTGTATATCATGCAAAGAAAAAAGACAACAGCACAAATATTAATTAGGGAGCAGATGAGATTCAACAAGGTTGAATATATGTTTTAGATAATTGTTTCACTGGTTCCAGATGAAAACATGAGTGTAACATATCTGCTGGCCAAAAACAGTTTGCAGGTCAAAATTCACAATCTGCAGTTGTATGGCATCTCTCCTTAATTTTCTCCTTCTTTCTGATTCTTTCGTCATGGAGGACATTATCAAATCACTATGATTCCCACAGTCTCTTGTTGTGATTACATCTATGGAGGAGATGAGAACATTGTTGGGTAGTCTGCTTCTTGCGAGAGGGATTTGGATAGTTTTTTTCAGCTTGATGGTAAAAGATGGGGAGAATCAACAGAGGAGTCGTCATGCCGCAGCTTCTTCTGTACAAGACATAACGGAGACAAAGAAAAGGTGGTCAACGTTAACATGCCAAAAGTGTCAGAAAGTTAAAAAATGTTACATGCTGCATACATGTATATATCCATGCTTACAGGTACATGTTGAACTGTACGACACATGCTCCAGAAAATATTGCTCTGTGTACAATTTCTAACACTAATCCAATTCCTAACTTTAACCCTTTCAGGACAGGAATTTTTTAAGGGCTAAATTGATCACATTTTGTTCTTCAAATTGGCAACAATATATTTTTCTTATAGTGCTACATGATTCTAATAAGGTGTAATGTCATTCAAAACAATATACATGGTTAGGAATTTTGTTGAAAAGTTGGAATTGTCAATTTTGATTTTTAAAAAATGATTTTGAACCTCTCAATGTGTTGCTAAATTAAGGAATTTAAAGCTTATTCTTGTTTTTAAAATTCCTGGCATCAAACAAAATATTGTCATGCTGCTCATGCAACAAAAATGGACATAGTACACTGTATGTGCAGAAGTTTCTGCTCTTTTTACTCGTGCATCTGATATATTTTTAGAGCTCTGAATCAAAAGTTATTGAGCCAAACCACAAAATGTGGTCAATTGTCTCGAAAGGGTTAACCCTGCTTCCAGCATTTTACCTAACCCTAACCCTAAAAATGACCTTTATCATATTCAAAAGCAAAAGCCTTAACACTATGGCCCGAAATCACGAAAGAGGTTTCTTAACCATGATTTAAACCTCCGCTGTGGACTAAAATAAGCATATAAGCGCATTATTATACACCCATTAAACATGAGGACATGCGCAAACAACGTTTATAGGGTTCGATAAACCTCTTTCGTGAATTTGGGCCATAATCTTTGATGAATATTGTTGGAGCAAGTGTACAATCACCCCTGAAACCAGATAAGAAAATCAACATAATCACCAATAAAATCTACTTGATAAATGCATAGTACCAACATTGTAAAGGTTTTTTAACTTCTTCGCAAGATTATGCAGTAATTCCTTGTTATAATTACATGGCCTTTAAATTACAAAATTTTGCATTCTGTTATAATTGATAAAAATTGTATAGCAAACTTTAATGAAAGGAAACTTAATATGAAATGAATCACAGGTGAATAATTTCACTCATTTAGCTACCCCCTAAAAGCAAGTATTTGGGGGGTAATTCTACATGTAGGTGTTCCAGCAGAGTACACATACATGTATATATGACAGGTTTGGTAACTGTTTCTAGCAACAAAAAACAAAAAATGATTTGAACCACTATTTAAATCACATCAATAACATAAAACATTTCACATCAGTGATTTACATTGATCAGCATTGATTTTTATCACCAAACCCTTATTCAAAGGGAAAGTCCAATCTGATTACAAGTTGATTTTAAAAGAAGCAGAAAAATTAAAGAAACAGATCAGTAAACGACAAGAAATAAGAAAGTTATTAATTTTCGAAGTTGTAATCAATCAAACACAAATTGGCAACTCAGTGACGTATCTTGCGAGTTTCTCTCCCATTTGCCCTGTACCCCAAAATCATTAATTTCCATTTCCTCTATGGAAATTATTCAATCATACATCACCTTAGATATAATCATTGCTCATATGTTTTTACACCAATACTTATATGAAACAAATGTATTCCTCCGTAAAAATCTAAGAAAATTAAAATTTATGAAAGGAGCTCGCAAGATACGTCACAGAGTTGCCAAATTGTGTTTGATTGATTACAACTTCAAAAGTTCATAACTTCCTTATTTGTTATCGGATTTTGATCACACTTTCACTAATCTGTTTCTCTCATTTTTTTTCCTTTATTTAAATCAACTTAATACCAGGGTGGACTTTCCCTTTAAAGGTAGATTAGATATAGTACACATTCGGCGACTTACTTCCGACTGGTTTACCACCTTCCCACTTTGTGTATTTAGCAGCAGACTCTTCAATCTTGAGAGCCTCTGTCCTCAGCTCTGGTCTCAATGCTCTCCTCACAAGCCTTGCAGCAATGGAGGAGTACTGGATGTAGCTGGAACAACAAAAAGAAAACCAATGACAAGTTTAAACTTTTAGTCTGTTTATAAACAAATAATTTACATGTAACAAATTGTAGATGTAAAATTATGCATCTAATTGCAGATCATCTCAGTGAAACATTAACTACACTGCATGGCCAACATGAATGACATGAAAGCTAATGCTGGGAGGCTTGTTAATAAAGTCACTGAAATAAGAACTTTTTAAAAATGTTTTTACTTGTTTTCTGCATGTATATCCATTGCAATAATAAAGAGAAAAGTTTGTGTTCCTTGGGTGTTTTGTTCTATCTGAATCGTGCAGCTATGGACAAGGGCGCTGCGCAGACTTGGGCACTCCAGCCACACAAAAGGGCCTTCACCAATTACCAAAGGAAAACCCATGCAACTTCAAGCTTTCTCGGATCCAAATCTAGTAAAAAATATGTGTACTTGTTCCAATGTCTCCTTTCCATTATAATTACTTATTTTCAGGGTGGTCTTTGGATAGCCCTTTATTCCATCTGATATGCATATGATTTTGAGTGTCATGCAACATTCTTGGAGAAAAAAAAAATCAGTTTTGTGTGTGTGTGTGATTGTAATTGAGTTTTTGACAGACGTGTATCAATCAAATATGATTATTTACGTCTGTGACCGACCTTTAACGTCACCATCCAAAAGACATGACTGTTTTAAAACATGAATTCTCGATCTCAAGTCAAGATTCAACATGTTTATTATTTGGATCCAGGTTTAGATCTAAAGCACTTATAGTTATACATGTACAAGATAAGCTTGTACTCCACAATAGCTTTTACAGGTGAATAGGCTTCAATAGCTTTTGTGTATCAGCAGGCATTTTCCAGTCTAGATCATTCATACATGAGAGGAAAATAATTATTCAAAATTTCACTTTCAATTCTGAATCCCCAAATTTGTGACAAAGTACATGTAAGAGTTGAAGAGTCCCTGAATCAGGTAATCTAGCATATTTAAGAAAATTAAATCTTGCTTAGAGCAATTTTGTTGTCTGTTTTTGACAGCAGCAAGAGTGAATATTGGACACAGCCCCACATAGGCAAGGGCCTATGAGTGGATCTAAAGTAATAGTGAGTATAGACTAGATGATATTATAAGATGTTTCTACATGTTCTTACTTAACATTTAATCTGATTAAATTTTAGCATGATTAAATTTTAAAATGTTTAATAATAGACTAGTCTATACTCTATACACAACCACATGCTTACATGCAAAATAGAATCACAAGAAACCTCAAACATCATGAGTGGAAATAATGGTTCCTGGACAGCCCGACCAACGGACAGCCCGACCCTGGATAACCCGACCACCTACCCTGGACAACTCGACCTGGTCGAGTTATCCAGGGTGGGGTGCCTAGCTGTACAACTCGACTCACCCTTTTTTTCTCATTGATTTATGACCTAAATTCAATCATTTTACAATAAGTTGCCATTTAAGTGGTAAATTTAAACACTAATGTAAACAGTGATGATGTTAATTTTACACGGCAATTGTAGACTTTTTGACTAGGTTGCAGTGAAGAAATAAACTGTTAAACTTAGATCTATTTGTAGTTTTCCTTTGCAATGTGATAATTTTGACAGACCACCAGAGGCTGGACCCACTCACACTTATGCAAAGTAGTGCTGTAGCCCGGAATAAAAAGTCCGGCCCGTTTTAAGCCCGGTAATTTTTTTTTCTGATCTTTACCGATCCGGTCCAACCCGGTAACCCGGCCTGATAAGGAGTATAATAATAATAATAATAATAAAAAGGTTGACTCTTAGTGACCTCGCCTCGTGACCCTTGTACGTAATAGTAGATCTAGATCACACACTCCGTTATCTTGCTGTCTGAGGTCCAGACATGCCACATTCCACACAAATTCAGGATCAGTTATTTCTGCCCCATGATTGTCTTACCAAGGAGTTATCACAGTTCTGTGATAACTCCTTGGTCTTACAGACACTATACATCCATGTAGTCTGGATGACCACGCCCACATGTCACTCTCACTATATGCGCCATGTGCTTCGACTGTACAATTCCAAAGCTGTGGTCCAAAGTCCAAATATCAGTCCATTCATCAGCCAATAGCAAACGAGTTTGCTGTTCGCTGAGGCCGCGCGCTCTGCATAGAGAGACGGCGGTGTAATGTTACACCCAGCTGGGCGCCAACCGTCTGACCAAAGAGTTATCCTTGGTCTGACAGGCTATGATCTTTGCTGTGAATTAATTTGTAAACAAACTGCCCATGTGCTTTGATAAGGAATGTCATTGTTTTGGTTCTGCCACATGACTTGTTGGAAATTTGAGCTGATGAAAACGAAAGTCAGGAAAGCGATCAAGATATAAAGAAGGATTGTTGAGAGAGGGAGAGAGACTCAAAGAAAGATGCGAAGAAAAGAAAAGAAAATACGGAAACTAAGTGAAATCATGAAATCGGTAATTTAAGAGACAAGATTTGGGATAGAAAAAATGTTACTGGAAAGAATTAATGGAAAAATATATAAAATTAAAAGGGGACAGAACTGTAACAGGTTTAATCAAGAGTTTTTCTTCTTTCCATCATAATATGTATCAACTTTATATCATAGCATACGGTAAATACATGTCATGTGTATCAATTCTTTCTTTTTCTCTTCCTCCCGATATACTACTAAGTACTAGAATTTTGAGAAGGGAAACGGGGAGAGGGGAAGAAAGAAAAAAATCAGAGAGAGGGTGACTATTAATTTCATCTTCATGTTTATTGATTAGCTCATCTTGCTAATAAACTTGAATTTTCCGCCTATCAGGAAGTGATTTGGCGATGGAATTACTCTTTCAAATCTCCGCTGTAAACTAGGCTAAATAAACTCCAGTTCAAACTCCAGTTCAAACTCCAGTTCAAACATCGATAACATCACTAACTTTCATCATCAGGTAGTAGTTCCCTGCTCTATCTCACACATTGACATAACATACACTTTTATCATGAACAAAATACATGTACACAGAGTGCCCTCTTGACCTCTTCTGTCACACATTCTCGATCTCTCTCATGTCACAAACTTTATCGACTGTAAGCCCTTTGATCTGATCTGCTGCCGGTGCAGTGCATGGGTCGCCGATGGCCATGCCCATGCGGTCACTAAACTTTAATTTATTCTGAGATTAACTCCGCCCACATATCGAGAGAAACTTCCTGATTGGTCACTAAATTCACTTTGCCCTGCATACATTGCAGGATAGGACTAGACTGGAGGTGCATGGTTGTGTGTATGTATGTGTATTTGCAGTGCTGCATATATGTGTAATAATACATACTGGCCGTATATCTTGAATGCACTGCAGATAAACAGATCGAGCTACACTTAGGCAATCGGATGCATTTATTTAGTTATATTGACAGATTTATTATGATAAAAGACGAAGAATAATGAGCTATTTCAAGACCTTTACACTATCTCTTTCTGTTAGCGAGTTGACCCAATTAATTGCCACAGCCCGGACCGGAATTGGTCCGGCCCGGACAGCTCAGTCTGGCGGACTAAAGACCAGCATGCGTTCCGGGCTACAGCACTAATGCAAAGTTATTGGTCTGGACCCCAAAATAATAATGAACCCACTCACACTTATGCGAGGTTATTGGAGATAACCTCGCACTCTGTACCTTCATACGGTGAGCAACTGCCTCCCATAGCAAGTGTGTGATATCTTGCACATATGTGTGGCAAAGGAGCAAGATCACCGACCAAAAACAGCCTGAAAATTTCACTTGATCAAGATGATAAAGATCCTATCAAAGGATCTGGCATGAAATTAGATATTCTATCATTCTAAAATGTAGAAGGAAGTATTTTCTCAAAATTTTGCGGATTATGTTGGTGTTTTTACCTCTTCAATTCTGAGGACGTGACAGGCCATAATTGACACACAGCTCCATATACTATATACATGTAGTCAAGGATTGTAATTCCGAACCAATTTTATTACCGAACGTGTACTGTTAAGCGCCTAAAATGGGTTTTCATATGCGTGGGATTACGCGTATGAAAACCACACTATTGAAACAAAGGTTGTGTCTTTTTCCCATAGGTTTCACATGTTCGGAAATACCTTGTTTCAAGGGACCAAAACGCCGCGTCGTTGGGAAGGGGTTCACTCAGAAGGGAATATCGTATTAAATCTAGGTTGTCTTTTTAAAATTCCATCAACTTCTTTTTCTGTAGGACTTTGAGCATTCATTATGTAAGTTTGACAGATATTCGTTTGATATTTTATTTGCTATCGTTGATTTTCTGAAAAGTGTTCGGACACTGGATCCACTACCATAGCATAGTGATGGTCCCGTGAGTGTAATGAACCAGCATAGAATACATGACTACACACACATCTACACATGGCATGCACAGCCACAGAATTATCATTCAAATTCACGTCCAACATGTCCAACGCAACGTCCACCCTCCCTCCTGCGCCATGCCAAGGACATGGGCCCACTTATCCAATAAACAAGGTTATAACTTATATTTATAATATGGCCCATCACACATCACACACTCACAATCACATTCACATTCATGTTCACATCACTGCACTGCACAGTCTGACACACAGTTCAGACGACCGTGCATCATTTCATGCCAACATAATTTGATGTTATTGCTAAATCTACAATACTTTGACTTCACAATAATTTAACTCTCTTACGTCATTCCAACTTGTCTCCATGGGGCCACCATTTTGATAGTTCCTTTGGTGAATATCGGAGAATTTAGAGGAGAATTGAGAGACTTGTAATCTGCGCTGCACGGTACAATCTGCACTCCTGTTGATCCTCGTTCAATTCTTGAGTTAAATTTGTAATTTTGCATAATGGGAAAAAAATAGAGCGCTTAAGGCAATCAGATTGATTGATACGAATAGCTTTATCGATGATTTCATATCATATGTCATTGAGACGCCTAATAAAAAATGTTGTAAAAAAGATATAGATAGAATAACAGCAAATTTTTAAAAAAGTTTTAAAGATTATACTACAATTGGCAATGCGACATTTAATACACGGCCACGGTATACTAGTTGGTCAACTTCAATCCGTCTTTGTACCTTATAGATTAATTCGTCCCTTGTGCAACTCGGTGTAGATTGACTTCAACTCGTCCCAATGCAGCTTGTATTCTCGAGTAATGATGTCCTATCCTCGTCATACACTCCCTACTCCCTGAGTCCCTATGATTCTTTATAATTTGCATAATAAATAACCATTAAATAAACAAAAATAATAATAAGAAGAAACATTATGACGAAGCCAGTTCAAGTCGGAGGTTAGCAAAAGCAGGTCAGAATATTTTTTTTTTAATGAAGATCAGCTAGAGCTAGCCTAGAGGTTCGTGATATATTCTCATCCTTCTCATCAATATGACAACTCCTTGCAAACTTAGTATGCTCAATAAGGAATTGTTCATCTGCAGGGGTATCAAAGATCCCTATCGGAGCAGGATTAGTCATTTGGTAACTTCGTTTTTTTCATGAACTTTAGTGTTAAATTAATGGAAATTTTTAAAAAGAAGAAACATAATAATTGCCATCTTGAACTAAAAATAAAATGATGACAATAGGTTTAATAGTTATATTTGATCAATCAGTATCCGTTTTGAGCTTAAAAACTTTGTCTCTAGTACTTTTCCCTGCATATGTGCTTCACCTCAAGTTAGTCAGCTCTTCTTTTTGGGGGGGGGGGGGGTGGCAGCCTGGGGCGGGTGCCGGAGAGCATAGCGTTCTGTTTGAAATCAAAAGTAGGCCTAAACTTATTTCTAGTACAAACTTTGGGCCTGTATATAGTTAGAACTCTTTTTTTTTAACACACATGGCAAAAACTTAAGGTATATATGTTTTTTGTTTGTTTGTGTTTTGTTTTTGGATGAAAATATGCCATGCAGTACAAAACTTATGGGCCTAATTAGATAGATCTATGGTATCGCAACAAATTTCATGCAAACGAAAAGCAAGTACGCCAACGCATTTTAAATAGAAAGCCTTATCTTTCTTCTGTTCTTATTCTAGGGCTAGCTACCATTTGGGTCTACAATATATTTCGTCATGTCGATCGAGAGAGCTATGACGAGAGGACGAACCACTAAAGTGTTGAGTTCAGAGCGACGAACAGACGAGGTTAACGATCTAATTGACTGAATTAGTCGCATAATATTAGCGAAGATTTTGCATGAACATTAATGACAACAATCGTCTTCGCCGTCTGCGGTGAGATTAGCTATTTCAGTATTTGTCATTATTTAATTTACAGAGCATAACTAAGTAAATTTGTTTCACGTTATTTTAACAATGTTTTGTTTTCAGAGTATTTTGAGTTCCGTTATGTCAGATTTTCCTTTGATTTACTGACTCATTTCGATTGCATTGTAACAACATGGCATGAGCCTGATGAGCAGATGAGTGTCGGAGCTAGTGTCTGTCGCGTCGATGTCGTCGCTCTTTTGACTCTGATGATCCCTGCCCGGTTTGCATGTGACTGGCACAACGTATCAATGTAGGAGGAGCCGCGCTGAGCCTACGCCTAGCCTGGCTGGGGCTGAGGCCATTGCTCTAGCCTAGCCCTAGGCCTGGCCCACAGAAATAGCCGTCTGTTATGGGGAAATCTTTAATATTTCTGACATTTATCAACCTTCCCCATAGACAGACGGCAAGACGTTATGGTCAGATGTAGACCGAAAATTCTGTCTCTCGTTCATTAGCCTCTTAATTTTGACAGGGTCGGCCATTCACTTAGAGCCAGAAACACTCCTATCACCATGATCACTCTGCTGTGCAAACTGACTGAGAGCCGACGATCAGTCGGCATGTAGACTCTAGTTGTTAAAATGTGAATATTACGATTTTTAAAAATATTTGTGTAAATTAAATAGATTAGGCCTAGATCTAGGCTCTATGGTGGTTGATCCAGTGTCCGAACACTTTTCAGAAAATCAACGATAGAAAATTGAATATCAAACGAATATCTGTCAAACTTACATAATGAATGCTCAAAGTCATACAGAAAAAGAAGTTGATGGAATTTTAAAAAGACAACCTAGATTTAATACGATATTCCCTTCCGAGTGAACCCCTTCCCAACGACGCAGCGTTTTGGTCCCTTGAAAAAGGTACTGTATTTCCGAACGTGTGAAACCTATGGGAAAAAGACACAACCTTTGTTTCAATAGTGTGGTTTTCATACGCGTAATCCCAAGCGTATGAAAACCCATTTTAGGCGCTTAACTGTACACGTTCGGTAATACAATCTGTTCGGAATTACAATCCTTGACTATATACTTAAACGAACATGTTCAACTTACCAATTTGACTGTTTTATTCCTTTTAATGCTCCTTTTTCAGGTAATTCAGGGTCCAAGTTCTTGGTTTGAAAATCTTACGCTGCATTCAAACTGTTTCCACTGCGCAGGAATGAAGATGACATCGTAGCCGTTTTAGTCTACGTACAAGGGAAAATTATTATGAAGGAAAAAATGTGATGAATTCATTACGAACTCGCACACATTAATTTTTTCCCTTCGTAATAATTTTCCCTTGTACGTAGACTAGAACGGCTACGATGTCATCTTCATTCCTGCGCAGTGGAAACAGTTTGAATGCAGCGTAAGATTTTCAAACCGAGAACAACTTGGACCCTGAATTACCTGAAAAAGGAGCATTAAAAGGAATAAAACAGTCAAATTGGTAGGTTGAACATGTTCGTTTAAGTATAGAGCCTAGGCCTAATCTATTTAATTTACACAAATATTTTTAAAAATCGTAATATTCACATTTTAACAACTACGTGCCGACTGATCGTTGGCTCTCAGTCAGTTTGCACAGCAGAGTGATAGGAGTGTTTCTGTCTCTAAGTGAATGGCCGACCCTGTCAAAATTAAGAGGCTAATGAACGAGAGACAGAATTTTCGGTCTAGGTCAGAGGTCCTAAAGCTACGCACCCCGCAAATACGCGCAATGCGACGCGTTCAGTGCGCCAAACTTTTGCTGTGACTGAGCAACGAGATTATCATTTACATTCGCCAAAAAGAATGAGCAATTTTCCTTTATTTCTGGTGATATTATCACTAGTGCTGGTATCGACACGCCTGATGTCGCCACTATGGCGACAAAAGTACTGGTTTTGGACTTTGCCGACATGTCGACACGCATGCTCCGATGGCGACATAAAATGGGTCTTTTTACATGTACCTCGCCGTGGCGTCGTGCGCGCGTACGTGATTTGTTTCACATACGCATTAGCAGCGCGTGCGCGCAACACGATCGCTGCGTATCTAGCTGCGACGACCGGTATACATTACGTACATGTAAATGCCTAGATATGCGACACTAGCTGACTCGCACCGCATGACTTTCATTAATGCTTGATAAATTGGATCATACAAAACAAATTTTGGGGCAAATAGTTGACAGTGTGCATCTTTGAGAACTGTAAGTGAGTATGACTGCGAGTGTGAGCCCGTGAGGACATACATGTAGTGCATGTATTCCATGTAAAGCTCTTGTGAATTTGTGTCGGGTAACTCTGGTTAAATAGTGTATACGGTCACTACGGGAGCGACCCGAGTTTAGACTTGTTTGACTCATGTCCAGATGTCGACACATGTCGACATCGGCGTTAATTTTATTGCGACATGGCGACATAGATTTTCCTTGCCGATACCAGCACTAATTATCACTATTTGCAAATCTGGATGAAATTCACGTCAGTCAGCTTAAAAATCAAGATTTGCATTCGTTTATTACGTGTGCGTAGCTTTAGGACCCTTTCATTTTTTTGACCAAATTCGACATGGGTATCGACATCGACTTGAAAATTAATGTTATTGATATTTGTCCGTCGTAATTTTCTCAGGAATTTAATTTAAGAATATGAAGACCCAAGATATATAAAAGAAATTCGCATAAATCATTGAAAAGGTGACTTTTTAGCTGCTGGAAACAAAGTGCGTAGCTTTAGGTCCCCCCATCATACACAGCAAGGGTACGATCAGCCAGTCTGCACGGCGGCCGTTTTGTAACCACCTTAGATCTACTGTTTTTTCTCCATTTCCCCTCTATTTATATACTATAGTTAGAACTATACATAATGTGGACCATTTAAAATGACAGAAATAAAATGTCAGAGGTATAAAAAGTTCAAATATTATGACTTACCGAGCTGGTATAGCTGTAGTTTTTGATACCGTACGTCCGATCCACTGCACAGTGCATATCGACTTACACTGGCAATACACACCGACACACACACACAATCTGTGTATTGGATTACAGAGATTGGCCACATACTACGGCTAGTACGGTCTTTCAGTCTCTATGTACGGAGGTCTAGTGGAGCCAGACGCAGTCTCAGCGGAACAACTGACAATACAGAGAGACTGAAGCTTTTGGTCTAAGCCAAGCCTAGCTTTACGAGCTCTGTGGCTTATCAATCTGGTACTGGCCACAGAGCTTTACAGCCCATGCTATTCATGCTAACGCCTTAACGGAGTGATGGTTAAACACAGAATCAGAAATACTATGCCTCATAATCACCCATTCCCACGCAAGGCCCGGTGAAACTTGCAAACCACCCTCGGTGTTTGCCAAGGTGGTTCTGGACATATTCGACCAGAAAAATTGACACTCAAAATATCAAAAAAGTGTAAATCTACAAGGTTCCTCTGGACGGATGAGATTTTTCTTACCTTGCACATGTAGTCAGTCAATCGTTATTTTCATGTGAAATGACGACCTAACTGCCCCGAAGTCGGCACTAGTCTAGTTTAGAGTCTGTGGACGTATTTAGTTATTTCGTGTTGTGCGTCACTGCTTCTATCCATTGAACAGCTACGTAGAGTTCAGTGCGTCTGTATCCCGCGCGGGTGCGAGCGAGATGTTGCGATCGCGAAGTCCATGCATGGCATGTGAATCATTCGCACCGTCTACGCATTGGATAAATGAATAACCTGCGCTGTTCATCTATCCAATGCGTAGATGGTGTGAACTCCATTGATTCACATGCCATGCGTGGACTTCGCGATCGCAACATTTCGCTCGCTCTCGCGCGGGATACAGACGCACTGAACTCTATGTAGCTGTTCAGTGGATAGAAGCAGTGACGCACAACGCAAAATAACTAAATACGTCCACAGACTCTAAACTAGACTAGTGCCGACTTCGGGGCAGTTAGGTCGTCATTTCACATGAAAATAACGATTGACTGACTACATGTGCAAGGTAAGAAAAATCTCATCCGTCCAGAGGAACCTTGTAGATTTACACTTTTTTGATATTTTGAGTGTCAATTTTTCTGGTCGAATATGTCCAGAACCACCTTAGCAAACACAGAGGGATGTTTGCAAGTTTCACCGTGCATGGGAATGGGTGATTATGAGGCATAGTATTTCTGTGTTTACCCATCACTCCGTTAGCATGAATAGCATGGGCTGTAAAGCTCTGTGGCCAGTACCAAATTGATAAGCCACAGAGCTCATAAAGCTAAGCCAAGCCAACCCAGCCATGCCAGCGCGCTGCTTGAGATTGACTTGAGTCGGAAGTGGAAGGTCTAGAGACTAGACTAATTGGGATGCCAAGCCAAGGCATGGATGCTGGCGCATGAAAAAAACTAGTGCAACGGTTTGCGTTGGCAAAGGCAACTTGTCATGAGACATGAGTCTTCCCTAAATCGTGCAAACATATATTCAAAACTGAATGACAAGCGCCATTAAACCTAATCCAAGAAGAAGAACTCACTCACTCACTGAGAAGATGATATTGGGGCCCTCTCGCATAAAAAGTTACGTTTAAATGCAATTCAAAAAATTAAATGCAACTTGATTTTCAAATTTCAGCCAATCAGGGTCGCGTATTTGGGCCCAGATTAAAGGAGAATGAAACCCTGGGGAAAAATCAATTTTAATGAAAAGAGAGGATAGAATCTTGTCTCTAGAGAGTAGAGTACTAGAGTCTCAGAGAAGCAATTCAAAAAAAAGTTTCATCAAAATCGGTTATGAAATGAAAAAGTTATGAAAGTTTGAAAAGTCTTAATTTACTTTCTATGGTGATCCTCCAATTGGCAATGTTGCTTCAAAGTGACGGGTTTAGTAGTACAACTCTCCATATGTTTTGTACACAAAATTTCATATTTTCCCCATTATCTCTCAAGGTGCAGCTTGTCTCCTTAGCTCAAGATATATCATGGTGAAATGTATTTAATACAACATACGTTGAGTTCACAAAAAGACAAGCAGCATCTTTTGAGATAATGGAGAAAATGTGAAATTTTGTGTACAAAACATATTGAGAGTTGTACTACTAAACCTGCCATTTTGAAGCAACATTGCCAATTTGAGGATCGCCATAGAAAGTAAATTGAGACTTTTCAAACTTACATAACTTTTTCACTTCGTAATCGATTTTGATGGAACTTTTTTTAAATCACTTGAACTCTCTATCCTCTCTTTTCAATAAAATGGACATTTCCCCAGTGTTTCATTCTCTTTTAACTATGTTGGACAATTTTTTTTTTTTTTTAAATCTTGTCAATATGACAATAATGAATAGGGTCTATCACAAAAATCTTTGTTATCCCTTTTGACTTTGAGACAATTGACCACATTTTGTGGTTTGGCTCTGTAACTTTTGATTCTGAGCCCTAATATACCCGATGCATGAGTAGAAAGAGCAAAATTTTCTGCACATAACATTACATGTACTGTGTCCATTATTGGGTGACTACCCTTGGCATTGATGGTGCCATAAGATCATCTCCATTTTGAGATGAGTAGTTTCATTTTTTGTGTCATTTTCAATGTTTACCTACATGTATGTCACTACTAAAATTGTCCAATGTGAAGTTGTAAATCACAAGTTTCTCATTCTCTGGGATATTCATGCCTTCTGCAGTTATTTGGGGGAGGCATAATGGCCAGAATTCACAAAGGTGGTTTCAATTCAGACCATGGTTTATGCAGATTTCGTGGTATAAATACGCTTGATTTAGCGCATACACTTAAAAAGATCCAATAATGAACGCGCACCGGTCGTGCATGGTTGGCAAAAGAGCTAAATTCACGCTAGTTGCCATGGTTCAGACCATGGTTTATTTAAATTAATTAAATAAACCATGGTCTGAATTTACATAGACCATGGTATGAACCATGGCAACTAGCGTGAATTTAGCGATTTTGCCAATCACGCACGACTGGCGCGCGTTCATTATTGGATATTTTTAAGTGTATGCGCTAAATCAAGGGTATTTATACCACGAAACCTGCATAAACCATGGTCTGAATTGAAACCACCTTTGTGAATTCCGGCCAATGGCTCTGGAGAAGACTTGGTACTGGTAGAGCACTTGTAACACTCCAAACATAATAAAATGGTAATACCAGAACTGATCAATTTAAAGGAGGCTTCCTAGGCATTCTTTACTTCTGGAGTTTGCCTATTTATTATCAATAGAACTTTGTCATTTGTTCCAGCAGATACATATATGTAGATCTACATGTGTAACCTACCTACCTACTAGTAGATATGGTGAAAAAATGCAGTGAGCCTTGGATTGGTTCAAGATGAGTTCATCAACCTCCACCAAGGAGCCCAAGGTGAATACCTTCATCAGCTCTGCAGCAGTCATCAAGTTCTCAGGTGGCTCTGTTGGCACCGAGGAGTGGACGGACTCTGAGGAAGAGGACACACCAGATTCCAGGACGTCCATCTCCCAGAAACCTGCTGTACATGGCAAGGAAGAGAACAACGCTCAAATGAAAGGCACCATGGACAGGAAGGAGAAGGGCTACAGAGAAAGGACTAAAGAGGGCAGTGTTTGTAGAGACGTTATTGCAAATGGAAAAGTGAATCACAAAACTTCAGGCAACTCGATCCAGTCAAGAGTATCCAATTCCCACAGGAATACAGATAGACCCAAAGGACAAAGGGGGAGTGATTTGAACTCGCCATTTCGAATAGAGCGGGGAAATACTGCTGATTATCATAGTCGTACCTCCAAGAAGACAATGGCAGAAAATCTGCTCCCAGAATCTCCCTTTCCTGAAGTGGATGGTTTTGAAGTGGTACCTAAACAAACAGGGAGCTATGTTGAATCTCAGAATCCATTTTCAGATGTGCCTGATGACGATGATGACCACCATACTGTTGGTAAGAAGCATTAGTTTGATCACTCTCTCTCTCTCTCTCCACCCACTCTCCTCTTCTCATCCTCCGTTCCTCCTTCCTTTCTTTGTCTCTTCTTTTTATTTTGCTCGAGAACATTTAGTTTAAATGGTGAGTTGTTATAGAAAAATCACTTTTAAGAAATTTTTCAGCATCTTCATGATGCAGATTGTCATTTGTTTAAAGAAATTTGCATTAGAAAATGACAAACAAGGGTTGTGTAGTTCTAAATAAAATTTACAGCTCTTAAAATGCACAATAATTCATCTCTTATAATAATTGGCAACTTTTTATTGAACAACATCATGTTTAGGCCTGTTTTGTGGAAGAATGTAACATTAAAATTGACAAATCATTGATTCTATCCTTGGGGAAAAAGGCAAATGTATCCAGACAATACCTGACTTGGACTTGTGGAGTTTTTTCTTTGGATATCAATTAAATCAGTGACTTTTGTAAAAGTCTTCTTGATAACTACTTGAGACCAATCATTTAGAGCTCTTGCTATGAGTAAAGAGTCTTTGATGACACTGTAATATATATTTGAAAAAAAAAAAAAACATATTTCCACAAAGAACAAACTAATTTAGGCAATCATACTGTATTGCACTTTACTGCATTATATATATATTTTTTTAAAATCTGATTGCCATTTGCCAATTTGGTATTTATGACCCTCCTACTCAGAATTGCTGTAGGCAAATGCGCCACCTCTGTTGGCCAAAAAAAAAGAAAGGGAGGGGGGGCGAGAGGGAAGAGGAAAGAGAAAAGGACAAAGAAAAGGAGAAAAGAGGGAGGAGAAATAAAAAGAAAAAAAAAGAAAAGGGAAAGGAAAGGAAAACAAACACCGAAATAAAAGAAGGAAAGGAAAAGGGAAGGAAAGAAAAAGAAGGGAAAAATGGCCAATTATTTGCCAGCTCGCTTTGCTCGCTCACAAAAACATTGAAAGTTGATATTCGGGCAAAAGGTGTCCCCCTTCGGCAATGGGCTGCAGCCCCCCCCCCCCCCCCCACCCCCACCGAGTATTTTCAAAGTTCCGATATTCAGGAAACCATCACTTCATATATTCAGGCAGCGAGGTGCGAGAATATCCCCTTGCTTGGGCAGCGAGGTTCCCAGATAATTATGTAACTTCTGTATGTAACTTCTGTACATTTTCACTATAAAAAGTTAAATATCCACATACATGTATTTGGGCAGCGAGGTTCCTAGATAATTGTGTAACTTCTGTATGTAACTTCTGTACATTTTTACTATGAAAATTTTTTTAAAACTCGCAAAAATTTAGAAATTCACAAGTTGATATTCAGGCAAAAGTCTTTAGCCCCCGGCTCCGCTTGCGAAAATGGGCTCATATGACCAAGATCTCTACATCTGTGATTTTCTTTGATTATTATTTGTGGGGGACAGATTAGGGTGCAGCATTTTTGTCGGCAAATTTGGATGTCACACCCTAAAAATTTGTCGGCAAATTGGGTGTCACCCCAAAAAAAATTTGTCGTCAAATTTGGGTGTCACACCCCCCATTCAAAATGTTCTAGCGATGCCCCTGACTACTATGACTGCTATTACTACCTCCTACTACCTCCTACTACCTACTATTACTACTTCTACTACTACTACTACTACTACTACTACTACTACTACTACTACTACTACTACTATGATGCTTATTATTAGTATTATTCTTCTTTTGCCATCACCCTAAATTGTAGATTCTAGTAATCATGGCTTTGATGGCATACCACAATATGCATGTATGCTTAGTTGCGGTACTGAGTACTCTTCGTTATTTATACTCCTTGCTAGTACTTCTACTACTACTAATACTATATGCTACTATTAATACTGTATGCTACTACTAGTCCTACTACTACTACTACTACTACTACTACTACTACTACTACTACTACTACTACTACTACTACTACTACTACTACTACTACTACTACTACTACTACTACTACTACTGGTTACAAAAAACATTTCCCACTTTTGATCCTTAATAGTTCGAAAACTATATATCAGATAACACTGTCAATAATATGAATAACAGCTGAATAGTGTACAATTTAGTTGGAGGTGATTTGAATATGAAAGCATAAATAAGTTTCATTAAATCCATGATTAATTTTAAAGTTAGGTTCCAGATTTTGGTCAAATTTTAACCCTCTGTACAAAACTTGAATTTTACACAGGAACCAATGATGTGTATGTGAGTGTGTGCTTACAATGACCCTGAACAGTGGACATGAATACCACCTTTTCAGAGCTCTTCTGACCAGGCTTCTGGTCTCTTGCTCCAAGGCACATGAATGCTTTATTGATAATTCATGATGGATTGCCCTGGGCACTGCTAGTCTGAATTCATGGTAAAGGGTAAAATGCCTGCACATGAAAAAAGTAAGCACATGTTTCCATGACCCATGCGCTTACATACACTACATATCATTCCAGCTAACAATCATTTTCATCATTATTATCATCATCATCACTGTCACTATCATGATCATCATAATTATTAGCAGCAGCAGCATTATCATCTTCATCCTCATCATCATTGTTATCATTATCATCATAATCATCACTATCATTGTCATCATCACTATCATCACTATCATTATCATCATTATCATCACTATCATTGTCATCATCATTATCATCATCACTATCATCTTCGTCATCATCATCATCATCATCATCATCATCATCAAGGACAACATTCCTATCCTTTGAATGACTTAAATCACTTCGCATTACTTTGATTGCTTCAAAATCCATTAAAATGACATCTCAGTGAAATGACTTTACACAGTTAATGCCAGAGGATGAATAAAGACTAGCTGTGATAGTGGAATTCCTCATGAATAAATAATAAAGCATTCAAACCCTGGCCATTGTCCAGGACCATTGTCTGGGTGTTAACCACACACTCCCATACACACCAATTGAATCCTGTGCAAAGTTAAAGTTTTGTACAGAGGGTTGAAATTAGAGCAAAATCTGAACCCTAACTTAAAAATTAATCTTGAATTTAATGAAACTGATTTATGCTTTCATTTTTAAATTACCTCCAACAAAATTGTACACTATTCAGCTATTGCTCATATCAATGTCAGTGTTATCTTGTATATAGTTTTTGAACTATTAAGGATCAAAAGTGGGAAATGTTTTTTGTAACACCTAGTACTACTACTACTTCTGCTACTACTAAGTTACAACTAATACTAATACTAGTACTAATACTACTACTACTACTACGCTACTACTACTACTACGCTACTACTATTACATGTACTAATGCTAGTACGACTATTACTACCTCCTACTACCTACTACTCCTACTACTCCTACTACTACTATGATGCTTATTATTATTCTTCTTATGCCATTACCCTAATTGTAGGTTCTAGTAATCATGGCTTTGATGACCAGCACCGCCATTCCTACTCGTTTGACACAGACTTGGACATCAGCCTTCCGTCAGAAGACCAAGACCTAGCTGAAATCACAAATGAGGATCTTGGAGTGGGAATTACTGAAAATCACTTCTCTCAACCAGAGGTAATTTTTAAACTCATTCTCGTTGTTATGATGCCATTATCTTAATGGTAATTGCAAGTTCTGCATATGATGGAACATGAATTCTAGTTTAATCAAGTGAGTGGGTGTCGTGGTCTAGTGGATAAGTTTCCAGACTTTGAAGCAGAGTAAGGAGCAAATGAGGATAAGGAAATCATCATTATACTCTTCCTGACCCATGTCTAAAATTAGCAGTCTCTAATTGCAATTTAATGGTGAGCATTTTGTTGAATTTAATTTTCCAGTTTTAATTACTGTAAAATCAGAAATTTTTGCATGCATGAAACTTTCGCGAGATTCGCGAAAGTTTCATGCCGCGAAATAATCAAATCACAATATAAATTATTGCAATTGGCAAAAGTTTTTTACGTCACGAAAGTTTTATGTTGCAAAAGTTTCTGGTTATAAAGTAGTTAGTTTATAATTTGCTGGTTCAACAGCCCATCCACAACATGATAAATAATTCAGATTCAATTTAATTCAGTCTCTCATGAAATATATCTTCATCACCAAAACTCAGAGCAACGTTAGCACACAGTCACTTATTGCAGAGTTTCATTTATATACAGTGACATATTGATAATCATGCTCTAATCTATGAGGAAATCTCAGAGCTCAAATTATGCATAAGGCAGGATATAATGGATATCATATCAATGATTCTGTTAGTAATTACATATTTTTGTATGTACATGAATCCTTTTGTACTGGAATTAAAAGGTAATTTGATAATTGCTAAGTACTGATTTTAAATGTCAATGATAGGTGTAGCAATATATGTACAAGTATAACCTATATGATGTACACAATTACAGTGAAAGTCCTAGATAGCCTACATTAATACATGATGGTACCGGTATATTTATGGTTGACTAATAATTTTGTTTGTTTCCATCTTTGGTTTTGCTTTTTTCTTTCTTTTTTTTTGCATTTTATTTTACATTTATTTTTTGAATTTTTTTTTATTTTTGTTGTTGTTATTTATATTTAGCAGTAGTTTCAGTTTCTGATACAGTGTGTTTTAGTACAAGGTGATGTATTGTACATGTTCATGTAATGCTCTTAAGAGAAGGTTGAGTTCTGGGAAAGGTGAAAATTACTTTGTGGGCTTTCTTATTCTCTTTAGGTCAGTTTGGAAGAACATTATTGTAGAAATGTCCCCTGAGAAGGATTACTCCTCAAATGCCCTCATATTTGAAATACGATGAGAAATAGGTGATAAGTTTCTTTCACAATGTAATCGCATGACCAAAACTCAACTTTATTTTTAACATCAGATGATCAGAAAGTACAAGCAGGTTTACAGGAAATTGAGAATGTTCAAGAGGAGAGAAAAGAAACAGCTCATGTGCATTTGGAATACTTCGTTTTCTATCCTGCAATAATAGGCATTAATTACTTTCAGTCTCTTCAAATGTTGTTTTGACCAGCCTTACACTGCAGGTATGCTACACACACTTGTAGACAAGCCTACATGTGTGATGTATAGATGTGTGTACCAAAGGTTCATGAATGACTGTAATCGGAAAAGAAAGCACAGGTTAAAGTAATTGATCAAGCAATGTGATTAGATTACAATTCTAAAGGCTCACAACAAGAGAATGATCAAACTTGTAGAATACCTTAAAAAAAAAGAAAAAAAAAAGATGATATTTCACATACTGGTTGAAAAGAAAACATCTTTCTTTTTCTGCTAATTCTGAAAACAAACTTTATAATTTCATAGAAATAAACAAAATCCAATCTTGTCCATTGTCCTCTGTGGATCGCTGCCAATTTCAAAGTAATGCTGCCAGTTTTGATATTTGGCATCAAATGGTGAAATGAAACCTTGGGTCTATACATGAACGGAAATAATAAGAATCACAGAAATAGCCATATATTCATGAAAGGAAAGAATAAAAATCAATATTTCTATATTCACTGGTCATACATGTTGTGGGCCTGAGTAAGAATCACCATTGATGTGTAATGTCTTACTTCAACAGAGGTACAAATATTTTATTTTCAACGTCAACACTTTCCTGCTGCAGCGTATTTCGTTATTTAATGGGGTTTTTTTGTGTAAGTGTTTAGTCATGGTCTGATATGACCAGTTGGACTAAAAACTTAAAGACTTAAAATATTACAAGAAGAAATATTAGATATAACCTATTCATTCTAACATGATGTTATTTATTTCTCTCTCATTTTTTTTTGAAGGGTATTTTTGGTTTCTCACGCATTGAGGAGCTGGAGATGGCAATAGAGAACTGTAAGGAAGCAGTCAAGACATCGCAAGAACATTCAGAGAACAGACGCAAGATGGTCGCCAAACTAGTACAACTTAGACTCAAACTACTCCAGCTCAAAGTAAGTACCCTCTTGATTTCATTCTTCACGGTATTGGTAAGAGATATTGTCACAAACGTTGGATGTGGTCTCAAAATCATTTTCAGTTCATCATAACAGCAGCACTCTTAAAAAATAATATAATTTGGGGGTAATTTTAGGTTTTCAATCTGCGTGTTGCAAAGTTGTGTACAGGTTTTTTTTTAGATCAGGCCACACAAGTGCTTCCACCTGTTAGATTCTTGATAATAACTCGCTGATGTACTAGTAAGCTTGTGATTAGGAAAGTAGCAATTTAGTCATTTTACTTCAATATTTACCTTATGTAGCTCAACATTAGTGAACATTGAGAACCACTAGCTCATTTTCTTTTAAATTTGACCCTTTTTCTTTAAAAGAAATATCTATGGACTTGATGTATACTTGCATGTGAAAAACTACATAGAAATCTACATAGAAATGTTGTCGGAGGTCACATGATGACGTCAAAGGTCATTTGAGGTCATATGTTAAAGTTTACCTGCAAGACTCTCTTATGACACATAACTCTGCACATGTTGCTGCAATGGCAACCAAACTTGGGTGATAGGTGCACTTGGGGTACATTCATGTTACTTTCGCGAGTGGGCGAGACACAATATCGCTTATGCTCTTGTCTATATACACAATATTTGTTGTAATCATGCATTGCTCGTTCCAACTATTTGTAATGACTATACACATTTTATTACCCTCTGGAGCCTATAACTTATAAGCATAGCTTGCACCCTAGGCTCCTCCATATTTCATTCTTCTTTTAGCTCAGACTTTTCAATTAATACTGAATGCAAACGATTAGATATGAGGTACTCATCTTCTTTTCTAGTCTCACAATAGAATTCATGTTTGTTGGTACCATTTATTTTGTGAAAATATTGAAAAATGTGAAATAGGAAATAAACTGAAGCTGGATTGAGAATTATATAATATGGAATGGCTTTGAGTGGGATACAAGGGTATATCGCACAAGCTATGAGCATATTTCACGAGTCGGTGCGACGAGTGAAATATTTTCAAAGCGAGTGCAATATACCCATGTGTCCTACAAAAGAAAAGTCATTCAGTATTATTATTATTAATTGTATGAAACCTAGTTCCTCAATTTTAACCATCACATATGCTTATGTTTTTGTATTGACTTCAACATAAAACACAGGTAAAAAAAACATTATTTTGTCCTTACCCAAGCATCTTGCAAGGGCTACGCGCATTCCATTGTCTTAACCTTTGCGTATTTAAAAACGTATTCAGTTTTTTACGCGTCACACGCACCTCAAACCATGAGATATGGAGATATAATGCAAGGTCATCCGGGTACCTTTACACAAACCGTGAGATATTGTTTTAAAATTGCACGGTCATCTGGGAACTTTCGCGCAAACCATGAGATACACCAATTTTTCTGGTCGCCTGAAAACCCTTCATACAAATAATAATTTCACTTGCTTCATGATTTCTTCCCAGGAAGGGGATGAGGAAGAGGTACAGGATGAAGTCAAGGCTGTTCTTGGTCATCGTTTCAATCGGATGAAAGGAAAGAGTCTGAATGATCACTGTGAGGTTTGTCTGTCTGTCATCTGGGCTCTACTTCAGAAGTGGTACAAGTGTAGTGGTGAGTTCTTTCATTATGAGCTGTTCTCAAAGTGTCATGTACAGGTCAGGATGTCTTTTGTCCTTCCCACCCCCTCCCGCCTTTTAGAAGCAAAGGAAGAGTTGAAAGGTTATGAGGTTCCACGCAAATCACAAAGCCCTTTTCCTATACTATACTGTACTATACTATACTATACTATACTATACTACATGTATACATATTCCAATCTAAAACATTACTTTCACTTTGAAAGTGACATGCATTATAAAAAGTTCAAGGTAATCTTGAGTTCTATTAAGGTAATTTTTTTTTTTTTTTTTTTTTAATCACAGAATCAAACAAAAGTTTCATTGAATGTTCAAGAATTACAAACGAAATAAATCTTCCAAACAATTTGGAAGATTTATAACAGCACATTGATAAGTAAAGAAAGATTTTTTTTTAAAGAAAGAGCTAGTCATGCCAACCCACATGTATAACACATGGTATCAAAATATCGATTGTGGCTTTCAGTGAATGTGATTCCCGGCAAGGCTGTATCAGTTGGTTTACATTATGCTAATTAGTGTAAACCACCCATCAAAATCTACTGCATGCTAGACAGTTCAGAATCACTTTTAACTATTTCTCGTAAAAGAGCACTTCTATTAATAAAACTTAACTCTAAACTAGATGTACTGTGCTTCCTCTCGTTGCAAGTAGGTTTCATGAATTTAATTAGCGCTCTCTTTCTTTTTTTTTTATTCAGAATGTAACTTTGGATGTCATGGCAAGTGCCTTAATCTAGTCAGAAGAAAGTGTGTGAGTGCAAAGGTATGTCCAAATTATTCTCAACATCATGTCAGCTAACCTCTTCATTCGGTATTTTTTTGTTGCTATATGAAGCAACTAACACAACTAACACATAGTTGGCATTTGTAGCATTGTTTATACATAGCAAATGTTCATAGTGAAATGAAAATCACATTGTCTGCAATATGATTTTCATATTTTTGTGATAGTATTTGTGCCTGGTAGTAATATTTAGACCAATGACAGAGAATGTGAACAAGTAATTTTGAAATGGCTTTGAGAAATAAGAAAATCTTTCTAGCACATTGTTGTTTTGACCACATCTGCAAATTGCTAATTATTAAACTACATATACAATCATTGCTGGATCCAGGATTTGTGAGGGAGGGGGCCCAATATTCAGAAAATTTTCTGACAAGCAAAAAAAAAGGTCATCAGCATATTGGGGTATCTTTTTACTCCAAAATTATCTGACAAGTGAAAAAAAAAGTCATCGGCATTTTACTCCAAAATTATCTGACAATAATAATAATAATAATGGTGAAAACTTACAGAGCGTGCGCCCAAAACCATCCAAGGACGCTCATGGCGCTAGCCCAGCAACGGTTCTCTTAAATCCCGGGGGGCGTTTCATCAAGTGTCTTGTCGGTGATTTTTACCAACAGATTTACTCTCAGCCAATCAGATGCAAGGATTTCAGTAGCTTATAACAGTTATTGCAACTTGTCACTGATGACAAGTTATATGAAACAGGGCCCAGGTCATCAGCATTTTCTGTGGTGTCTTATTTTTTGCCAGGGGAGAACATTTGGCAAGATACATATATATTTTGTTGGTGCAGATGAAAGCTTGTTGGATTTGCCACATGTTCCTTGTGAAAGAGTGTGTACCACAAAAGGATGCAGTGAGGATTAATGGTATAGGTTTCTGAAGAGCAAGTTACATGTAGAAGTAATTTCTACTGATATTATGACAAGGTACTAGTTAACTTTTTCACAGCTTACGTTGACTAGTGGAACAATCTGTGTGGACTGCCACGGTCGACTTAGTTTTGGCACGGTGCAGTGTACATGTGCCATATGATGTAAACGTGGAATATTTCGCAGTGTGGAAATTTTCGCGAAAATCAAAACACCCGAATATTTTGTTTACATATTCTTTTGCCCATGAGTCTAGTGCGTCGGTGAAATTGAAAACACCTGAAATTCACCTTACTTGGCTGAGTGCAAAAAATTAATCGTTTGAAAATTTCTACTTTTATAGTACTCCTCACAATGTGGCAGTCACGGTTTGATCCATAGCAAATCAAGAGTTAAAGAGAAGGATGTAGATGTTGTGTAAGCAGATAATGTGATAGAATTACTATGGACAGTGCATTTGTAGAATTATCTTTTCCCCTTTTTATACCCCCGCCAAACGAAGTTTGAAGGGGGTGTATATAGGAATCAGCGTACGGTCGGTCGGTCGGTCAGGCGGGCGGGCAGGCGGTTGGTCGCTTGGTCGGGCGTTCTGTTGCAAATCTTGCGCATCGAACTACTGTCTCATTTTTCGAGCAATGCTCATGAAATTTGCCACACACATTGGTCTTGGGATGAAGATGTGCAAGACATATTTTTTGAATGTGTCGGAAACTGCTTTGCAGTGTTGGGTCCAAGACCAGAGGGTCTGAGATCAAGATCAACATCAACATCGGACAGTCCGACATCAAGATCAAGATCCGCAGCTCAAGATCGAGATTAGAACATCTGAGATCAAGATCAGATGTGTCCAAGATCACGATCAAGATCGAGGTTACTGATGCCGATCTCAAGACTGGTCTCGAGATCAAGATTGATCTCGAGGTACCCAACACTGAGTCGTGTTTTCGCTGATTGGTGAACAATTTTAAAAGCTTTTTCGTTTGATAATTTACGTAATAACAATGTTGATCCCTAGCGATCTTGAGCGAAAACTCTGAGAACAGAAGCTCCGAGATCAAGATCAAGATCAAGATCAACACCTTTGAGATCAAGAACAAGATCGAGGTTACTGATGCCAATCTCGAGACTGGTCTCGAGATCAAGATTAATCTTGAGGTACCCAACACTGCTGCGTTGCCATGGTAATGGCAGATTATGGCAATAAATCAGGTTGAAATCTTGCGGATCGAACTACTTCGTCAGTTTTCGAGCAATGCTCATGGGACGGACTGTGTGTGCAAATACGTGTCCTCCGTAGGTCAATTTTCTCTTCACCTTGACTGTAATAAATGTCTCAGGAGTCGTTACTTGAAGCAACACTGATTCCAGCTGTTCAGATTCAATGGGAACGTTCACTGCACACCCATGGATTGCTAATATTTTCATAAATGGGATCCGTCTTGCAACAAATACAGTTTCAAGAGAGTTGAGTTCTGCTAGTTGCTGGGGAATCTCATCCAGTTCCAGAGGATGTACTGCGTAAAGCAAATGTCTCCGAAGAAATGTCCCTCAAAGCCCTCTACTGGACGAAAAGTAAAGGAGGACAACCTGCAATTCTAAAGAGGAGACCATTACAGATCAAACTACTTCCTTATTTTTCAAGCAATGCTCACGAAATTTACCACACACATTGGGGCGGGGGTATTAATCACCTTCAGTGATAATTTTTCTTGTTTGTTTTTTTTGTCTCATCCCAGGTTTCACGGCTGTGCTTTGATCTGAACATCTGTCCAGAGAAAGGTCTGTCAGCTCAGAATTATAGATGTGCAGAATGCAGAGCCCCTCTTGCCTTCAGTAAGTTTGCATTTCTCTTCTCTCATGAGGGAGACTCCGGCTCTTCCTACATGTATTTCTCCTTTAAATATACCTGTCATATTATTATTGTATCTTTCTTTTTCACTTCTACTGGATCCTCAATTTTCCTTCATTTTTCATGTACCAGGTATTTGTTAATTTTCGTTCACTATCTACATTTCCTTCTTCTTCTTTCACTTTCCTTTTCTCTATCATTGTTTCAGTCCCTTCCCATTTCATTTCTGTACCTCTCTGGCTCTGCTTGTCTTTCCTCTTATTTACTCTGTTGAATAACTAGAGCTCGGTATAAGTAATTCATGAAAACTCTTTGCTCTTCCATGTATATTAATGAATTAATTTCTTCACTTCCATGTGTATTAATGAATTAATTTCTTCAATCGTATCATGTCTGTCGGGATTGTGACAGTTTTCGGGTACTGTACAATAATGCATTGGTACCAACATTTCATATAATGTTGTCCATTCATTTCCAGATTGATGGAGCCAGACTTTGTAATGGCAGTAGTCAGTACACAGTGGTCTGTACTACTGTACAATGATACATTGTACATTTTTACCCACACTTCTAACATTTTTTATGACAATGTCCATTCGTTTCTAGGTGGTTTACAGTCAGAACCTAGACTATGTGATTACAGCGGTCTGTATTACTGCAGCATGTGCCACTGGAATGACCTGGAAGTCATCCCCGCAAGGGTCATTCATAACTGGGACTTCGAACCAAGAAAAGTAAGTTACAATTTACAGTGTACACATAACATTAATTAGAAGCATGATATTACATCTGAGGACAATTTTTGATTTAACTTTCTTGTGTTTCTTCAGTCTTGATATTGTGAATATGGTATTTACTAGATAAACATTGATCAGGCAATTGATATGTGTATTTAGTTGTACTAGTAATGATGAAGGTGCCTGTAATGGATTGATGATTACAGTATTTTTTCCAATCATGTGAAGAAGAAAACAAAATTTTGATGAAGCATCCATTAATTAGAAGCAAGATATTACATCTGAGGACAATTTGGGGTTTAACTTTCTTGTGTGTTTTCAGAGTTGAAATATTTGCTTGATGTGAACTTTGGAAGAGCTCCTATAAACAATGAATTCTGTAATGTTCTGAAATATTCACTCACAACTTCAAGCAATTACAAGATTTTTAAATAATTCATGAAATCTATGTGTACCAATAACTCCCCAGTGTACATGAATATTAATGGGTATCTCCTCCATTCAATATCTCATCATTTTGCATGAACGTTTGATGATATCTCCGCATCCAGGTGTGTCGCCAGTCTAAACAGCTTCTCAAGTTAATGGGCAGCAGGGCAGTTCTCAGAATCCAAGACCTTAACCCATTGTTATTCAACTATGTAGAGGAACTCAGTCAGATCAAGGTTAGGCAAAAAAAAAAAAAAAAGTTGAATTGGCGTAACGCGACCGACCCTAGAGATTTCAACAACAAAAATTCTTCGCTATCGCGATCACGATAGCACAATATCTCTATATCGATTGTGCAATCATTATCGCTTCGGCGCAGTCGCCATCTTTTCCCGTATTTCGCCGGTTCTCACTTGAGTTTCGCAACTTTCATCCTTTTTGTGTGTGTGATTTATCCGCTTGTTTTTATTTAATCCACATGTGTAGTAAACGAGTATGACTTTTTTTTAGAACATTCAGTTGTTTTCACAAGTTTTTTTTGTACTTCACCATATGGAGTCGTACAGTGTGTTTGTGAATCGTGTTGTATAGTAAATGTATGTGTGTTTGTATTTTTAGTGGTGTTTGTGTGTGTGTGTCATGTGTGCATGAATTTAATGTGTGTAGGGGTGTGCATGCATGCATTTACAAGTTATACGAGTAAATTCACTGTTAGAATATCCCATCTTCGAGGTTTAAAAAAACACAAAAACAAAAACAAACAAAACAAACAAAAAACAAATCGACCTACCTACCCTATTTTCATATGGCCCGTTACGCCAATACAACTTTTTTTGGGGGGGGGCCTTAGCTCTGAATTTCACTGGTGCCATGCCAATAATGGGTTTACAAAAGCATGATGATGTCTGTGGTAACAAGGACATATGCTGCACTTACGGTTTTGTTTTATAAAGGATACAGTTCATTTGAGAGAGTTGTCATGTTTGTTAATGTCATGTATATATTCAGTGGCAGAGCCAGTGAGGGGGAGGCACATTGTTTGAGAAAAGAGACATCTTCAGTTGAAGATATTTTTCCAGTATTGCATTGATAAAAAGGTAAACAAATGAGGAATAGATTGTAAAAGAATAAAAGTAAACTCCTTCCGTTTTGCAGTAGTTTCTATGCAAAGATCACAATTTAAATAGATATGTTTCGTACCATCTCTACTTTCTTTTTTCACAAAATTTTGTATTGCAAGGCATGGTTAAAGAGGGAGATACAAGCGTTTTAAATGCATCGTTTACATTTTGGTAAAATCACAAAACAAGCACAACCCCATGGCACAGTAGTAGTAAATTGTTGAATTTCATGTTTTGAAATGTACAGAAACTGAGAGAGGAGATCCTGATCATGAAGGTATACTTTCTGTCTTGCCGGAGAGCCATGGAGCAGAAACTACTCAAACAAGTAGGTTTTTCAAGGTTCCCACTTTGAAAGAGAATTTTTTTTCTGTAAGGTTACACCAGCGATCTCTACCAGTGGTTAAAAATTGCTGGCATAAAGCTAGATGCTCCAAGGGACATATTATGCCACAAAGCATAATTATGCCAACTCTGGCAATTATGGGTGAAATGCATGCTGCTATGGCCCTAAAAGATAAAAGTATTTGTTTTCAGAGGTATAAGAAAATCATCCCGTGCACAATATCTCAATGATGTATTACATAAATATACATGTAGTGTCAGCCTGCCAGCACCGTTCCCATGAAAACTTGTGATCTATTTCACTGTATAATTAGTGAAAATAAAAACATATGTCTGCTAAGAGCCCAAAGTGCGGTGGTAGATCCATGTAAAAATGATAGGAGCTTAAGCACACTTCTGGCTCTCAGCAATCACATTGTTTATTAAAGAGGAGGTTGAGTTCTGGGAAAGATGAAAAAATATTTTGTAAGCTTTCTCATTTTTTTAATGTCAGTTTGGAAGAATATCATATTAAAATAGCTCCCAGAAAAGGATTGCTCTTCAAATGCCCTCATATTCGAAATATGATAAGCAATAGCTGAAATGTTTGGGCTGATCATTCATGCCACGTTTGTTTACAGTCCCATATACCCATTTTTGTGTGCAGTGCATGTGAGCTGCAGTGAGAGTGGGTCGATTTCTCGTCATGTTGATGATTCCAAAACCTCACATTTTACGCCAATTGTTATGTAGACATAGCCAACCTTTCCCAATTATGTTGAGATTGTTTCTTTCACTATATAATCGCTTGCCCAGAACTCAACTTTATCTTTAAGTGTGAAGTTTCTATAGCTTGTCCATATGATTAATTATCAATTTAACCCCCGGAGCTAACGGTGGAATATTTGCATTTCATGCAATCAACTGGCTTGATTGAATTTCCACTTTACCCCTTGCTGATACAGCTCCAGGGGAGGCCCCACTTTGTAGAGAACAGTGATACGTACTCACTTCAAGACCTGGTGGATACGGAAGAAGGCAACTTGCTATCGGAGCTAGCAACTATACATGGAGACTATGCAGTACACATACGAGTCGATTGCCAGGTACATAGCCAGATTTCTTTTATTGGAAAAAGATGTTGTAGTGGGTTTTTTTTTCATTGTTTGTGTGGAAATTCAGAATGTGATTTAAATACATTTATTTTCATCTGATTCCCTTTCCCCTCTCTTTCTCTCTCTCTCTCTCTCTCTATATATATATATCTATATCTCTCTCTCTGTCTCTCTATCTCTCTCTCTCTATTGCTTTCTTTCTCTCTATATCTCTCTCCTTTTTTCTCACTTTCTCTTTCTGCCTAGATATGTTTTCTTTTCTTGCATCCTGTCATTTTATTCTTCCTCTGTCTTTTTGCCTTCTCCCTTTCTTTATTTGTTTATCCTCTGTAGCATTCAGCATAAATTATCTTCTGAATAGTTGTCTGTTTAGGATGATAGCATGGATAGAATAATGATTTAAAGTTCAAAATGCAGTACATCTTCCTAAAACAAAACTGAAGCACACAGTTTAATTACACCAAATGCTTGGTTATTAGTTACTGGAATTTATTGTTTTATGACCACAAACAAAGTCTTCTTTTTTTAAATTTGGATAGTAATGCAATTCAAACAACTTTTATCAACCAGTTTTGTGCTAAAGTAATAAGACATTCATCTAAAAACTTTAAATATGTTTTTTTTTTTAAATACTGTGTTTTATATTTTCTTTTGGTCCTGCAGATCTGTCAAGGCAAAGGTTTTATATGTGAGATATGCAGTTCAGATGAGATTCTGTTCCCATTTGACATGATAGCTACATTGTGTGCTAACTGCTCGACAGTGTTTCACAGGTAAGAATAGTATATTGATATTCAATTGCTCTACATAAGTACAGCATGATTATATTTTAGAAAAAAAAAATCATTCTTTTTGCATTTCTAGAAGAGTTAGAAGTAAGAAATGAATGTCTCAGAAGTTAAGGAACATCATGGCGATATTGTCTCAAATTTTCATATGGTCCTGAATATCAGATCTAGTACTAAATGTTGATAATTATTGCATCAGAAAAACTTTTGCTAGTACTTTCAGCACAAGTAGTAAAAACTTTAATTGGTCGGTACTAATTCTGTCCATCAGGTTTTTTTTTCTTCTAGTTATCCAGGTATGACTTTGTGAATGTTGAATCGTAAAATTATCTTGAACATGGACTGGTAATAGTTTGATACAATTGTCTTGTAAATGGTCACATACTGACTATCGATTGGCATAATTTAGTGATATTTTGATTTGCACATTTGTCTGTTTGGCTCAGCAGTTTGTTGGATACATTTAAGATGATGATTTATAGACAGGGACATGATAATAAAGAGAAGATTGAGTTCTGGGAATGCTGAAAAATAATTTGTGAGCTTTCTCATTCCTTTTATGTCAGTATGGAAGAACATCATAGAAGATATGTCCCCTAAAAATGACTGCTCCTCAAGTACCCTCATATTCGAAATAAGACAAGAAACAGCTGCATTGTTCAGGCCGAACATTCATGCCAGTTGTGTGTGCAGTCCCACATACCCATTTCAGTGTGAGGTGCATGCACTTGTCATCAAGATTGGGTCAATTTCTTATTATTTTGGTGATTCCAAAACCTCACAGTATACACCAATTTTTATGTTGACATGATCAAACTTCCCCAATTTCTTTGAGACAGTTTCTTTCACAATGTAGTTGCATGACTAGAAATCATTTTTTTCTTTAAATGAAGTTGATGGTTGATATGAGAATACAATCTGAAGTGGTAACATAATGAAGACAGAAGGAACAATTCAAAAGGAAGTGAAACATATCCAAACAACCTTTGATATCTTTTGTTGACAGGGACTGCTTCTACAAGCGGTCAGGTGATTGTCCAAGATGTGCCAGGCTCTCCCAACGAGCATCCGCTGACCGGCCAGCCTCCAGCCCTGCAAGACCCATCAAGAAATGACCAGCATAGGATGACCATTGTATGATGACCGGTGTTGGACAGTATCATTATTTTCATGTCAAGCTGGGTTTGTACTTCCCAAACTTCAAATTCAGAAGTGTAATCATTCTTTTCTTACCATCATTAAAAAGAAAAGAGGAGTGACAAGAAAATACTGTACTATGTTTATTATGTTAAACCTAAACTTGAAAATAAAAAGACTAGCGTTTATAAATTGAGCAAATATTCCAAAATATATTGGCAATGAAATACTTAAACTTAAAATGAGAATGATGAAAATATTCAAATGATTTATAAGAATATCAGCAACTATCAAAGCAGGGTCAGGTTGTCATACCATTAGACCCATTAGGTTTTCTTAAAGAAGAGAATTGCTGGAAGAAGAGGACCATTGTGGAAAGGGACATTTGGCAACTTCCATTGTTTTCCGAGGGTTAATCTTACAATATGTCGGAATAATAGCAACTAGAAAAGTGCTTTATACCCCTTTCATAAACTCCCAAGAGTGCTTACTAGGAGTAGAATAAGAGCATTATAGGACTTTATGAATGTCTCTGCATCAAAATAATATGCATTATTGTAGGGCTGCTATTATGTGCATAATATCTGCATTTTCCACCGAATGCTAGGTTTATGAATGCGATAATGCGGACCTCGCATTATCCTACCCTCATATGGGTCAAAGGTTATTTAATTTCCTGCACTGGCAACTTCTCCTCCACGGTTCATGCACACTGTGGGTTTTCCATATGGGTGCTCATAAAAATAATGCTCATATCATGCAGCTTTTGATCGTTCATGAACATAATTTTTACTGCGTAATGCACATTATATAAGTGCACATACTAGGAGCATGGGTTTCTGAAAGGGGTATTCGTTTAACTCTCTCCATGCCGTGGATGGGGCATCCCGCCCAAGGGTATGAGTGTTGAACAAATTGTTTCGACTGAGAATTTTTACGTCTCTTTCCCTGACATGGAGACAGTTAGCTTTGATGTAAAGATTATTCCCATGGAATATATCTTAGCCTATTTTTGTGATGAAACAAGTTTCATGAGTCAAAATTTCAATACTTGATTCATTTGTGACATATGGACAAAAAGTTGGTGCCATACAAGGGGTTAAAAATGTGTAGCTAAATATATATCTGAATTGGGTTGTGGAATCACTATAAGCCATATTTATTTTGTAATATACTTAAGTATAGATAGTACTGCATATTCTATATTTTATAATGCAATTATTGATATAACAATACATTTTCAGAGGCAGTTGTTAGATATGGATATAATTATTTGAATGAGAGTTATTATTTAAGTGCAATATGATGACTCCTGTATACCATGAAGTTACACATCTGTTGGGTTTATTTTTTTTTTTATAGATTTCTTACTGTGCTTGTGGCATTGTGAAAGATGAAGGTACTGTTTATCATTTTCAAGTGAAAAAAACTTCTTTTTTTTTCATCTATTTTGCAAAAGCATGTTAACAGGAAATGGCAGTAATATTCTACAAATCCATATTTTTGAGAATTTTTTTTTCTCAGTCTTGTTTTTTCCCCTCTCTTTTTTTTCCCCCTTGCTGTTCGTAACATTCATTGATTTGCTTCATAGCACAACAAAATGTTGAATAGATCCTTCAGTAAACGGAAGTTTTATATATGAACATACATGTGTAGAATGAAAGCTCAATTGTTGAATCAAACCTGAACAGAGTGTATGTTATAATAGCATGGGGAAAAAACAATAATATTCATCTTTCTCTTCCTCCCGCCATTTATCTCTCTCTCTCTCTCTCTCTCCCTCCCTCAACCCCCCCCCCCCCCCCCCCTCTCTCTCCCCCTCTTTACATTTGCCTCTGCTTTGATTTGTTAGGGGCAATTCCACCGTTAGAGAGACATGACAAACAATTTTAAAATCAGTAATTTCTTCCATGTTTTATGCCCCAGATGGTTGAAATTCAGATTATATGTCTAGATTGAATGGGGAATAATTTTCTGCCATTAATTTGATCCTTGCCTGCATCCTTCATGAAGAATCTGAAACTATACATGCATTGACATATGTAGGACTACACAAAAAATTAATGTATAAAATCTTGGTTTAGCATACTTTAAATTGTATTTTTGATGGAAGTACACTGAATGATTTGCATAAACTATATTTTCAGTTGTTTAAAGAACAGAAAATATCAATTTAAAAAAGTGTTAAAACCCCATTATTTCATGATTTTCCAAGGAGTAACATTACTTATTGTATCGTTACTAGCCATCGTTTCTGAATGGGTCAAATGATCAAATTTTCATACCAAAACAAAGATTAAAACCTGGAAAGTAACTGAAGAAATATCATTTGATATATCTTTGCTCATTGGGAGTGTAATGTCCAACCAAAGATGACCCTTACTTTTTCATGTCCTATTTTTGTAACGTTACTAACCAAAATTTGAGTCGCCGCTGTAGCTGCAAGCAAAGCCCAGATTATTCTATTTTCACACAAGTTAAAGGTCTACACAAGAATTACCCTTGGTATAATTGCAGAGATTGGACCTGTACAAGTTTTCTTTTTTTCTTTTTATGAGGCCGAAAAGCCAAAATCTCCCTTTAAAATGTAACATTACTAACCGTGGAATTGCCCTTAGTGTTCTCCAATCTTCTCAGTAGCTTTCATTCCTTATTGTTTCTTAGTTAGCTTTCAAATGTCATAATTGAATAACATTTCCTTTTCTCATCCTTAACCATAGCCTTCAACATATTGAATCCTGTTTCATTGTGTGAGTGTGATCAGTTCACGTCACAGACGGACATTTTCAAAATTTTCTAAAGTTACATGTAGAAGGCCTGTTAAAATAAGTGATTGGATGTGATGGATTGCTTTAAGATTTATTGTGGAGGGTATCACTCTGTGTACTGAAAATTGATAAAATTTGGTTGTCATGGTTACTGACATGTACTCAAATGAGAATCAATGAAATGCTCAGTGTCTCATTATGGGAGATAGAAATTTTGTGTAAACTTCTCATTAATCTTTTGCTATTCATATCATAACAACATGATCTTGTCTAATACTTTCACTTGCAAATGTTAGTCAGATAAATTGACTTTCCTATCAGACATTTGGAATTTCAGAACAAGTTTTAGATTACTTAAAAGATGTGAAAATTTTGCATCACAGATGGAATTTTGCTAAAAGTGTCATTTTTTACAACACCCCGGCTTAAAAATACTAGTAGTTGGTCCAAGAAGTCTGGCATCTTGGAACCCTTTGAAGAACCAAAGTTCTAGTAACTTTTGATGTATTTCATGATAGTGATAGTCTTTCAATCAATATCATAATAAGATATATTTTTTGTCACAGACGGATATTATGCTAACCCTTAACTGATCACATGAGTGTGTTTTTTGAACTTTTTGTCTTATCATATAATAATCTTGTGTCCTTCCTTTTGCGATCTTAGAAAGGGATTTAAAAAAAAAACTTTTACAAACTTTTCCCCATGTTTAATTTCTAAATTTGGTAGTATGAGTTGAACAGCAATTACAGTATTATCTATTTGTTTCTCTTTGGTCTTCCAGAAATGGTGCATGGGTTGATTATTTATTGGTAGACACGAGTGGCATTAGGGGCCTAAAACACGTAATAGTCTACTTAAGCTGCGTTTGAATGAAAATGAATAAAAAGCAGGTGTATATGTATAGAACATATCCCAGTTCGTAATACGTGGGGAATATATCGTCTGTTGAGAGACGGAAGGACGTTAACTCTTTGTCAAAGTATATGAATTAACGCCCTTCTGGCTTCAAACAGACAGTATCATCGCTTGCCAGCATTATTGTTCAATCCAGTGTCATAATTATTTGAATATTTGATTTGCTTATTAGTATTACCGGTATTCTTTTCAAATCAGGTAGTACTGGATTTCAGTAGTATTAATAAATAATAATGAACAAGAAGATATGAATGTAGATAGGTGAAATGAATTGAAATTATATTTATTGCAGTTGATTAGGTTGCCATATTTGTTTTTTGTTTTTTTGTTGTTGTTTTTTTTCTACTGATGCAAAACTTTATACTGAAGGAGACATCCTTATTATAAACTATAAATACACTAGCATACAAACATAAGGGGATCAGGAGTTGGTCTAGCGGTACATCTACGATCAGCTCTCTGCGTTCGCCTACAAACTGACTCTGATTGGACCCAGGTTCGAATATCTCAGTCACATCTTTCGGATGGTGACGTTAAAGGAAGGTCCCAGACGTAAATAATCTTATTTGATTGATACATGTCTGTAATAACCCAATTAACAACAATAAGTGATATGAAATGGCTGTAGTGATTTGTGATTTTTTTTCCTATTTTGCTGTAATAGACAAAGGCTCGGTATTATGATCACAATGATGTGAGGCATGTTTAGACTTCATGCTAATATGTAATAGATATATTGATGTATTGCAATCTGTAAGAATATGGATGCAGTATGTGTGTAAATACTTGTGGAAATGAAGAATCTAATTTTGTCATACAGTTTGTAAATAAAGATTATACAAAATCATCCAGAATTATAACACACTTTGCTCTGTTTTCTTTTTTCTTTCTATTCAAGAAGAACAGGGAGGGTTACATAAGAAGAACAAGGAATAGGGGAGGAAGAAGAAGAAAAGGAGTTATGTTGAGAGAAATTTGTGATAGTTTTGTGGTTAGTGCTGAGAGTACTGTGTGATATATAAACCATCAGTTTATTGTTTTGCTTGGATTGATTCATAGTACTTCAACAATCAGGACACAGTGAATAAAACATTGTCTAGGACTAGGTTATAAAGTTTAGTCAGTCATTTATTCAACAACTTCATAAAATACAATAACTAACACTTGGGGAAAATGCATTATGAAGTATTCTTAATTTAGGAAAATGAGGCTTTGCCTCATGGTAGAAGTATAACTCCTCCATTAAACATTATATTAACCTCTATGTATTACACATGCATGCATGCATTGATTTATTTACAATGTAAACTAGAAGGTGATTTGTTTTATCACTCCCTGTCTCATTCACTCTATCTATCTCTCTCTCTCTCTCTCTCTGCCCATCCCTCTCTTCCTGTCACTCTGTCACCTCCCAGTCTGCACACATACATATGGTCTGTTGAAAGTCAGAAGGGCATTATAAACTCTCTGTTAAAGTATATGAGTGAATGCCCTTCTAGCTCCAAACAGATTTGCATAAATCGTAGTTGTGTAGTAAGTTCAGTAAGCCTCCCCCACCCATATATTAATAGGACTTCTGTTATCTAAACTTTTATATAAAATTTGTAAGATCAATGCAACATTAAGAAAAAAATTTCAGTAAAGATGTTTTTCTGAAGACAAAAAATTGATAGGATAAGCGGTGTACTATAGGTCCAGCCATTGAAAAGAATCTGACATTGGGGGCTCTGGCTTTACATGATGGAAAAAGTTTTGAGAGAATAAGGCCCAAGAGTAGGGGAGGGTGTGCCAGGAGGTCAAATGATCTTCTTTTCATGTTCCTTAAGTTTCCCGTCTTTCTTTCCCTCTTCCCCTCCCCCCCCCCCATTCCCCCCCCCCCCCCCCCCATTTACTTTGGAGAGAGGCACCATGCCTCTTTGCTCCCAGGCCTCAAGGCTAAGCCACTGAAAATATACTGACAATTCTATAAAGCTGCATTATCATATAAATAATAATAAATAATAATAATAATGATTTATAAAGCGCAGAAACTATGTGAGTCAATAAAAGGGAAACCCATATTCAAACCCCAATATCTCAAAATGGCGAGTGAAATCGCTGAAATGTATTATAATGGTATGATAGCTGATGATGTCTTCTTTGATTTGATAGGCTGCTCACCAAATGCGATCATGGATGATTGAGCACTAGTCATTTTTAAAAAAACATGTCAAAAACGTCTTTGCCTAAGTTTAGGTTGAATGATGTGCATTATTTGTGAGTGCATTCAACTTAAATGGAGACCATTCAATCAAGGAGTTACTAGGCAAGCTTGCCTAGTAACTCCTTGATTCAATCAACCTTGGGTTGATTATCGATGTCACTCAAAACTTGGGCAGAGTCAAATTTTCCAGGAATCAGGAAAAATGTTACTTTTCAGCTGTCCATGGGCGAATTTTATTGATCAAAGTGTCAAATTAAAGAAAGCATGATAGGCTACAATACAAGGTATCTTTGATTAAAATCATATGTACTGATTGCAACGAGATTTTGGGTTGAATCTGGGTTTCCCTTTAGTGACTGGCAGTGTATATGTATTCAATTGTGGAATAATAAGCCTAGATTGTTAGCGAATAATAGGTAAAATAAAATTAATATCATTCAAAATTATTTCTAAGACACATCTAAAGGGTGTTTTCCTGCGACAGTTTTGATTTCTGTGGTTCAGACACCTTAGACACTGACATTGACATCGAAGGTGTCATAGGTAAATACCATTTGGATGTGTCAGAGAACAATTTAACACCTTTTTGAATTTTCATCAATATAATCATCTAATCACGTTAAAAATTTAAATAACTCCTGTCAAAATTTTCTACAGTGGACGCAGTCCATATCAAATTTTTTGAAACGATGTACAGAGTATTCATATTCATACACTTTTGAAAATCTGCCACATGACAATTACACATTATTAGTAACAGTATACTTCGAGGAATTACGTAAAGATTGTCGTTACAAAATTACAGTCATAAACAATAATGCTAAATTATGCCCGCTAGCCTTCAGGAGTTTGAGAAAAAATGATGTCAATCAAGGATTGAGCTTTCAGAGAATTTTAAATCTAATGAATGACTTTCCCGCTGAAATCGCAGAGGGCCACATATCCTTGCATATGTGTTTTGGATGTCAAGGAGTATTTAGCATTTTTTCTTGGCTTTCCTTCGAATGAATTTAAATAGAAGTATCAGAAAAAGTTTCGGAAATTTTATTAATTACTCTGTTCTAATACCCAAAGCCCCTGGATAGGATCGGTCGTCATCTTTTGGCATTTCTTTTCTTCTGAGTACTCGGTCTTCTCGAAGTTGTCTTGGTCCTAGGTGTGCCATCAGACGGCTTCGACACCGCCGAGCTCTTTCTACCTTTGTTTGCTGCACCTTTGTTCGAACTACTGCCTAGTGTTTTTTGTTCTGCCTCCTTATTATCCTTCACTGGCGTTTTTGGTTTCACACTTGTAGAAGGCCTATCATTTCCTTCTGCGTCTCCCAGTATATGTTTATTGGGAAGTTTGGCGTTATTGGCATACTTTGCATAAATGTTCACGGGTTTGCTTCCTGTCTGCGACTGAGCCGCATCACCAAGGTCTGCAGGTTCTGCAGAAACACCACCCTGTTGCTTCAGGCCCGTATCCACCTCGTCCGTAACAAGGAGAGGTGTACCACTTTCTGGAGTCCCTGGTTTGTCATCCTCACTACTGGCCTTCATCGCACTTTCTTCTTGAGGATTGGACCCGTCCGCTGCTTGCGACGGTTGTCCAGATTTGGTGGCAAGAGTGGGATTCGCCTCTGATCGATTGCTGTCTTTGGCGCGTTTTTTAGAGTGTCCATCCTCTAATGTTGAGGCTTCTTTGCAGGTAACTTTGTTTGCCCACATTCCACTTCCAACATCATTCTGAGGTTGAGGCTCTGCTCTCATACGGTTCTTTTTCGATTCAGCATCTTGGTACGTTTCTTGATGATCAGTTTGTATATTTTGTGCATTGCTTTTTGCATTTACTACATGGTTTTCTGAATGATCTCCCATTGTTTCCTTGTTAAGAATACTATGTTCATGAGCAGTATTATCATTTGTAGTTGATACATAGTTTTGGTGCGTTGGCCGTTTCCTTCTTGCAGTATTCACCCTGACACTTCTGCTATCCATACTCTTTTGAAGTTCAGTAACATTGGATAATTCGGAATACAAACTGATCGACTCGAAATCTGCAGAATATCCATCCATGTCCCCATGACTCGATTTTGGTCTCATGGAGAGCATACCGTTCGAGATGTCTGTTCGAGGAGTTTCCGACATGGATTCATCCTCATGCCTTTCGGCCGAGAGGTTTCCGTTCGTTTCTGCGTCGTGTAAGTTTATGGAAAGATTAGCGGAAGGCACAGGACTTGGATCTCTATGCACTACGACACTGGTGAGACCAGCACGATTGTCATTGTTATGGTGGTTCGTCATGTTGGAACCTCTGTCTACATCAACTACAGTCATACCTGGAATGTTTTCATTTTCATCCGATTTATTCAATGCTTTATCCATCCAAATATCAGCCACATTTCTGACTGCTGTCCCATTCTTTGCGCTCTCACCTTTACTCATTGCTTGTATTGAAAGCTTGGGCAAATGATTGGCAGTTTCTAACGCCTTGAGGATGGAGGCTTTACTTGGTTTCGCTGGTTTCTTGCCGCTGCGGTACTCCGTGTCACTCTCTTCCTCCGCTTTCCTGGCCTCAAGCTCCAACTGACGTATCTCCTCTTCATCCGAATCGTAAGATCTCGCAAATATGTTGGCATAGAGACCGGTCTTGGCAGTGTTGCCATTTTCGGGTGTGTTCTGTCTGCTGGTGTTCTCCTTGAGCCCCATGGCTTCAGGTGATACTGCACTCTGGGACTGCTTCTCACAGCACCACTCCTTGCGGTCGCGACTGAAGACATAGCACTTGAAGAAGTAGCTTATACCGATGCTGAAGAGGAAGAGAAAGATGAGAAAGAAGGCTGTGGAACCGACTTTAGGCAGACCCTCTGGAGTGTGGGATGCCAAATCTCCTGCCTCGTTGGGGGGAAGGGTGGACGGTCCAGGAGTAGATGTTGACTCTGAAACGTAAGTAAGATCAAAATCATGAAACGATTGGATATCGTGCTGACAAATGTTCATGCAAGTTTTTGAAGATATCGTTTATTCAAAGAACGGTGACCACCAATTTTTGACGTAACGATTTTCTTTCTGAGGTTGCAACAGAAAATTAAAGTACATTCGTCTGATATTTTTCTTCGCTTGTACCCTTTCTAAAGAAAGATAAAGACAGAAACTGAAGGTTTAGTAGTTTGTATCTCCAACATAGCAACTCTGTTTTTACACAACTTAAATTAAAATTTAATAAGAAACTGTTTCTATGGTTAATTCGCAGATCGTAGAATGATCTGTTCATGTTACTGTAAAATTTGGGCGCCATTCAGCAAAATGTATCTTAAAATGTTCGTTGCCAGGTATGTCAGTAATAGCTATCTGGATTGGAAGTACAAATGAAATACAAATGAAACTCACCAGCGCCTACGAAGGCTGCATTTGCCAATAAAGGTATAAAGACGATCACAAGTACGGTTCTCGTCAGCAGGCCATTCCCGACGGGATTCCCGCAAATGCAAGACACCGAGAACAAGGCCGGTTTGTCCCGCGGTGGCTTCAGCCGAGCAATGATGGCACTGAGAGGGATCGACATGATAAGTTCTGCATCGTATGGCTTCAAGGGTCCTCCTAGTCAATGTCGTCACCAACGTCTTCATCGACCTCCTTGTCGTTGTAGATCGCCGAAATGATAAAGTAGATGTGAGACTATATTCCTCGAAGCGGGTGCCTTTGGTTCTATAGACATGATATCATCATCGGTCAATCAGTTCTGTATGATGCACTGGTCAATGTCCATGTCCTCGATTAACCTAAAAGAATTTTAAAAAAAAAACACATTTTGTTTTAACAAACACATTTGAGTAGGAGAAACTACTCGCATCTCCATTCCATTTCATTGTTATAATGGTTAATGATTTTTCTTCAATAACATTTTAGTTACAAAGAACAATTACTGATTTGAATCCTGCAAAGAAAATAAAATTGGAATGATAGACCTATTTTACATGAATAAAACAAACCACCGATCATCCTAACATAGATACAACTCTGAGGAGTCTTTATTTCATTCAATACAAGACAATATGCTTCTGAAATTAATACCCGTTTACCTTTTGTTTTTTAATTATTCCTGGAAGAGAACAAGCTTGAAAAGTAGATAAGTGACATTTCTCCAACGGGCTTTCAAAGCTGCAACATCATTTAGTATAGATAGTTATTCATGTACAGAACGACGTTCTCGATGGCGTAGACAGAAAATGGTAAAAGGTGGCTGATTCTCGCCAATGAGGGGCAATCTTGAGTGCCACAATACAGATTGGGTTGACTTTTTTGTTCTGGGTTTTCACACGGGGGTGGGAAATTTTGGCTCCATCCTATATGTTTGGATACCCCTCGATCTGCGTTATAGTAGTAAGTTTCTTTATTTACACAGTCACGTCGAGTTACAATGCTTCTATTTCGTTTCTTACGTCAGTATAAGATTAATGGCGTAGCAATGGATGGGGGCACGGGGAGCATAACCTGCATATGAAAATCATCATCAAATTGAAGAAGAAAATGTAAGAAGTAAAAAAAAATAACACTTGGCTTCATTTACGAAGTATCGTGTGGGGATGATTATGATTTGTAACATAAATGGCGGCATATTTCTGATTTCAAAAATAGCATTTTAAGATCCGATATAAATTGAATTAAAAACACTTTTGCATATTAACATAATAATGATTTCTTTATTTTACACATCTCTTTTACAGTACATGGTGCTGTTTTGTTATATCAAAGTTGGCATATCTATTTTTCATTTGTTACATCAAATGGGCAATCTGTCTCCGTTTTAAAGTGAGAATTTTTTCTGTATGATGCACAAACATGGCAAAGCTTCAACTATAAACACCTCTACCTTTACGTAACATCCCATGATGAATAAATATTAACCATATGTTTGCTATAGCTTTTTGCAGCCGGTATATAAGAACCGATGCTGAGTAATATAGTATTTGCTGATTTTGTTAGTGAATGAATAAACGATGTCACCCGTTTCCAGGGACGCCATTTTTAAGACGACCACTTAACAATAAGGTGCAAATCCGCTTTGCTACAGCCGGGATAATCACTATCGTCGTATACTAAGCTCGGTTTGTAATAACGAGAAAAGGAGATGCCAACTGGTTGCTCCATTCAAGAACATTTTTACAAGGAAAATACAAGGACTCTCGTCATCTAGGCATTGACGGGAACAAGAGGAAACATCTTCGCCTCTTTATTCCTTTGTACGTGATGGGGCGTCACTCAAGGGGGTGTAGGGATGGGACACCCCCAACTCAAACTTTCTGTTAGCAAATTTGTTGGCACATTACTGGGATATATGACCTTTTTTCCTTGTTGAATTTTTAATCTTTGTCGGGAAATTTGAAAATCTGAGGACTCCCCATTTCTCCTCTTTTGCTACGTGGGGAGTTTGTTGCTATCTTGTCCGGCAAATTTGGTTCGACTCCCCCCCCCCCCCCCCCCACATTAAAAATGGTTTGGCGACGCCTCGGACTTCCATCCAGTGGCTGATTGAAAGGGGCACAACAGGCCCGTTCCCCCTTATAACCAAAATGTACCATACCCTAAGGCCTAAATACACAAAAGACAATTATTGTGGCCCCTAATTGTGCTCTTGTGTATGCCCCTTCCCTTTCACATGTTAGACGCAAAGGCACCCCCCCCCCCCAAAAAAAAAAAAAATCTATATCTTTCTTGCTTGTCAAAAGTTTATTTCGGATCGTGCCCTCCCCCCCCCCCCCCTCCCCTTTCACGGAATCCTGGATACGCTCATGCCATCATCCTTTATGTCAACGCGATGGTGAAGGCTTAATATGTCTAATGGCGGTCCGAGGACACGAAGGATGATGTTTGTTTGTTTTGACACTCTTAATTCCCTCAAAAAGCTTTCATCCCAGAACACCACCTTTTCTCCGTGCTGTAACGATTTCTTTCCAAATATACCACCATAACTTGTTGCGGAAGAAGGAAGGTTATCAGCATCGATTTAATTGTAAATATTAATAGAAGAGAAAAAAATTAAATCAACACTTTGCCGAGGCAGATGTTTTAACAAGAAAACATTCGCACTTATTACGAATACAAAATGAAGACAAGATTATTGATTTTCCCCCCATTCAGCGTATAAGACATAGTACATGCATGTCATTCAAAAATGATTTAGCAATTTTGACCTTATACTAACTTCATTTTCTTGTACAATAAATTTTACATCATGATGATGATTATTAGAATAACAAAATCACTACCGCTTTACTTTTTACTTAAGATGATTAATACGTAATTATTGCCTGATTATGAGTACAAATGATAATATTCAGAGAGCTTCATTGAACTAACACTTTCGTATAATTTGTTAATCAATTTCAACTACATGTCCTATTCTTTCTTTCTTTTCAGCCAGCAAGATCATGGTACTCTCAACAACCATCCTCGATGTTCAAAATCCATGAAGTTCGATGAAATAGATTACTATAGTTTTTTTTATATCTTAATATTATTTTTTCTTAAAGTTCATAATTATGATACTGACATGTTAATTATAGGTTACTACACACCCACACCTACTTAAAAAAAAAAAATCATTCTGCCATCCCCTATATACCAAGAAAATGGGTTTTTTTTGCTTGTCAGAGATGGTTTTGCTCCTGTACCCCTCCCCTTTCCACAATCCTGGACCAACGCCCCTGCCAACACCCAACACCTAACACCTAACCACGATTAGGAAAGTGTTTCTCTCTGATCCGAGCGCGAAGCAGACTAGCTCGTTGTCATTGATAATCGTTCCAATTCTTCATTACCGAGGAAAAGAAGGAGGGAAACGCATTCTGAGTGGTAAAAAAACGTCGGGGCTTATTAGGGGGTACGATGCAACCCCCCTCCCCCTCCCCCCCCCCCCCCCCCCCCCCCACACACACACCAATGGATTTTTATAGACTTAATGAATGATAATAATCATGTCGACAAAATTAATGTGGACATATTTTCATTTCTGTTTCATTTGTCGGCACATTAGTTTGGGTCCCCCCCCCCCCATGTGAAACCTGGCTACGATATAAATCAAGCCTATATGAGCAATCTTCTATGAAGATTCTATGAAAAGGCGACATCCAAAACAGCCGTATTATCTTCATTACGCTATTAAACATACAGTTTTCTATGCGTAAAATTACTGCATGTTTGGCGTCAAAACCCCATGCAATATTATTTCCAATCAATGCTAAAACTGTATCAGCATCCAAAAATGTACCAATTTAAATGAGAAATACTCTGAAATACATACTTCGGTAATTCACATGTACGAAAGCTTATAAGTACCAACCAGATGACGATGTAAGAAGACGAGAAGAAAAGTTTAAATGACGAGAAGACGAGTTGTTGGAACTCTGCAAGCCGACTTATTCTGGACGAGAAGACAAGATGACGAGTTGTTGAAACTTGGCAAGTCTACTTGTTTAGGACAAGAAGGACAAGAAGAGATGACGATTCATAACTCGTCATCTCGTCTTCTTGTCCTAAACAAGTCGACTTGCCGAGTTCAAACAACTCGTCATCTCGTCTTCTTTTCCTAAACAAGTCGACTTGCCGAGTTCCAATTACTCGTCAACTCGTCTTTTTGTCTCAAATAAGTCGACATGCCGAGTTCCAACAACTTGTCAACTCGTCTTCTTGTCTCAAACATGTCGACTTGCCGATTTCCAATGACTTGTCATCTCGTCTTCTTGTCCATAATAAGTCGACTTGCCGAATTTCAACAACTTGTCTTCTCGTCTTTTTGTCTCAAATAAGTCGACATACCGAGTTCCAACAACTCGTCTTATCGTCATTTAACCTGTCTTCTCGTCTTCTTATCTCGTCATCTGGCACTTATAAGCTTCCGTACACGTGCATTATAAGATGACGATAATTTTTAGAGAGATTCAGTGACCAAAGAGAAGAAGTAAGCTTGAAAAGGAGAGAGAGGGAAAGAGAGAGAGAGGGGAGGGGGGGCGATGGAGAGTGGGGCGAAAGAAATGAAAGAGAGGGGTGTGAGATTGAGAGAGGGGGAGAGAAAAAAACAGAGTAGTGGAAAGCAGTAGAGAGGGAGAAACGGAGGAAGAGAGAGGGAACATAGAGAGAGAGAGAGAGAGAGAGATGAGATGGGAGAAAGGAAGCAAGAGAGAGGGAGAGAACCTGGGAGAGGAGAGAGCAAAAGAGAAGGATTGGAAGAAGGGGGAAAGAAATCAAGAGAGAGAGAAGCGGCGAGAGGGGGGACAAAATTTTTTAGGAAAAGAGGCGGGGGTGACAGACATGACGTAGATGAGTTATTGCCTGGAGATAGATACGTTCGTGTTAAAGAAAGATAGTCATGTCATTCACTGACATGGCTTCTATATTTGTTCGAGTAATCTTCACACACTATTCAGATCACATTAAACGACACTTGTCAAACGTTTGTTATTGCCATCCAATTATCTCCACAAAGAATTTTACTAACTCAAGCGGAATTCAAGCAAAATGGCGATAAGAAAAACAATTAACATTAGACAACCACTATGTAAACGGGATGAAACCTTACTATTTTTGTCCTGAAAATGTTCGTGATTTCATTACCCAAAATGGCGGTGATTAATCCCCTTCATCATAATTATGAGTGATCGTGAACATTAAATAAATTAGATCACGATGACTCAATGTACATGCAACATCTCATATGTCACATTTCTTTAAATACTTCCTATCGTCACGGACCTTCTCATGAGTTTAACATTTTTAAGGTCTTTCAAAGAGACCTGACAGAAGTACAAATAATGTATAGTTTGTAAAATCACAAAATGTAAAACACTGAGATGTGATATTGTCCGTATAAACTAATACCGCTTTCTAGTACCCATACAGACTAGACGAGAAATCGATCTTCGTTTTTGGTGTAAAGAACCACTTTATAGATTCATCACCACAGCCATAACCTTGAACGAGACTGGTAGCTGCATACAAGAGGAACGATAGTTTGCGTAATTTTGAAAACTGTTCAATAAATTCATTGCGAAACATTCTGTAACATATTATTATTGGGGAGGATAAAATAGGGATGGATAAAATAGGTGATTTGAATAAATATACACATGTAGTAAAAATCGATTTGTAGATTACTGAAATGTCTTATCGTTCATTCTGTTTTGTTCTGTTGTTTCTATTATAGGCTTATGAATGAAGTGCATGATCAGGGCCCCGTTGCATAAAAGTTACTATTATGGTAACTTTGCCATCAATGGTAACTACCTTGGTAACAATGCTCAACAGCCAATCAAAATCAAGCTTTCCATGGAAGTTACCATAAATGACAAAGTTACCATAATTGTAACTTTTATGCAACGGGGCCCAGATGCTTGAAGGTTAGACCTGATAAAACAGCAATCGACATCATGTAGTAGACAATTTTACAGGAATAGAGCGAAGTATAATAGGCCTATAATATTTCCTCAACTATTTATGTTGCAAGTATATGATTAAACAATGTCCTTTTTTTTGGGGGGGGGGGGTTTAATGCCATAAGAAGTTATCTGGGGGGAAAAAAATCTCAATTTGAGAAGATCCAGAACGAATCATCTTGGTATTAGGGGAATCATTCATTTGTTCCAATGAATTCATGACACAATAACTGCTTCTATGAAAAGTATAAGATATCTGTCACATTGCACTGCAGACTAAATTGTTCTTGCAACGTAGATTTACAAAATGATATTTGAAAAATTATGAACAAAAACATTTCTGATTCCTAGACAGACGCATCAATAACTAATCAAAGAAAATAGAATTTGAAAGAAAAGAGGTAAACCGATGATAAATTCAAATATGCAAATTACAACAAAAATCTTCTTTATGATGAATTGGAGCCAGAAATGTAACTCAAAATAATGATCTCATTACATTTGATAATAAGACTTCTTAATCCCGCTCAGCAAAATGAAAATGAATTTTTAATAACTTATCCCCCTCCTATATATAGTTGAAATATACCAGGAATAAGACACTCTCAAGATTTTTAAGAATCTCCTTGGCTTTCTGTTTTCCTTGAGAATAAGGATTTGCGTTATTATGTGATCACATTAATATTAGTTTAGTCTCCTTCTATAAACATGATAAATTATAAATTATATAAAATATATGTCGTCGACTTGAGTTGCTAAACGTCTATATACATTAATCGGTAAATATTTAGCACAATCTGAATATAATTATTTTTTAAATTGAGATATTCGAGGTAAGTTTGGAAATCACCATGCGTGCATTTGTTGTCATGGCTATTAATTTTATAATATATTTTTTGCAACTCTCTTGTTGACTATTGTCTCGTTTATTTGAGAACGATTTTCTGTGATTTTGATGCAAGTTTGTGAGATTTTTACAATCATTCGTTTTGGACATGGTAGTTTCGATTAAAATATATTTATATGCATCAATCTAGCTCAATATAGCATTTTGGTAACATAATGGCTGTCAAGTTGTCGGTTGAACCTCGTGTATTCGAATGGGGAGTATAACTTGCAGAAAAACTGACTGTTTATAAATGTCAGTTCTTCAAAATGCATCCGAGGCTCATAAAGAATATTACCACTTTATCAAGCACATATATTAATGTTTAATTATTCAAATCATCGGTATTTCAATGTTTTAAATTTGAATAGTTAGATATAGTCCTACTGTATATAAGGTATAAATAGTGTATAGCAATAAACACATTTGTCGTTATAGAGGATATCTTTATACAAAATTAATGTAGCAAAATAACTTGACATAAAGTGAACATATAGGCCTGTATATCTTTAGAATCATTTTTTTCATTACGAAAGAGTATTTGATTTACTGGTCTATTGCTTTAAAAAATGACAAAGATTAAGGCAAGAGTAGCCTCATTAGTTATTATTAAGAGACTATACTCAAATCCGACGCGCTATAACAACGATGTTGCCATCTCTTTCTTTCTGATGTTATAATTGTTAGTTATTAATAATCGTCATGATCATTTTCATCTATAAAACAATCGCAGTAAAAATCTACTTACCAATGTTGGAAGATAAAAATGTTATTCCAGTTTATCCCCAAATGCGTCTGATGTGAAAAACACGATAAAATCCTCACTTAGAGAGCATGATGCATTGGAACTACATACACTTAACCCACTTCGATCCATCCCTCTCACAAAGCATTCATTGGGTATCGCATTGTACTCTAAAGAAAGAAGACAACGTTCAGACAAATAATTCGGTGATGTCCCTTAAACCATAGAAGATCCAGGCCCTATAACGCCCTACCCTTCTTAGTCCCCGTTGTCATGGACCGTTTTGTATAGTCCAGTGATTTTGGGTCGATCAATTCCTTCTTTTGAGAAAATGCTCCCTGCGCTCCTTTGTCCACGCTACGACTGACATTATTTTTGCACTTTTTTTAACACGGTCCATGTTACTTCAAAAATCCATTTTTACAAAATTACCACCCGAAATAATAGCTGACCAAAAGAAACATTAACGGGCAAACGCCTGGTAATGTAGGAAGCAAAGCGGTTACTCTACTAATTCTTTATAATTTTTCTCATGAATTATTAAAGACGCGGCTGTTAAGAAAAGCCATATGGGTTTTCTTTTGAGTATTGTGGGTACGCCATTCGCTCTTATCGATCTCCTGTTGATTTTCATATTATTCGGTAGAATACGGAGGTACATCAGGGAGTGAAAACCTTGTTTTCAAATTGATCGGGATGGCAAATGGTATAGTAATGAGACAAACAGGCGTTTCACGGGCTTTATATAGCACTCAATAGCCCAAACTTGTTGACTGCATCATGGGCACCACTCTTTCTTCTTTTTCTAAGGGGCACCCCAAAACAGATAAAATTGAGAGGAAACGTTTATCAGCTTTCCGGCGTTACTTGAACTGAACTTCTGTGCCATTTGTATAGGAATCGGAGGAACCTGGGTTACAGCCTCACCCCACCCCCCCCCCCCCCCCCATCCCCGAGAATTTCGAAAGTACCAATACTTCCGGAAATAATAACAATAATAATAATAAGATTAATTTATATAGCGTATAGTTACTCTTTGAATATACTCTATACTGCGCTTTGGTGGAGACTTCTATATGCCTACACTATACTTCAAAGCCTCTGAAAACAGATGGGTCTTCAGTAGAGATTAAAAAATCATTATCTCAAAATAATTTGGACAGGGAAGTAGTAAGTCATAATTTTCATTTCTTATCTATGGTGTATATTTTCATATTACATTATGAGGCTATTATTATAGATATATAGTGCATCAAAAGGGAATGTCACTTTATAAACTTTATAAAGAAAGTGTCAACATTTTGCTCGCGAGTAAAATTTAGAAACAGGGAAGTTGATATTCCCCTGGCTAACTCGTGCCCGTATGTCGATGCTTCTGTAAATGATCAAAAATAGAAGGAAAATTTGTAATCCATGATCAGTCATATTCTAAGAAAATAAACCACATATAAAGGAAGAAAAAAAAAAGTAAGAAAGAAAACATAAAGAAAGAAAACTAAGCTCAGAAGCAGAAGCAAGAAATGGTAGAATACGCCGATATCTCATCTCCCCTCCCCTAACCCTCCCCAAATCCTTCTCCCCCCCCCCCCTCTCTCTCCTTCTCCCTCCCCGATGTTATCTACCTGTCTTTTTACCTCCGATGACGATTTCTTTCGATTATTGTTTATCACACTTTCACCTCCTATTTTCCAGTCCATCCTTTTGTCGTTAAATCATCATAATTCTAAAGCTGTAAATCTTTTAAAACTGTTAATCTCACTCTGCATCAGAATGCTATGCCCAATGGCAAAGATACAGGGGCACGGGAATACATACCCCCCCCCCCCCCCTCCATCGAACGGGGGGAGGGGATGGGATAAAGAAGATAGAGAGAGAGATAGAGAGAGAGAGAGCTGGAGAAAGAAAGGCGTGAAAAGAGAAAAGGAGACGACACAACCCCTCCCAAACCCCTACTATATGTGACTGTGTTCTCTAGCATTTTTAATCAATCTAATATATGTGGTGCCCCCATGACGCCAGTTTCCCCCTCAAAGCCTTACTCACGCTACGCCACCGACTGTGCAGTCAGTTCTATTTGAGAAGAAAACAAGTCATGACATTTCATGGTCAGTGTTTGCCCCGTTATTTTCAAATCTTCAAATTATTTTGGTTTCCTTCTGATCCATTAAGGTGCCTATAAGGCGTCAATCTTACTGGAATTACCAATTTTAAAGTATTCTCGAGATAAGTCCTGCTTAGAGTTAATTCGTCTAGACATGCTAGACACATTATAATACCTCTTTTAGTCTTTGATTAAAGATTACTTAATGTAAGTCCCGTCATAATCCGCTCCATGTTCAACACATACCTGATGTTAAACCTCGATGTAAATTCTTCTAAAATGATGCTTAATCATTTCCTCTTGGTAGAGACTTTAGACCTCATCTTGGACTTCATAATCAGTTAGGGCTTAAGAACAAAGGAGTAGACCGCAGTGGCGGATCTACGGGGGGGGGGGGGGGGGTTTAGGGGGTTTACCCCCCCCCCCCCCCCTTGGGCTGCCAAGTAAACATTTAATGTGCATAGGAAAACGCCATCATAATGAAGTATGCTTAAAATCGCAAGCTGGCAACCTTAAAAATGAAAAATCTCCCTACTGTGGGAGGGGGGTATCCCCCCTCCCACACCCTCCCCCCTCGAAAGGTTATCAGCACTTGGGGGAAGACTTTTTACTCAAAAATTCTCTGACAAGCAACAACAACAAAGAACAAAAAAAAAAAAAAAAAAAAAACACCAGAATTCTGCTAAAATTCTGCTAAATTTTGTCAAATTATGCCGAGCATAATGCTAAATGCTAAAGCGGTCAAAATTCTGCCAGACGGCAGAATTCTGCCAACTCTGGCAACCTTGATCCAGATAAAAATATATTGATAGTGAGGGATCCTTCAGGACCGGATGGCCTGGGGGAACAGGTGTAAGGATTGCTCGAGTGCCAAAGAACCTGCAAATTTTAATTTCTTTCTACCAGCTCCTCCATCCGTACTGGATACGTTTTTTGTATCCATTTGTAGTATTCAAAGTGATACGACTTATACGGATATGGGGTGGTGGGGAGGGGGGCACCAAACTTTGATATGATTTGTTTTGCTTTTTGCTTTTTTTTTTTTGGGGGGGGGGGGTCAATGTCAGATATTTCTAAAGAAAAAAGGCACATGAGACCCAATTTTTTTCCAGCAATTTTTAACCCCCCCCCCCCCCCCCCCCCCGCCAGAGATCAAGAATCCCAGATACGCCAATGGATATTCGACTCCGATCAAGCCAAGTAATATGTGGTATAAAAGGGAATTACTCGTTTACATTTCGACATTAATAAAGAAAAATCAGAGATGATGCGTCATTTAGTTACTCCGAATAACTCAAAGCAATGAAATTGAACTGAATATATACACAACTAAGTAGCTCGTAGCAGGAAAAATTATGTGTTGTTCATGCAACGGCAAAATGTCTTCAAAGGAGTTTCCAAGTGAGATGCCCTCAAGTACTGGATGGGGGTGACTATAGCCCTTCAAGAACCAGTTGTTTGTTTGCAGACAAGAAGGACAAACGGAAAGTATACCCTAAAGGTTGTATCTTGTCACAAACGATTGCACTGGAACAATGGGCGAAGTCCCTTCCGAACGTCAGCATCGGGGGCCATTAAGACAAAGGTGGGCATTGGGGAGTGGTCAGGTGTGAAACCCGATGTCCTGACGACGAGTGTGATAAACAGGTTTTGGGTTGAGTGAGTGGATTATGGCGTAAAGTGAAGTAAGATAGAATCGGGCAAGGACATATATTGCCATCCACTAAGTTTTGGAACGAGCTTGGCAAGAATATGGATGACGAGTGGACATTGTACAACCCTCCCCCTCCCCCTCTCCCCTCCCCCTCTCCCCCTCCCCCTCTCCCCCTCCCCCTCTCCCCTTCCCCACAAAACACACACACACACACGCACACACGCACACACGCACACACACGCACACACGCACACACGCACACACACAAAATGCATCCTAGAGAAAAGAACGACCTGAAAATGGAGGCAAGTTGAGAGTACTGCTACAAGACTAGAAAACTCAAACAGCAGCCAAAGGAAATGGACAGATAGATGAGAGAGAGGGAGAGAGAGAGAGAGAAAAGGGAGGGAGAGAGAGAGAGAAAAGGGAGAGAAAGAGAGAGAGAGGGTGGGGCAGGAGGTAAGGAGGGAGAGAGGAAACAAGAAAGGGGGGTGGAAGACAAAGCCAAATGGGAGAGACAGATACAGAAAGAGGGAGGGAGAAAAATTGAAGGCGAATGTAGCAATTCTTCCTAATTTACACCATGGACATCCATGTTCACACTGAAATAGAAATAGGAAATTAAACTATTGTACATTGATCTAAAATCAATACGATCTGTATAACAGCCCAATAGAGTCCAGTCTTCAATGAAACAAGACTACAATTATATCAGAGTTTTTATCAATGAAATGATTAATTAATCTCCAATTTAAAAATGATATCTTCTTCATGAAGCGGGAAAGGGATGGGGCCACAAAGAATTTTAAATTACTAATAATATATTCAGGCAAACTGATAATTGGTCAGTGAGGAATTTTGTTTCATTAATTTGAAATCTTATCGAGTATAATTATTTTTAAAACAAAATTCCATTTCCATAATTCAGTCTCCTAGCATAATGGACAGAATTAAGCACATAAAGAAATAACATACTTAGGCCCACGTAAGTATTTTACAACAAAATGAGATACTAACAACATGCAGAAAACATCACTCAGATAAACAGCTGAGGGATTAGAGTTTCAATGTAGTTTAATCAAATTATATTAGCATATATTACAGAGAACATATAACTTCCGCCCGAAGTGTTTCAAATTTCAAATTTCCTAGGACATTGACTTGCGTATGGCAAAACATACTATCGTGCAGACCTGCCTCTTTTTCTTCCTGCAACATACATTATACATGTATGTATAACGAGTTTAAAATATATTGCGAGAGTCACGTGATTAGCGATAACATATATTAGATTTATACAAAGGATCTATATCATTTAGGAGACTGCATTACCTATTGTACTAATATCAATGTATAAAAAAGGTATTTTTATATGATAACAAAATAAAAAGCAAATAAAAAGTCAAAATGAATTTTCTCTGTAACTGATGGTTTTCTCCACCCTATCAAATTTCATTAAAAAGCACACTTCATTATGGTTAAAGCATGTGCAAGGTAAACCTGAAAAAGCTGAATGTGTTCCAATTCTGATGACCTAAGGGTCTTACAATTAATATCATTCCTTTACAGGAAATCTCCACCCAAATACTAGTAACACATTGTTTGGCCACAAGGAGAACAATGAAAGAAACAAATTACACAGAGAATAAAGAAAACTTTGATTTAAAAAAATAAAGAATTATCAATTACAGTATTTTAGTGCTTTTATCAGCATATTTTTTTTTTTTAATCTTGATCAGAGTCTTAAAATGTAGCAAGCCAGAGTTCTTAATGGAGGTCAGCTTTTTTACGGCTTTTATTTATCTTACACATGTATACATCTACATTTTTAGTCAGTCATAAAATTTTACTCCTAACATTATTTCTAAAGATTATTTCAATCCTCTAAAGTTTGGTGGTTTACAACACATGAACTTCCAAAAATTATGATTGATTGTCCTTGTACCCTATTAAGAAAGGGAATATTCTGCTAGTGATCTAAAAATTTGAATCACCACGTAAGAGATATTTGAGGAAAGAAAGACATTTCACAATTCTAAGTAAAAAGTAGTTTTCTTTGACCAACTGAGGCACAGTTCTGTTTGTAACACACTGAGTAATTATACACGGAACAAGAATAATGTAAGAAAGAATATTTCACATTACAACAAATTATAACTTTCTTCATCTGGATCAAAGTACAATCATTTGTACACATTAAAGAAAACAATGGAATTGTTATGGTATCTTTGACTATTAAATAACTATTTAAGAAAGAAAAATAGGCTGAAAAAAAAAATCTTTGAAAGTTTCATCTGGCAAAAGTCATGTGATTGAATCATATAGTTACTATAAAAATGTCCTCAACTTGATTTACTACAACAGTTCACAAGTATATTCAAATTTATGGCTGCTTCTACCTGACAACCCGAGGGACAAACTATCGCTTTCCAATGTTACTAGTTATTACATTATTGCAGCTTGCTTGTAGGTGATGCTATGTTAAGTGAACCTAAGACAAGGATGGTCACTAGTAACCAATGTAATAAATGAAAGCGTAGGGTTTGAATGAATGAATGAATGGATCTATTGGATCACAATTACAATTATTTTCAAAATATAAGTTATTGCATTACACAACATAACCATAACCATTGCAGACAGACAGTTGTAATGATAAGAATCAAACGCAAACATTCTTAGAACTACAGACATACCCTGAATGATACATCATGATCTGATCTTTACAGTCAATCTTAGTTTCGGTCAAGGTCATGATATGTTTTCATGTACTAACTACAAGTTGCTGAAAGCATTATGTCCATCTATTCATCTGCCACTCTATTCGTCTATGTGCCATAATCTTTTTTAATGACTTTGTTACTGAGATGACTTGAGGAAGGATGAAAGGGGTTTTTTAATCAAAGTTGTCGTATGTATGCATGACCAGGTAAAGATGATCTGACAAGATATTGGGTCAAATGTCAAAGGTAAAGAATCACACGTCATGGTACTTAAATATGTGGTAACGTATTTTTTATGCAAAAAATAGTGAAGGTATTTATCAAGTCTACTACATGTGGACATGTATATAGTCAACTTGACATTTTATGAACATAGAAAAGTTCTTTCCTTTAAAGTTTTTCTGTGGATTTGTGATCCCACGAGTTCTCCGAACAATTTCAGCTTTGTTGCCGAAAAAGTAACTTTGGGCATTTTGCATAATTTGCATAAATCCAGATGGTCACATGTATAGGCATATTGAAAAGTGCAAGACAACTTTATACACACAGTGTGCAGGCCAGGCTGCACCTAATGCTAACAGTGTTGTTAATCTTGTGCAATGATACCTTTAAAGCCATACAATTCCCTAATGTAACCTCGGTTCACTGTATCACAGGTTGTCTTGCATAAGATAAACAACACAATGGATTTTAATATGTAAATTATGCAAATTGCTCACAGTTAATTTTTTGGCAACAAAGCTGAAATTTAGTGAAGTATCAGCGACACTTTCATGGTGGAGATACTGAATTGTAGGTTTAGTTTTTCAGGGTTACACCATGTAATTCTTTCAAGGAATAAGAGCCCTGAAAAGGGCTGGTGAGCTCCGCTAAGAGCTCTGTGATTCTCGACGTTTCGATCAGTATGCTCTGATCGTCATCAGGAGAATGACTAGAACACTGCCCAGTGGAGGCTATTTATTGCCTACGGAGGGATCCGATTCACAGCCTGATTGGCGCCAATCGGAAATGCCCGCGAATTCTATTCACGGCTGCATTCTCATTCTAGTCACTGGTGGCGCTATAATTCCTCTAAACAGAGAAAGCACCGGACGGTGCCATTGTTTTCTCTGAATAAAGAACAAGGGCCAGATTTTCCGCTGAATGATTGCTCCCCTTAGAGCCGGTATTTAGTGAAGTATCAGCTTTCTCTGTTTAGAGGAATTATAGCGCCACCAGTGACCAGAATAAGAATGCAGCCGTGAATAGAATTCGCGGGCATTTCCGATTGGCGCCAATCAGGCTGTGAATCGGATCCCTCCGTAGGCAATAAATAGCCTCCACTGGGCAGTGTTCTAGTCATTCTCCTGATGACGATCAGAGCATACTGATCGAAACGTCGAGAACCACAGAGCTCTTAGCGGAGCTCACCAGCCCTTTTCAGGGCTCTTATTCCTTGAAAGAATTACATGGTGTAACCCTGAAAAACTAAACCTACAAAGCTGAAATTGTTGGATCACAAATCCACAAAAAAACTTCAGTGGGAAGAATTTTCAAGGTTCACTATTGGCTACATAGGACTGTCAAATTGACTAATACGTCATAAGGATGAAGTGATTAGACTTTGGAGTTAAATGTCAACACATTATAAAGCTGTAGATAAATTGGATGAAACCTACAGGAAAAGCATGCAAAATGAAAGTGAAACCCATTGCTAATGGGTTATCAAGCATAGCTTTGAAAAATAACAAAATATTACCACCTATATTGACAATGCTAGGGGGTAGATTTATAGCCAGGGTAGTAATTTCAGAGAGCTATTAGGGATATATTTTTGTATACATCAGGATATAGGGATGTTATATCAAAATGTGATACAAGCTTTGCTAGAATGGAATATACCTATCATTATTATCATTATTATCACTATTAAACTGTTCATTATTATTCTGAAGAGAGTATAGCTTACTACCACCTTAAAGTGCATATCTAGCAGTTTTCAAAAAAAGTTCAGATATACATATCAGTGTTTAAGTCTGTTGTGAATTGTACAGGAATGTCACTCAATCTATTTTCTTGATTGTTCATACAGCATCAGTGACAATTATGACATTCTGGATGACATTTCTGCCCACTAACACGGCAACGACATCCCCCAGATATGTCTCCAGTACCCTATGAGAAGAAAAGATGGAGGAGAGAAAGGGAGAGGAGACAAAATGATTAGTGTTTGGTTCTGCAGCTAATCTACAACATAATGTGTGATTTTCATAGTCTATGGTGTCCGTTTTTCTCAAAGTGATAAACTTTGAGCTGTATATAGGTGGGGTATCATTGAGCACTTTAAAAATTATTGAAAATAAAACTAAGATTTGGTTGGTTGGTTGGTTGGTTGGTGGGTTTTATTTTCTGTTTAAAAAGATCATCAATACATCATATAAATATACATGTACAAGAATATATAAATCAAGAAGTAAATCAAGAATTAACAAAAATTAACGGCTGGAAAGCTCTTTTCAGTGCCGTTAACTTAATGGCTCTGCTCTTCCTAGAGGTCCAGAAACATTCCTCTCAAAGCAATCATATTTAATAATCACAGATAGATCCATTTGGCATAATCAATTATAACAAAGATATATAACATATTATTATAATTATATCTTTTATCATAATAACTAACAAAAACAAATATTTCAGTCTTCTTCTTTAATAATCAAAGGTCTCCAGTTGAACCGAAAGCTATATCTGTAATATACCTACTTTATGAGAGGGATTTCTCAGGAATTTTTTTTTGCTGTACTGCCAGTAATTCACATGCCCTAATTTACATTTACATATTTGCATTCGTTTTTAATCAACGTACCCCTGGTCCCCATCGAGCCTGCTTCGTTACCCAGCAGATCTCAGTCTGACACACAGAACAGCGTAGCCAATCACAACCTCCCTTCTTCTGGACAATGATACTGCACACAGGGCACTTCATGGCTTCCCCACTACTCACCAGAGCCTGCAATAAAATTAGGAGTTAATTTACAGAATTGTAAAATAGGTAAGAATTACACTGCAAAAAACAGGCAAAACTACTGATACGCACTTAAAATAATCAATATTATAACAGTATTATTGAATCCACGCATTTGTTATGATCATTTTGAAATTTCATATACATATATTGCACTTCTTCAAAAAAAAAAATTCTTTGCTTATTCTTTAGTATTAGCATATAGAGGAATTCAATTTTTAGGGTTTCAGTTTATATACATACAACTCAATTTGGACTGAGATTATTTTACCAAAACCTCTATAACTATTAGGTAATTACACAACTAGCCAGAGGGAAATGCAATGAAGAGACAAGGAAGTAGAGTCATAGGTGAAAGGGATGATGAAAATACAAAGGAGATTGAATAAAGAGGGAGAAGAGGGAGTATAGAAAAGTGCGAAGGGTAGAAAATGAGAAAAAAATCAGAGGTTTACATGGAAACAAGGAAAATTACAAGTAAACGAAAGAAATAGTAGCAGCATGACAGGGAAAACAAGTGAATGAGTAAATTACGCAATGCGTAATAAATGTCCCCGCCGGAAGTGCAGATCTGTGGAAATTAACTAGCCTGAACCTTAAAACTTCAGTGAAAAACTTTAGTGAATAAAATAATAATGTTACTGCATGCAAAAGAAGAGAATACCAACAATGCATGTATACAACTGAAATATAAAACATGAAAACATTATGAACCTTCAGCCATTTTGAATAAATTTGCATAAATTTGCATGAATAATGAATTTCAAAATTCTGTATAGAAGTTTGGAAGCCCCCACCCAGCCCTATCAGATAAAACAATCGGAATCAAAATCCGATGTGAAATAGAGAAGTAGCATTTTTCGTCAATTTTGAATAAATTTGCATAAATTTGCATAATTAATGAATTTCAAAATTCTGTGTAGAAGTTTGGAAGCCCCCACCCAGCCCTATCAGATAAAACAATCGGAATCAAAATCCGATGTGAAATAGAGGAGAAGTAGCATTTTTCGTCACTTTTGAATAAATTTGCATAAATTTGCATAATTAATGAATTTCACGATTCTGTGTAGAAGTTTGGAAGCCCTCACCAAGCCCTATCAGATAAAACAATCAGAATCAAAATCGGCCAAGAAATGACGGAGAAGTAGCATTTTCTAACATTTGAGCACACACGGACAGACGGACGGACGGACACACACACACACACACACACGCACACACAAACGGAGCCCGTTTCATAGTCCCCTCGCGAACTTCGTTCGCCGGGGACAAAAAGTGAAGATAGAACACTGGGAGGGTACAAAAGGAGAAAAGGAACCGAGGATTATCTGGAAACAAGGAAGGTCACAAATAAAGGGAAGAAATAGAAGTAACGAGACAGATCACGGCTACAAGGTTAAAGCCTCATCACACTAGACACCATAACTGCCGGACAAAAATGCTGCTGCGAAATAATATTTTAAGGGTAAATAAATGGCAGATGGAAGGGAAAACATGTAGCCCAGTCTGCGAAAAAAGGCTCCTAGGTACACTGTAAAACCAAAAACTTTCGCTACATAAAACTTTCGCGAATTGCTAACGACAGCCAATTTTGCAGCAAAAAAATTTCGCGAATCGCAATAATTTTGTGTTGTTTCAGTTGTTTCAATTTGATTATTTAGCCGCATGAAACTCTTGCGAATCTCAACCACCAGCGAAATTCGAGAAAGTTTCACGCACGTGAAAATTTCTCGTTTTACAGTAATCACTTTTCTGTGTGTTATAACATACAGAAATGTTAAGGGCAATGATCTTCTATAATTTTATTTTATTGCAATTTTTTTGAGGGAAATTTAATGCATCATGTGTGAACGAAGCCTTAGAAGTGACAATTTAAGACAGAAGAATACATCACCTCCAGAGTGTCTTGCGTCTGCCTTGCAGTCACGTCGTTCTGAGCTCTTAGTTTCAGATCCTCCTGGTACTGCTTACAGTCGATACCTTCATGAATGGCCTTGCAGGTCAAACAGTTCATTCGCTTGCACAGAGGACAGTTAAAAAAGTTGTTGTTGTCATCGTAGAAGCAGAAGCCCCTGCAGTCTGTGGTCTTGCAGTGGAAGCTGTTGGCCGCGCTGGACTCCGCCCGGCGAAGACCGCGCTCCAAGTAGTTCTGGAAGTCCTCTTCACTCAAGAGCTGTTATAACCAATGAAATATTTTCCATTTGAGAGAACGGCATATCATACTGATATATTAACTTGGTGACTACTGATTTTGCTCATTCCCATTCAGACTTAATAGATCATATAGTTTCTGAAGGCAATAGGTTAAATGAAAAAGACTTATTTTGCACAAAATATACTGATCTACCCGGACAATATGTGAAGAAAAAGACTTACGTATTTGAATTTCTCTTTGATTTATGAAAAAAGCGACAGCAACTGCAATACAATATCATCTCTCCAGCACGAAAAGGCGTTACTCTATATTAAATGACACAATTTAGTGCCCCTCTAGCTCTGAGAACAGGAGAAGAGGTAACATATATCATTGTACAGTGGCTTACTACAGGATGATCGCCATCATGCTGATGTATGCCAATGAATCCTGGCATAAAGTTTGTCAATGTGAGAGCACAAGACTAGCTTCACTCTCTTGGGTTTAATTCCTAAACATTTTTCATCATTCACGATTTGAAATCTGAATATCGTCTGTTTGGAAGCCAGAAGGGCGTTCACTCTGTGTTAAGGATTATGAGTTAACGCCCTTCTGGCTCCAAACAGATGATATCTAACCGGTCACACCTTCCAATTTGTGATGTTTATACTCACTGCTTTGATCTCCCTTTCCAGAATATGCTGTGTGCATGGGACTCCATCTGCCATCTCGGGGCACTTGACTAAGGCATCTGTTGACTGCTTCACATGCTGGATTATACAATCCCTGTTTAAAGTAATGGTTTGTGAGCAGCAGAATTCAAATGGACAGCTGTTTGCAACTTAGGTTTATAGAAAGGCGAATCTGATAACGAAAGTACTTCTATTTCCTTATGTGAAATATGGTTAAGTATTGACAATCATTAGGCTTTGTGCAGACAAAGGTGACATGTCTGTCTTACCCGCAAAATGTATGAAGACATTTCCTTAGCATTATCCTTCCCTCAACATTGTAGTCCACTATAGAAACAGACATACGGTGCAATCAAAGAGTTCAAGATTCCAATAGACTACCCTGAAAACCCAATCTTTCCTGAAGAATGTATAAAGACATTCCCTCACCCTTCCACAGGACAGTAGTCTTTAAGGCATACTGGCCATTCAAAGAGTTCCAGATTCCTACAGACTACCCTGATAACCAAGTCTTACCTGTGCAATGATGTTTCCTCACCACTGGTCCTTGAGATATACAGGCAGTCAACTGGTTCTTGATTCATATATACTACCTTGATAACCCTATTATACCTACAGAATGTATAAAGGAATTCCCTCAGTGCTAATCCTCAAGACATACAGGACAGTCAGAGAGTTCCTGATTCCTATAGACTATCCTGATACACACGTATTATCTGCAGAATATATGAAGACACTCTCTCAGCACTATCCCTTCCACAGGATCACAGTCTACCACATATACAGGACATTCAAAGAGTTCATTTCCTACAGAAGGCCCTGATAACATTGTTTAACCTGAAAAATGAGTCTTACCTGCAGAATACATGAAGACACTCTCTTAGCACTATCCCGTCCCCAGGTCCATAGTCTACCAAACATACAGGACAGTCAAAGGGTTCCTTATTGAGGACCAGGTCTTGATCATCAATCCTTAAGAGATCCTCATAGTTCCTTAACACCTGCTCCCTCTCCCTCTCCTTCTCCCTCTAAGATAGATACAAATATTACAATCTTAAAAGGGTGAGGAGTTGGTCTTGTCTGTGGGCAGCTCTTTGTATTCGCTTACGAACTGACTCTGATCGGACCCAGGTTTGAATCTCAGTCACATCTTTCGGATGGTGACGTTAAGGATCGGTTCCAGATGTAAATAATCACATTTGATTGATACAAGCCTGTAAAAACCCAATTACACACACACACACACACACACACACACGTCATCATAGCCATGTGCCATTACTCAATGGTTATTGAAGTGGTCTTAAAGGGGAATTAACCCCTCATGGAACTTGGATTGAGTAGAGGCAGAAAAACCATAGAGGCAGACAAACCATAGAAGCAGAAAAGTTTGAGAAAAATCAGAGAAAGAATAAGAACATTATGGATGTTTGAAAGCTGAGCTCACTGATGATATGAGGAATCTCCAATTGGCAATGCAATCATTTTGTGTGATGTCATACATGGAGAACTCTCCCAATTAGGTGTATACAATAAAAATTGTCAAAAATACTCCCTTTGTCGATTTTAATAATAGAATCATAGAACAGACTTTCTGTCCATAATTCATAATGGGTAATATAACGTTACATGTCCTTCCATGAAAAAAGAATACATATGATAAATGCTGATACTGCTACTATAATAATTGCCATTATGCGAGTAAGGGTACAAAGAAAGGTTAATACAATTTAAGATAAACTATTAAATGTGGTAGAAAAATTAGGTTTACAAAGTAATTATTTGCAGTTTGAAATAGTGGGTACCAGTTGGAGGTGATTGTGGGAGATTAAGTGAGACATAACACACAATAATTTTTATTATTATTTGTAAGAAGGGTTTTCAGGCGACCAGAAAAATTGGCGTATCTCATGGTCTGCGCAAAAGTACCCAAATGACCGTGCAATATATTTTCATATCTCATGGTTTGGGGTGCGCGTGATGCGTAAAAAGGTGAATACGCGTTTAAATACGCAAAGGTTAAGACAATGGATGTATGCGCGCAGCCCTTGCAAGATGCTTGGGTAAGGACAAAATAATGTTTTTCTACCTGTGTTTTATGTTGAAGTCAATACAAAACATAAGGACATGTAATGGTGAAAATTGAGGAACTAGGTATCATACAATTAATAATAATAATATTGAATGGCTTTTCTTTCGTGCGACACAAGGGTATATCGTACTCGCTTTGAAAATATTTCACTCGTCGTGCCGACTCGTGAAATATGCTCATAGCTTGTGCGATATACCCTTGTATCCCACTCAAGGCCATTCAATATCATATAAATATTTAATATGTATTAAGTGAGAAGTAATACTATTGAATATTACCAATGATAATAACTAACACTATACAAAGGAAGAGTAAATACAACTGAAAATTCAGTGAGGTGGAAAGGGCGAGGTTTAACCCTTTCGCGACAATTGACCACATTTTGTGGTTTGGCTCAATAACTTTTGATTCAGAGCTCTAAAAAATATACCAGATGCATGAGTAGAAAGAGCAAAATTTTCCGTGCACTCAATGTCCATTTTTGTTGCATGATCAGATTGCGTTTGATGCCAGGAATTTAAAAAATGAGATTAAGCTTTAAAATCCTCAAATTGGCAACACATTAAGAAGTTCAAAATCATTGTTTTTAAACAAAATTGGCAATTTTTAAAACTTTTTGACAAAATTTGTAACCATGTGTATTGTTTTCAAAGACATTACAGCTTATTCGAACAATGTAGCGCTAAAAGAAAAATATTATTGTTGCCAATTTAAAGAACAAAATGTGATCAATTTAGCCCTTAAATAATTCCTGTCCTGAAAGGGTTAAGTACAGATTTAAATTTGCAAAGAATAGGAGCCCGTCGGATGTACTGTGATGACGTTGATGAGGTATAGGAAAGTGAAACAAAAATCAATTGCATATAATGGAACAGGAATAATAAGAATATAATACGGACCAGACTTGAGGGGGATACAACAGTTATTGCCTGATCTAAAATCTTATGGCCCGAGTCGAAGATGAGGGCAATACGATTCTAGTGAGGGCAATTAATGCTGTATCCCCCGAAAGTAGCCAGTCCATATCATTATTATTACCAGAATCAGACATCTAGAGCAAACTTGAAAATATTGTAAAAAATAAAGTTTATTGTCCGCTATTTAACACACAAAATCCCACTGACTCTCGAAACCGGGCAATTAACAATTTATTGGCCCGCAGTGGTGTTGGCTTGTCAAAGCCAGGCAATAAAATGTAAAAATTGCATCTGATATGGTTAATAATACAAATTATTATTGAGGAGGGAGTTAATGGGAAGATAATATAAGAGTCTTATTAAGGGTAATAGCACCCAACTTCACAGGCATGGTGAAAAATAGCCACATTTGATTTTCCCTTCTGAATATCGTCTGTTTGTTGAGAGCCAGAAGGGCGATAACTCTGTGTTACAGTAGAGGAGCTAACGCCCTTCTGGCTCCAAACAGACGATATGTAAAACGAATGACACGATTAGTCCAAAAATGTATCAGGAGTTTTGGACCCCAGATGGAAGGATTACATCTAATTAGACAAATTCACCTCTAAAAAAGCTTGCGCATTCTCTTCGGAACCTTTCTGAAAGACATTTTCCGATGGATCCAAAGTGTAGGAGTCCTCTGAAGGAACTGCGTACGTGTCAGGACGTTCAGTAGTGCAAGCCTGGCACCCAGGTATGAGAGGAGGATTGACTAGTGTGCAGGCTAGACACGTCCATCCAACCTAGGCAAAATAAATCAACAAAGCATTTGGAGAATACTGTGGTGCACTATAATGATACTTCTAAAGTTGTAAATTAGCTGTACTTGTCCGTAACACTGACAGAAAGTACATGACAATAATTTTCCCAATCATCATTATGCTAACATTTATGAAGATTAAATGTTTAGCAAAAATGCCCATCAGCAATCATTTCTGTGAGCATTAATTATTCCAGCAATAACCTCAGACATTGTGCCTTCGACTGCAATGTACTTCTATAAAAGTTGATACTGCTCATATTGCTTTACACTGTTCACTCAATTAAAACATTTTTGCTTATCTGATCATTTTCTGAATTGTTAATCCGCAATGCAAGTTTGATTTTATAGAATTCTAGTCACAGGTTTCCAGATACGATGCATGAATAAAGTATCAATTATCATGAGCTAAATAAATCAAATGTTATTATAATTATTACTAATAACCACTATGACCCAAACTGGGCACTGAGTTATCCCTTTACCATTCATTTTCCTTACTGTATGTGACTTTGCAATTTACATGCATATCCCATTATCATTTCTAACTACAACCTCAAACACTCTTGTTAAACCACAAACTTTCCCCGCATGAAACTTTCACAAATTGTAAACGACAGCCTTTTTTTTGCAGCAAGAAACATTTGCCTATCACAAAATTTTGGTGTTGTGTTAGTTGATATTCATCTATTTTGCAGCATGAAAAATTTTGCAAATATGAACCACAGGAAATGTGTGGAATGTTTTTAAACACACATAAGTTTCTGATTTCACAGTAAACTCACCTCCATGGCTGTTGGTTTCCTCTTCACTGGAGGTGTTACAAATTGTGAAGATCTCAGACCTGAGGACCTTCTATCCAAAGGCCTTGTTAAAGATGCTGGCGTCACAAGCCTTGGTATTGAGATGGGTTCGTTCCACGAGGGCGATGAGACTCTGTTTTGTGATGACCGTAAGGTACCAGGCCCTTCGGCGCTATTGCTGGGAGTCCTTTTCATAGTTTGGGATTCTATAGCAAGATTCAAAAGAAAATCCTTCATTACAAAACATGTGAAAACTACTAAAAACGATGGCCCGTATTCTGAACTCAGTTTAAGTTAAACCAGAACTTTAATTAAAACTGACTTCAACCGCAAGTCCATTCTAAATTTCTGTACAAAGTTAAACCACACTCTACTGGACATTAAGTTAAACCGGAGTTAAGAATGTGGTTTTCTAAAACTTCGGTTTAAAGGGGCGAGTTTAGCCTGAATTTATAACACGCTTAGACCGTGGTTTAAGTTAAACAGAGTTCAGAATACGGGCCAATATGTCTACAATATTCTCTCTTCACCTTATTTCTCCAGTTAAAAAAAACTGGGTGTTTTATATGCATATTTTTATCTCAGGAGTTTCTTCTCCTTTTTCACTCACTCACTCAAATTGCTAGTACTTTTCAGCTACTCCTTGTTACTACTCATTTTCTTCCACCTCTCTGTATCAATTATGTGTTCATAATAGGGGTAGACACAAGCAGATGTGCTCATCAGATACTTTTTGACCACATGTTTGTAAACCCCAACTCCAAAAGGAATCTTGGACCTGCCACTGGAGTAGTGGCTTGATAGATATCGGCAAAGCAATATTCTTGGGATCAAGATTTCCCAGCTTCAAGATCAAGTCAGTTGCATTACGAGTTTTTGCCGTTGGAGACCATCCGAGTTAGAGCCCCAAAACTCGGATTTGACGCATTGAGATTCAGAACGTACAGCACGCGCGATTGAGCTCTTATCATGTGCCTTAAGCCATGAACGTCCTTGAGCGTGCTTTAGCGCTGATAAGACTCGCCAGCAGAGCTTGACTGAAAAGATTATGAGAACAAAAAATCTCTGCATTCAAAAAGTATATCCTTTTTTTTAACTCAAAGTTTGCGAACGAGGATTCGTATACCAAAATGGCGTTTAAAGCATGAAAATCGGGCAGGTAATGCCGGAGATATTATATTAAAATACACAAAAATATTTCAGATGCGACTCGTGTTGGAGACATTTCCCCCCACGCGGTATAGAGGTACGTTTACAACGACAGCTGTTTATCAGCTGCATGAGATTAAGGGCTGGCCTTATGCCTTGAAGGTCGTCTGACTGCGACTTCATTACACTAATACTTCTTCATTTCATATTTTCATTTTGCTTTTGATGTTATTACCAGAACTTCGAAAACGAAACGCTAACCCGAATACAACTTCAAACGGTAGAAAATGACCCCGTAGAAGCGAAGATAGGTATTATTCAGTACGTTAAAATTGAAACATTGAGATCCGAGTAACTGAGCGAGAGCTACAACGAGAGATCGACGGACGCGTATAGCCTCGTTGTAGAAATAGGCCTAAACTCGGAATTCAATGAGTCAATTTACGTACAGTGACATACGCAGAACAAGGTGTAGTCTAGCTCCTAGACTGCAGAGTTGTCAGAGCCTTATTATGAAGAAAAACAAAAAAGACGAGAGACAAAGGCTGGCCTACCTTTAGTACAATGGGGGGGGGGGGGGATCTTTTCTGAAAACCATTCTGTTACCTAGGCCTAATAATAAAAAAATAAGAGCTATTGGGCTATGTGACCCCACTGAATAAATTTAAATTACGGACAGCAAGATAGCCAAGAAAAAGAAAGTACAGTAGGCTTATGTTCTAACATGCATTTTTAGGCCTATATTGCCAGAAGCGGACGTAGAGACATGTTAGGCACATTTCTATTTCACCCCATTAACGATGATAATTGTAATTAAAATGTTCGATTCATTTTCAAGCATTTTCAAAGAGATTTATACACGATACTGAAATCACTTTCTCTTTAACTTGCACATGTGAGACATTAGTAAGTATGAGTAGAGACTAGCTAAACTGTACGACGATGTGCGCGAGCTAGCTCCAGACGAACAAGCCCACCCTGGCCTGTGCTGATGCTCAGATTACTGGCCCAAGGCCTTGTGTTGACTGAAGGATTAACTTAAAGATAACCATCTCCAGGGGGCTAGGGCCCCCAATCTGAAAGGCAATGAGTCAATGCTCCAACGAAGGAAATTCATCATGTGGTATTCTATGATACGTGTAAGTCATTTGATGACGGTGACTTTTGATACCCCTCAGAGCCATATGTCATCTGGTACCTACAAGCATATCTAGCTCTTTCTAGTTGAATAAACAAAACAAAAAATATAATGAAATAAAAAAATAACCTTATTGCATACAGGTAGTTGGTTATATTATTATGTTGTTTTTTATTTAAATCACTCACCTAGAGATAAAAGAGAGGGCAGCATGGTTGGATTTACCGGGAGTTCTTAAAGGTAACAGATAGTTTTGGGAAGCTCTCAAACACTTTTCGTGAGATTTCTTTGATTTTACTTAATAAATAGCAGGGTACTAACATAACTAAGATGCTGTGAAGTTTTTTCCTCCTCAAGTGAAATATTCATCGAATGAGAGGTGAAAAGTAATAAAAATCCCTGGCCCAAAAAAGAGGGGATGTAAATTCAAACAACGGCCACACACATTACGCACATGGGGATTGCTGTGTGTTATAGATAAGCTACACACAGTTCGAAGCGCTGGGTTTATTGTGCGGGGAACCTTCGGGTGGATATGGTCTTAGCGTGAGGCAGTGAAAAGCCGTTACCAAGCGTTTCTTACAGATATTTACACTAAAAATTGTTCGAAATCGTGAATGGAATGTTAAATAATCTCGTACATGTGTCTTATGATAAAAGGAGAATAGTATGTGACTATGTTAAATAAGTTTCTTGCCAGTTTTTTTTTGCTACCAAGACTGTCTGTGAGCTTTAAAGTATTCACACTTTATTTTTCCAAGGTGGGCTAGCATGGCAATAAGTCAGTTCGTAATCAATACATGGTACAAATGACCCTGAAATGACCCTAATTTGTAACAGGTAAAATCAAACTGGTGAGCGCAACATGGTGTGCACGCTATGAAAGCGAATACAGGTCATTTGTACTTGGTGCAAATGACCTTTTTCTGCACATGGCACATACAACAAACTAGCTTTTTACCAGGCAATTACAGGGCTAACCCACATGAAGCCAATCTTTTGAGCACTGTTTCATTTATAACAGTCTGGGATAAGATCAAGGTCAAGCAAACAGTACTTGTCTCGATATGCGAGGGTAAAAAAAACACCAAAAAAAAAAAAAAAAAAAAAGTAGTACAGATCTAGGGATATTCCTGGCTTCAAGGTTTTTATATGCCCAAGAAATCAAAATTTAATATGCAAAAATATGTACTTCTCTGCATCATATACTACTGATAGCTTATTGCTAGCATAAAATCATTCATCCTGGTGGTACGGCACATGCTCCAGTGACAACTGCGCAACAGTCTATATGTCCTACAATTAAACCAAATTCCCAACTTCAACCCCGAACCAAAAACTATCCCTAACCCTAAACCTAACCCTGCGTCATTGTCAAAAGAAAGCCTGGGGCAAATGTCACTGGAGCAGATGTCGGAGCGTCTTCATCCTACTATGTTCTGGTCTCTGTCGTGGGTGCTTTTGCTCTTCAGCAGCAGCGTGCTTCTCAATCTCCAGGTCCTGCTTCGAAATGTTCACCTTTGTTGCTGAGGTCAAGTAGAGGTAAAGGGTCGCACCGGAAGAAACGATGCCATTCGCGGACAACGTTTCCTTGTCTTTAACGATGCGGCCACCGATGAGCCAATTCTGGACTTGCGTTGGAAGATCGTACTTGAGACACGTCTGGAAAGGAATCAAAGGTGATTCTCTAAATGAAAATTGACGGAAAGTATGTAATGTAAAGAATGTTCATGACCTGCAACTTGATTATTTTTTGTTAAAAAGGGAAAGGCAACAGAACTTTTTAACACAAATTGCTTCTACTTCTGACACTAATTCTTGCATAATTTTCTCTTCAATCCCCCCTTTTTTTTTGCTGACCATACAAAACAGCTGGGGCCTAACTACAAAACACATGTACACCATTAAACTTATGGTCAAATTGATAATGTTCAAGTAATGACCACTAAAGATCCACCTTCTGGAAAGCCATAAAAAATATCTAAATTCTGCTTCGATAATAAATGATCTTTTTAAAAGTAACTTACATGCATTCATGAATCGTTATTGTTCTTTCAGTGAGCATGTACAAGAAAACTGATATAAGTAATGGCCAACGTTATTAATTCTTGTTGGTTTTGAATGCCCATAGAAACAACAATGAGCTACACTTGTAGAACCAAATTCAATAGAATAAAAGGTAATTTATGTTTTGCCTTAAAGGGAAATTCAACCTTAAAAGGAAATCCAACCTTTGTAATAATTTGATTTGTGTGAAAAAAGAAGAATCAGAGAAGCAGACTGGTGAAAGTTTGAACAAAATCGGACAAACAATAAGAAAGTTGTGATTTTTTTTAAATGTTGTAATTACAATACATATGGGAACTTCAAATTGGCCAAATTGGTAATGTCACTGTAATGTAGCGGCAGACAACTCTTTTTTATTTTTCATTTATTCATTTCTACATGATTGGTGGATTACCTTTTCATCCTCAGTTGGTTTTCAAAGGGGTCCACATTTGTTCCAACACGAAATGACGAAAATGTCATTTTCTCAAAATGTATTACTCGGTAGGATCTGTTTCTTCTTGGAGGACCTATGACAATTTGCTATCTACAATATATTTGGAGTCCTGCCCCAAGAGAAAAGGCGCTTAAGAGAAATCTGGAAATTAATAAAATCTTAGCGTACAACAAACAGGAGAGTTGACTGCCATTATGTCACAATCGACTCACCAAACTGCCAATTTAAGATATGCCTAGATTTAGTGATCTCATTTTTCAAACATTCATAACTTTCTTGTTATTTGTCCAATATCTTTCAAAGATTCACAATCCTGTTTCTCTTATTATTCTGCTTTCACATAAATCAACTTTATTACAAATGTTGAATTGCCCTTCAATGTCAATCCACTTACCATTTTCTTCAGACCAGCTATTGTTATATTTGAGGGCACTGACATTCTTAATTTCAATTTGGATGTGTCTTTGTCTTCAACTTGAACATGAATCCTGTAGATGCAAAGAAACAAATTTCATGACATAAATTACTAGTTTTTATAAGACTAAATACACCTCAATCTTCCTCTCATCAAAGGTTCATGACAGGGCTACAAACGTACAGCGGTACAGTAGATATAACGTACAATATATTGCAAAAAATAATTTAAAATAATGTAAAAATATTACGTTGGACTCTCCTGCAAAATGATTACATGTAAACTTTACACCTGTGTCTCACCTAAAACATGATGGCCCATATTCTGAACTTCAATTTCACTTAATAAATTCAAGTCTAAGTTAAACCAGAGTTCAGTAAAAACTGACTTACACCTCAAGTCCAGTCTAAATATCTGTACAGAGTTAAACCACACTAGGCTGGCATTTAAGTTAAACCAGAGTTCAGAATGTGATTTTCTAAAACTCTTGTATAAAGGGCAGGTTTAGATTGGGTTTAAACCATACTTAGACCATGGCTTTAAAAGTTAAACCGGAATTCAGAATACGGGCCGATGCCTTTGACATAAACCTGCCTCTAGGCTCATCATTCACAATCACTCATTATGTTGGTGAAATGAGATAATGGAGGAATAATTATCCAAAAATAATTCTACACAGAGTGGCACATTTGCTCCATGTGACAAATAAATCACACTATTTAAACACTTGTGGGTTATGCCAAGTAATTGAGTTCAGACATTACTAGCATTCATCATTATTTCAGTATTAAAGGGAAAATCTACCCTGGTATTGAGTTGATTTGAATAAAAGCAGAAAAGGGAGAGAAACAGATTATTAAAAGTTTGAGCAAAATCTAATGTTAAAGAAATAAGAAGTTATGAATTTTTGAAGTTGTAATAAATCAAGCACAAATTGGCAACTCCATGACGTATCTTGCGAGCTCCTCTCCTATTTGCTCAGTACAGATAATTTCATTAGTTTTGCACAAAAAACATATGAGCAATGATTATATCTATTAAAGGTGTATGTATGTTTGAATATTTTCTTCAGAGAAAATGGAAATTAATGATATTTTGGGGTACAGGTCAAATGGGAGGGGAGCTCGTAAGATACATGTTTGATGTCACGGAGTGACAATTGCCAATTTGTGTTTGATTGATTACAACTTCGAAAATTCATTACTTTCTTATTTCTTATCGAATTTTGCTCAAACCTTCACTGATCTGTTTCTTTAATTTTTCCGCTTCTTTTATAACCAACTTGTAGTCAGGTTGGACTTTCCCTCCAAATAATACATACTGTACACATCAAGAAAAAGACATTTTCGTTAAAAACATGAATTTTACCATGAGGTCAAACATAACAATCCATCAATATCATATCATTATGAGATTTTAAAAGCGAAATCAGAAAAATTTTGAAAGTGGAGGTTTAAAATTAAAAATATGACTGGAAATGGGGCAACAAATTCACAGCAGTCCTCTGAGAAAAGAGAGAGAAAACTATGCAACCTATTCTTCAGATGATTATTAGTGCAATAGTTTTTTAACCCACCGAGTTTACCCTAGCTTCATGAATTTGCAATTATTCTAAATCTTATCTCAGTGGTAAACAAGTCAATTCTCTATCACGAAATATGAATATTCCTGCAATGTAAGTTATAATTTGCATAAGTGAAACTGAAATGTATTCGTACATGTATTTTGATACTATAATGAAAATGCTTATTATGATCACTACAATTTTAATTACCTTCACATATTGACAAGCACTGTCTGAACTGATTGAATATTGTATCATTGTTTCCATCATGTACATAACATTGTAACCATCGCAATTCAGTCTTCGGGCTGCTAGAATGGAATATCTTTAACCCTTTCAGGACAGGAATTATTTAAGGGCTAAATTGATCTCATTTTGTTCTTTAAATTGGCAACAATAATATTTTTCTTTCAGTGCTAATTGCTTCTAAAAAGGTGTAATGTCTTTATAAAAATATACATGGTTAGAAATTCGTCAAAAAGTTGAAAAAATTGCCAATTTTGATGAAAAACAATGATTTTGAACCTCTCAATGTGTTGCCAATTTAAGGATTTTAATGCTTATTGTCATTTTTAAAATTCCTGGCATCAAACGCAGTATGGTCATGCAACAAAAAAGGACATAGTATGTTTAGAAATTTTTGCTCTTTCTACTCATGCATCTGGTATATTTTTTAGAGCTCTGAATCAAAAGTTATTGAGCCAAACCACAAAATGTGGTCAGTTGTCCTGAAAGGGTTAATAAAATCCTTCAATCAACTATGGACACTTACGATATATTACTGCTGGTCGACACAGTAGTTCCAGCTGTCTCTACCAAAATACTGAGTTTGGGTTGGCGAGTAGCCAGGTTCCTGGCCCAAATCTCGGAGTTCTTTACATCGCCAGCTAGTATTGACGTTTTTAAGAGTTCTACCATGGTATCTATTAATTGGAAATACATATCGGACAGGTTAACCCTTTTAGGACAGGAATTATTTCAGGGCTAAATTGATCACATTTTGTTCTTCAAATTGGCAACAGTGATATTTTTCTTTTAGTGCTACAAGATTGTAATAAGGGGTAATGTCTTTGAAAACAATATACATGGTTAAAAGAATTGGCAAAAAGTTGAAAAAGTTGCCAATTTTGATAAAAAACAATGATTTTGAACCTCTCAATGTGTTGCCAATTTAAGGATTTTAAATCTTATTCTCCTTTTTAAAATTCCTGGGATCAAACGCAATATTGTCATGTAACAAAAATAGACACAGTGTGTGCAGAAATTTTTACTCTTTCTCGTCATGCATCTGGTATATTTTTTAGAGCTCTGAATCAAAAGTTTTTGAGCCAAACCACAAAATGTGGTCAATTGTCTTGAAAAGGTTAAATATATAATACACAAATAAGAAATCGCTCTTGAGTCTATTAGTAGAAATTAACTCACAAGGTATAGCTTTAGGATAGTCTGAAGTCCTTGATGTGAAGTAGAGTGTTTTCGGAGGATTCTGAAGTTACGTAGTTCCAATGCACAATCAAGAGCTATTTGCAATTTATTTAACAAAACTGTAGCTCTACGGATCCTTTCCACTTGATAAATAAGTAATGGTTTGTATCTAAAGGGAACTGAATTAAGATTAGTTTACTGCTTGAACATTTATAATGCCTATCCCAATGTGTATATTGTCTTAATCAATCTACATTTCTTCATTTCATAGTTTGGGATGCTAATTTTCTATTTCTATTTGCGAGTGACAGTGGTTGGCGTACCCAGGAGTTTTTAAAGGGGGTGTCTTTTTACTAAAAAAAAAAAAGGTTATCGGCATGTTGGCGTCAAAAATAAGCTTTTGCTTCATTTCTAAAGGGGGGTGTTTTAACACCTAAAGGGAGTTGTTTCAACACCAACAGAGGGTGTTTGAACAGCTAGAACACCTAAAACAACCCCCTTTTGCCAAAGGGGGTGTTTGAACACCCAAACACAACCCCTTGGTACACGCATGGCGAGAAGCACAAACTCTGACACATGTTCCCTCATTTGGTAGGTGCTGCTCAAGTCAAAATCAGCAATCACATTGATGTTCACATGTAATATACTTTGCTTACGCATATTTGTTAGTGAAAATATGCACCGTGAACTTGATAGTAAACATGTTGTATACCATAAATTTCAATGTTCTCAGGGCTCTCTTGCATAAAAAGTTGCGATTAAACGCAACTCAAAAAATTAAAGACAACTTGATCTTCAACCAATCAGGATCGCGTATTTTGGACATGCGTTTAATTTTTTGAGTTACGTTTAATCGCAACTTTTCATGCAAGAGGGCCCAGATCTCCAATAAGTATAGTGGTCTTTATAGCCAATGTCCAGAAACAGTCAGCCTCAAAAATCAATCTGCCTTATTTCCATGGATGTAGGTACTGAGAAAGATCTTGAACTTTCGTAGCTCAATTCCTCCCATAAGGAGGGAATGAACTTTATAAACAGAAAAATCTTATGAAAGGATGAATTTAACTTACGAATATCAATATCTTCTTCTCCATTATCAGTAGGTGCTGACGTTGGAACTCCGTCATTCTCCATCTTGGATCCTTTCTTCTTGAATGTTGCTCCTCCTCCTCCTCCTCCTCCTCCTACATCACTGGATCCCTGTAAGCCTGGAAATTTGGCTGCCATTGGAGCTATCCCTCGTTTACCTAGTGGGGAGGGGGTAGGAAGAAGGACATATCGTCTCAATTTCTGGCGATTTTTTTTCTTTCATGATTTTATAGCTTAAGACCAATTTGATCAAATCTTCTGCAGTTTTCATTTTTCTTTTAGTTACAAGGTTTTATCACTCCATCAAATATATGTGATTGATTGATTGATTTGTAGTACTAGAGATGATGTAGGCTATTCTTTGAAGTACCATGTTGAAGTCATTGGACAGTGCAGTTAGCCAACACACTGTTGAATGGAGCAAAACAAATAAAGAGTCAGTTTTAGCTGTCACATTAGTGAAAGGAGCACAGAATACAGAGTCAAGATATCCCCTTGACTATTAAACCAGAAGGGGGTTTATTCTAAGCAAACTTATATGAATATAGATTAACATCCTTCTGGCTATAAACAGACGATACACTCTGTTCTCATTGTCCTTATCTGACAGAACATATCAAGATTTTTTTTAAAAATAGAAAATATACCCTTTTCAAATTTGACTGCACCTGCCAATTGACGATGAACTATATCACAATCGTTTGTGGCAAACAAGTTATTTAAAAATTTGTTTTCAAGCTCGAATCCTCCGTATTCGCAAGTCGGTGCGCCACCTATCGGATGCCACAGATAGGTCGATTTCCAACCTCCAGGGTCGACATCAAATCTGCGCTACCACAGCAGCATTGTTGCATGGCCATTTCACCCACTGCATCACCCATTACATCTGATGCTTTACAGATAAAAAGTCATGGCAAAAGCATAGGGAGGTTTGAACAAAAATTGTCCAAATATCACAAGGAAATATGCGGCATGTATTGTTTACATCAAATGTACATTAGCTAGGCTTTGTGATGTCGACTATTTCTCACTAGGCAATGCAGATTACAGCCTGTCTGTTGCCCCTGATAGGTTGAGCACCGTATTGCGAATACCGAGAATTGTGTAGTAAAGTTTAGCAATCTGTCAAAAAATCCAAAATACACGTTCACTTACATGAATTACAAAAGATAAACTAATGGAACAGCCGTTACTAACCAGGACAAGACAAGGGTGAGATGCATGTCTATGTTTCATTTTCTGTTGAAGCACTACACGTGTACAGTGTACATTACTATTTCTGAGATATTGTAATAAAAAGTGTAGCAAAGAGTAGCTAAGTTGAAATTAGTGACGTAATCCACTTGAGCATATATGCGCAGCAAGCATTCTGTGTGATATTGTGTGGTTTTCTTCCCACTTTCACTTTCTGTACAGGCACCTGATTGTAATTACCATGAAAACACCTCTGAATCAATTCCTCCAGCACTTTATAATAAATTCAATCCTACTTTTTACATTGTCTGGTATGTGTCATTTTTTTGACCAGGAGAGATACTGTGGTAACTTTGTTTTTTTTTCAAATCCTGACCAAATTGGGTGGTGGTGGTAGTGGTGGTGGTGGTGGGGGGGGGGGGGGGGGGGGGGGGGGGGAGAGAGAGAGAGAGAGAGAGAGAGAGAGGAGGAGATAACTTGTTTAGAGCAAAGCTAACAGGCCAAAAATGTCTGTTCATGCCTATGTCTAAAGTTGTATGAAAATAAAACATTCTAACATAATATCATTTGAAATTTACTGACTTGTCATTCTAATTTGCGCTTGAGTCTTGACGGCACCCAGTATCAACTGAAATTGCTGCCCCTCTCCCAAGTTGCTGAAAAGCATCGAATGACGACTACCGTCACTGTTCAGAAGGAACTGAAACTCTTGCGCTGTGTGATTCAGAACAGATATCTCATCTAAATCTACACTGATGATTGGTTGTGATCTTGGCTGGAAGGGCAAAAGAAACAAAATGAAAAAAAAAAAAAATTAGTTCTGCACTAGAGTCTCCATACAAGCCACACAAAAGGCATACATGTGTCTTTTTTGATGAATGCACATAAAATCAATAAAAATGCAATTCTTATGTATGTCCAGGGGCGGATCCAGGATTTTGTAAAAGAGGGGGCACAGTGCCGGAAAATTACACAATAAAGGAGGTAAATTTTTCTTATTGTGTACCTAAGGTATGCCAGTTGGGTTTCAAAAGGGGGAGGCACAGTTATTCCCTCTACGTTAATCTGCCACTGTGTATATCTGTTATTAGATGTAATTTTTGAATTTTATTTCACAATCAGTTTAGTCCCATAATTTCAACTTTTTAAATTTTGAAGTTGCTTGAGCTCACTCACTAACAATCTCTGATAGCCAGTCTATGCAAAAAGGAAAACATTTTAAGTATGAAGGTCTTCTTAACACGCAATATGATACATTTCATGGTGATAATTTCTGTTTTTGATAACTCAATGAAATGTACTTTATTTCTTCTTTCTCTCTTCTCAACCCCCTCCTCTCTCTGTCTCTCTTTATCTCTCTCTCTTAATCTCTTTCTCTGTCACACTCTCTTTCTCTCTCTATCCTCATTTCTTCTTTTCTCTCCATTTCTCACTTTGGAGTTGTTTACAAATGTAACATACGAGTTCAAAAGAACACATTTTCACAACTTCTATTCTTAGTGAAATGCAGGAAAACTTTGGTCTGCAGTACATGTATACTTACTCTATCATCATTATGAACAACACGAATGGAATAGCCTCCATGCTTATGATTAACAAGCTGTAGCTTGACTGGGGTGTTTAAGAGACCCCCATCGTAAGCGTTGTTAGCCGATTGGCCCCTGTTGAGATCTCTCCTACCGGTGAGGTCCCTAGGCGGATAGCTACTTAAGAAGCCTCTTCCCGAGAGAATGATCGTTATCCCAGATGTGTGGCCTCGTGACAGACTGGAGTGCATCATACAATGGTCAGTACAGAAGAGGGATCACGGTGTTGTCAAGAAACTGACAGACTCTTGAAGTGTTTTTTTTTAAAGTTGACTTGGTAAATACTTAAATGTTTGCCAATTTTTCTGGTACGGCCAACAACCAAAGGTGCGCAGCTTCACGAGGATGATCGGCTAATCAATATATACTAGCTGTTTGAGAGACAATTACACCAGTCCAGTTTCTCAAATTTGAAGGGATAGGAGACGGGGGGAAGAGGGAAAGTTGTCTCAAGTTTAATTCCACCAGGGTGCTTCCTTTTTTTTTTTTTACTTCTTGTTGGTAGAAAGGGGATTCAAGTCTTGCATCAATCTGCTCTTCACCTGCATTGAAATATAGCCAAAAATATTAATCATAATTTCAAACACATTAACACTTTCGAGACAATTGACCACATTTTGTGGTTTGGCTCAATAACTTTTGATTCAGAGCTCTAAAAAATATACCAGATGCAAGAGTAGAAAGAGCAAAATTTTCTGCACTCACTATGTCCATTTTTGTTGCATGACCATATTGCATTTGATGTCAGGAATTTTAAAAATGAGAGTAAACTTTGAAATCCTTAAATTTGCAACACAATTGAGAGGTTCAAAATCATTGCTTTTTATCCAAATTGGCAATATTTCAACTTTTCAACAAAATTTCTAAACATGTATATTGTTTTCAAAGACATTACACCTTATTAGAACCATGCAGCACTAAAAGAAAAATATTATTGTTGCCAATTTGAAGAACAAAATGTGATCAATTTAGCTCTTAAATAATTCCTGTCTTGAAAGGGTTAACAAACATTAATAAATTGCTTGAAAACAAATCAAACAAATGATTGGTCAATTATGGCTGATATTATCCTAGCTCAAGAAACATTTTGTAAAATAATTTGCTAAACTTACTCTTTAATTGTCTTTAAAAATCTGCTATAAATGTGAAATAATGGTCTTTATTCTTCTTCTTGGACACATATTGACAGACGATCAGATATTATACCCTATCAGTGAATTTCTGATCAGTCAAGGTGCATACACATTTCTACATTTAGTGAATATACCTGGAAAGCAAGCAAACACTTTTAGACCCATTTCACCTCCACAGACTTGTTTCATAATTATAGCCACATTAACATACAGCAAATGCAATATCGGTAAATAAATCTTTGGTACTTTTTCTTTAGTTTCACTTTGTATTTTTGGTATACTTTGTATTCAATTTCTTGTTGTTGTTGTTTTTATAATGTTAAGCAGTCAAATCTGACTATTATCATCAACAAATTCTCATTTATTATATTTAAAAAAAACAAAAATAGATTTCAATTATGAATTTCAATTGACTTCTCTATAAATGGCAGGCCATAACTTAAAGGGTACCAATCACAAAAATTACTTTTGCTCTGTATGTTAGAGGTTCCATGTCATTATATAACAGGTCGAAATGTGATTAACAAGATTCAACACGACTTTTAGTTTATATCAGTCAATACTTGCCAAACTTGGCCTTTAATAACTCATGTTCAATTTCGCGCTGCTGTATACAATCCAGCTCACCGAAGTCTGACCTTTCCCAAACATGGTCCTCTGTGCCACATGCATGTAAGTCATGTACTACTTTAATGAACTTTAATAAAGTGACAACTGATTTCTTTGCAAAGCTTTACCCTTACAGTTATACTATATTCAAAATTTGGGATTCAAAAATAACTTCTAAAAAGAGATATTGCAAGTTTAATTACACACTCTCTACAAGCATAAAAGCGACTACTCGATGCACCCATACGCACTCGCCTAGGGCTCATGCATTAGCAAAGCTCAGAGTTCGTTTTTCGCGTGCACCTTCATGTTATCCTTTATTTCCTTCATACTCCTTAACTGCACAATTTAGAGCTGGTATCGACATGCTTGATGTCGACACTGCTTTCGACACTGCTGTCGACATACGAAGGGTTTTTAACGTTGCCGACATGTCGACATCAGAGCATGCATGTCTTATTCATACGTCACGATCACACACTAGAAAAGTGAAGCTTACCTGAAAAATTATAGATACAATCATCAACAAAAATAAACGCGATTAGAAGGCAATTCAAATTCAATGACAATCGATCACGGCATGCAGTGCTACATATTTAGGGCTCTCAAGTTGAGGGCTCTGCAGTGCTAGATGCATGCGTAGTCAGCTCATTCATGGACTGCTCATGCGCGTATGGACAACTCACGCACAGAGCTTGCTCAGCCGTACACAGATTTCAATGCTTGGGACACAGTTGTAACATTTTTCTGCGATATCAGTCTTGGCGATTTGACACCGAGATCCTTTTTTTCTGACACAACTCTTAAGCAGAAAATTCAGCTCAAGTAAATGCCGTACGGTTGTAGAAAAATGAACAATTTATGGATTCATCACAGTGATTTTCTTGCGAATCCAACCAAAATGAGGAATTTTAGGGAAAGTTCAGCAGGTAAAATTTTCTGTTTGTAACCAAAGAAATATCGCTAAAATTTCATATTTTACGGTTGTCAAACTTTGATTTTGCAGTATTGCTGTGAAAGATACATCCATATTCAATCATTTTTCGAACTTTATATTCATAGTGGTGTTAAATACGTTATTTTTCAGATTGCTTTTGTAAACAACTTTACGTAGATCGTGTGAAAATGCAAGAAGTTGCGAGGTCAAATGGGGTCAACTTCATACAAACTGGCACTGTGTGTGTTTGACTTATGTCGATATACTGTCAACATCGTGAATATTTTTTTTTGCGACATGTCGACAGAGATTTTTTTTTTTACCGATACCAGCCCTAGTACAATTTGACCTATAAATTGCCAGATAAAGTTCTTCGAGGTTGATTTTATACTTTCTAGCTGTATATAAATTATTTTTTCAGGTGAATGGTACACTTTAAAGCAGACATCCACTTATTCAGTGCAGCATAGACTTGCGTACATCTAGTACATGATGAGGAAAAAATGAAGTCACCAATTAGTGACCAATCTGTACACAACTAGCCACACGGGCTTGATGTTTTATTATAAAATATGACATTCAATTTAATTCATTGTCATATTTTATAAAAGTTAAAACATCAAGCCCATGTGGCTATACTCAACTGTGGTAACAACAATTTTAAAAAGAAGAATAGAGACAGAGCAAATTCATGAACTAGTTATGAACATAAACTTAAACTAATCTAAGATAAGCTTGTACATGTATGACCTATGATAAGTGGGCAAACCCGGAGGATAGGGGACCAGACGCGCGCGTGCTGTATTAATACTGTGTGTGACAATACGGTTTATTCCGTCAAGAGACACGCGTCTGGCGTATTGTCACACACGGTACTGAATACAGCATGCGCGTCTGGTCCCCTATTCTCCAGGTTTGCCATAAGTGGATAAATGCCATGCATATGCCACCACTACATACACTCCAGTACAAATATGTGGAATGTGCAGTCCCACACATTCTCCTGAGTGACACTGACACTCAGCTAAGTTACATGTATCGAAATAGTTATGCTCAATTGCTGTGTGAACAAAAACACTTTCTTATAGTTAGATCCAAAAATAATACAGTTAAGTTAGAAGTATCAAAGTAAAAACTCAAACTCAAAGTAGAAGACTAACGTTAGAAACTTAGAAGTTAGAATCTGATCTATATAAGAATTAAGATCTCGACTAGTTTAATAAGTTTAAATAAGAATCTTAGTAAATTCCAATAATCCTTACACAGCTTTTGATCAACACTGGTATGTCATATTGATGAATCATCGCAGCAAATAAAAGGATATTGCGAAATAATCACACTGAAATAGTCAATTAGGAATTCACCACCTTCGTCCTTGCCAGAAACACAATGGTCCTACAAACCACGCAGCGCTGCGCAGCGCAAAAAGCGGGTATTCCCCGACCCGCCTGCCGATGATGTCATAGGTCATAGGTCGGGGTTGCATGCATGTATCAGGTAGCATTATTATACCCTTATTACGTATTTATAATCGTCAAAACAGTTTCTAAGAGTTTCAGGAGTTCTTTATTGAGGTTTTATTTTTGTTAATATGAGAATTACATTGAGAATTTTAAGATTGTACTGATAATGATTTATCGATATAAATGATCCAGGCCCGTCGGAATTAAGGGGGGTTGCGTTAGGTAGCGTTAGGTGCGATCGCACCCCCTCTTTTTTCTCGGCTTCTCAGAAAAGTTTTTTTTAAAGAGCACGAATTTTCTCCTTTTTTTTTTTCTTTTGCTTGTTAGGGAATTTTTTGTCGTTCTCAAAAAGAAAGTAATTTCCGTCCATTCTCACATTAACATACAATACTTTGGTAGATAAAAACGCACCCTGTAACTTTCTCATTTCGTAACCGGTTTTGATGGAACGCTTTTTAAATTGCTTCTCTCTATCCTCCCTTTTCATTAAAATTGATTTTCCCCAAGGGTCTCATTCTCCTTTAATATAATTATCATCAAGCATCACCTTCTTCCTTTTTATTATGGTTCTGGACACTACTTCGGCTTCCCCAATTAGCAGTTGTGTGTAATGGTCCAACGATTCATTTGGGAGTGAGCGAAGCGAGCGAGCAAAAATTTTCTGACTTTTTTCTAATGCTGAAGTCCTTAAGTCGTACATTATTTACAACGATATAATGAAAATGACAACAGCAAATTCATCTAGGGGAAATGTCGAATGATCTTTTAATTTGTACATCAACCCTGTCGTTTTCTTTAGGATTACATGCACGGATATAGGCTATATAACATACTTTATGCGATCTGCTTGATTTCATTATATACTGTAAGAGCGACAGTGTAAGAGCAAGGAGGTACGAGCGACATTTTCAGAAAATATTGCCCTTACTTGGTGTAAATTATGGGCATATTCGAGAGAGCGGAATGAGAAATCCTTTGCCGGGGTCAGGTGCATGGCATTGTGCCCACCTTAATTGCCTCCAGCTCCGCTGCCGTAATAGCAAGGTGTTATTCTGTGATAACTCCTTGGTTAATTGTATGGGTACCTTTTACAACATAAAGTCGCACCGATTCTTTGAAGCTAGATCGATATTTGTGTGTGTGTGTGTTTTTTTTAAAGAACAGTTGAAACATATGAGAAGAGGAAAAGGGCACATATTAGAAAGTAAAAGGGGCACTTATCAGAAGTAAAAGAGGGGGCACTTATCAGAAGTAAAGATGGGGCACTTATCAGAAGTAAAGAGGGGGCACTTATCAGAAGTAAAGAAGGGACACTTATTGGAAGGGGAAAATGAGCACTTTTTAGAAGGGAAAAGGGGCACCTATCAGAAGTAAAAAAAATGCATTTATCAAAGGAGAAAAGGGTATATTTTAAAGAGAAAAGGGGCAATTTTTAGATTTGAAAAGGGGCACTTATCAGAAGAAGAAAGAATACTTATTAGAGAGATAAGGTGGCAATTATCAGATTTGAAAAGGGGCACTTTTCAGAAGGAGAAAAGGGCACTTATTAGAGGGATAAGGTGACAATTATCTGATTTGAAAAGGGGCACTTCTCAGAAGGAGAAACTGAAAGGGCACTTATCAGAAGGGGAAAGGGCACTTATTAGAAAGGAAAAGGGGCACTTTTAGTAGTAAAAAGGACACTTATCAGATAGAAAGGGGGCATTTTTCAGAAATAAAAAGGGAACTTTTGGGGTACTTGAAAATGTGATGGGGCGCTGTGCCCCCTGCCCCCCTCCCTCTTGCGCACCGCCCCTGCTCTCCCAAAGCATGGCGACAGCGCTATATAAATGCATTCACGAATTTTAAAGATTTATTATGTATAGCCTCAGTGCCTTCTTCCAAATCAAACAGAGTTTGAATGTCTTGTCTGTTCATCATAAGTTATTTTCAATAACATTTTGGAAAGTTATAGGCAGTACAGTTTCAGATTCCGAATTCCAAGATATAATATAGGGTTGCTATATAATATTATGCCAGGCGAGGGATACTACGGAAGATCACGATTCGATCCGTAAGTTCATGTTTTTATCATATTTTTTAAATTATTATTATCAAAGGAGTATATAAAGTCTCAATTTACTTTCTATGGCGATCCTCAAATTGGCAATGTTGCTTCAAAGTGACAGGTTTAGTATAGTAGCCTACAACTCTTCATATGTTTTATACACAAAATTTCATCTTTTCCCCATTATCTCTCATGGTGCAGCTTGTTTTCTTCTTAGCTCAAGACATATCATGGGAAAATGTATCTGACACAACATATGTTGAGTTCACAAAAAGACAAGCAGCATCTTTAGAGATAATGGAGAAATATGAAATTTTGTGTACAAAACATATTGAGAGTTTTATTATAAACCTGCCATTTTGAAGCAACATTGTCAATTTGTCAAACATAATATGTTTACATAATGACATATTACAAATACAGATACGACAGTAAAGAGACGAGACAAGATATGCGTGAAAAAAAAAGAAATAAACACACATAAACATCACTAAAACATCAAAATAAAAATAAGCTTATATGAGCAGTTAATTTCAGCCTATTGGGTTTATAATATAGAAGTACATGTAGAAAATCCAGACATCAAGTATGATCAAAAAGATGTTGCAGGCAAATACAATTGTTATGAACATGCATGTAAGAGCTAATTAGATAATGTTTAAAGCTTGCTTTAGATTTGAATCACGATGATTCCAAACACGCTGTTTAAAAACGCTGTTTAAAAGGTTGTTTAAAACTTATACAACCTGTTTTAATATTTAAACAAAATTTTTACAGTATGAACTATACAACGGGTTGTTCAGTTCATATAGTAAACAACTGTTTGCATTTTTAAACAGCGTTTTCTCTGTGATAAAAGGGCCCATTGTAAATTAATGTTTTCTGGGCAAGGTGAGTACGTACGAAGTCTACCGTAGTCCTGAGTCTGTCACTTCTTAGGAGCGGGGAGAAAGGAAAAAAGGAAAAGGAGAAGGAAAAGTATAGGACCCTTATATAGCTCCTGCAGTTTCAATGAACTTGTTGATTCGCAGTCGTCTAGTATAGGCTGCGGCATGCGTGCACACCCCCGCCCCCCCCCCCGCCCCCGGCCCCCATGACGGTGCATGCCCCTCAATAGCTGGACCGGTCGACCGACTGTACCGATCAATTCCACTGAAGATGATCAATTCTCGAGGTGGATGAACTGCGAGGGAACAAGATCCATGGGGGGGGGGGGGGGGGTGTCTGTAAAGCTGTAATTTAGGGTGCTGATGTAGATTCACGGTTCTCTGGCCAATTAATTAAAGAGCACTATGAATATTCAAAGATTACTTGTCATGACATTCTGGTGTTTCCTTTTCATTCCAAAATTCTCTGGCTGGCAAAAAATAAACAGTCATAAGGTGAAAAAGAAAATTAAAGGAAACCAAAAAGAAAGAAAAAAAAGGAAACTAATTATTAATTAAAGGAAAACTGGAGTGACTCTTCTTTCAAAAATAAGAAGGAATGTGGGAGAGAATCTAGGTGTTTGTATGGCCGCCCCAGGGGCGGCGCTACAGGGGGGCAGGGGGCGGCCTCCCCCTATCATTTTTCAAGCGAGCAAAAAAAAAAAAAAAAAAAAAAAAAGAGGAAGAAGGGGGAAAAAGGAGAAAGAGAAGGGGAAATGGAAAAGAGAAGGCTAGGCCATGCAATTATGACATAACTGTTATAGTCCTATTTGTTATTTCAAGACCCTCGACGTGCGACGTTGCTATACGCCTCATTTTGCCCCCCCCCCCCCTATTTAAATACCCTGGCGCCTCCCCTGGGCCGGCCCCTTTCTCCTCTCCTTCCAGTATACCTCCCTCCCCTCCCTTCCTCCCCTCCCTCTCTCCCCTCCCTCCAGTCCCCCTCCCTTCCCCCCGGTTTCGCCTGAATGGCTTTACATACAATCCTGCACATTCCAATGCATAGGATGGGATGGGATGGGATCCGGATCGGTCATCGGGATCGGCGGCGACACTTTGCCCTTGACATAAATGACGTCAATATACTTTACCTCGTAAGCATAACACACGAAAGAATACCCACAATACTTTTTTTTTTAAAGAGATGTAAATAATGTAATATATGAGATAACAAATATAAAAATCTGTTAGATTATAAACTAATTTTACAGTTTTCAAGTAATATTTTGATGTGTAAGAATATCGAAAATGTGAATTAAAGAAAACTACACCTGTACTATTTCATATTTATATTGAATTGTGGGAAGGGTACTTCTATACGATTTGCATCGAGTAATGAGCGGAGGTCAAAGAAAGCTATAATCAGCTGCGCTTTAATAATAAAGGAAGTTGATATGGATTCTGATTCAAACTAAAGCTGAAGTCTTCACCTTTGGAAACCTTGTGTTTTGCCCTAATTTTGCCGCTGAATCGTATTTTATTTTGTAATTATAGAATATTTTTATATTGGAGGATATAACTGTGTCACTTTGAGCGTTATTCGAGGAGCTGATTTGGGGATTTTGATGATTCTTCTGCCGCGGATCGTCGTTTTTAGCGCGTCAAACAAAATACCGTTTGCTTCCTTCGGTAATCCAATTCCAATGGCTTGTTGTGGTGAAGGCGAATGGAAAACATCATCATCGAACGTTCAGAGTGCTGTTGTGTTTAGACTGAGTCATCAAATACCGAGTCATCACTGTGAAAAGCACTGTAAATTTAACATTTATTCATGTCTTAGTTTGCCGAGTTTTTATGAAAAAGCTTAATTAAAAAGGGTAAATTTGACCTGAATTGCTGAACTGCTGAAGAGTGAAGTTCTGAACAAATTTTTAAAATTAAATGTCATGTCATTGTCATGATTGTCAGTGATCTGAATTCAGGCCTTCATTCATATCATGAGAAGAGTTAATGGTGTGCTTCAGTCAACATTTGCATCCATAAAAAGTGTAAAGAGCATTAAAGCAAGCAATATTTGATTTGGAAGTTTGAAAAGTAGAGTTGACTCCATACAAATTACAATTACAATTACGACTAGACTCTAATACAAGCTACAGTTTATCACAACTTGCTATTCAAATTAGCAAGAGTGCCAACTTACCGGACAGTGCAGCTAGAAAGTGAAAAGAATTTCCAGTGAAAATCACCACGCTCTATGATAACATTCTGCTAAATCTACATTTTGCATCACTTGACAACCTAAGGCTATATGCTAAGCAGGTCAATATGAAGCTACTCGAGAACCCCAAATTGGAAGCTGTCAGTGAAGCTCTTGCCATGGAAATGGGAGAATGCAGGATTCTGGGAAAGTATGTTTTGACTTAGTTTTGTTTTAACTTTTTGTTAGACTCTCGCGTTTTTGTTCTCCGACCCAGGGCAAATTTTCGACCAAAAGCATTGTAATTTGTCTTAATTTTATAAAGGTAGTGTATACAGCCGGGGTCGGGCTAACTCGGCACTAGGGCGAACTCGGCACTACGGGAAAAGTGAGGCCGAGTTAGCCCGGAGGGTTTAAATCGATCATGAAATACCAATGTGTAAAGTTTTGTTGTGATTACTAGCTAAGAATACATTTATTAACCATTCTTTTTGATAGAATTGTATGAAATACTCAGATGATAATCTTGCAATTTTCTTGATGTAACATAATGTAAAAGTGACATTTTAGACAGTATAAGGGAGTTCCCCAGCTCGCAATCGCCGTGCGCAGCGTGCACTGTGTTTGCATGGACTCGGAGCGATGATGAGTCGGACACACATTTTGCAAAACCTCACAGTCGGTAAAAAAATGTTATCCATCAAGAATTTATGGAAGTAATATAATATAATGAAATGAATGGTTGTTAGTTTCAGTTTATGTTTGAGACATGATTAATATCTACGGAATTTCGCAGTCATTCATTCATCAAAATATATATCTCCAGATACGAGTCCGAATACCAAACCCAGTCACTGAGTCAGTGAGAGCAACGCACGGCGATTGCGAATGCGAGCTGTGAATTGTGATTAAACTGCCTAAAATGTCACTTTGATATGATATCAGCTCAAGAAAATTGCAAGATTTTATCTTCAAAATAAGTATTTCATACAATTCTATCAAAAGAAAGGTTAAAAACGTAGTCTTGGCTAGTATTTAGTAATTAAAAGGAAACCTTACGGATTGGTATTTCATGATCGATTCAACCTCTCCGGGCTAACTCGGCCTCGAATTTCCGGTAAGGCCGACTTCGCCCTAGTGCCGAGTTAGCCCGCAGTTTATACAGCCATACACGTGTGTCTCTCCCATGCTACACGCGTGTGGCGGTATCCATCGCCCGCCCTGAGGATACAGCCTCGTGGTCTACTTAGACTCTGCGCAGCGGCGCAGCATGTAGCAAGTGCGAGTGATATATGTATATGCAATGGTACATGTTGCAAAACTTCACATGAAAGTTTTATCTCTTGAAATTCACTGACATAGAAAAATATACAAACAATATTTTTACTTCATTGTCATCTGATGACAATGAAGTAAAATATTGTTTGTATGTCAGTGAATTTCAAGAGATAAAACCTTCATGATGAAGTTTTGCAACATGCAACATGTAGGTGGTTAGGCGCTCTAGCCAAACAAATGAATGAGTGGGAAGGCACATTGGTTGTTACAAAATCACAATGATTGGTGATTTGGGTCGAAGTTTCGTGTGAAAATGACATGTAGTTTTTTTTTTTCCCCCACAAATGTTAATAAGTTTTTTGGCAAAGTTTAGACGTCTTAGAAAATACATCTACCATATTAAATATAGTACCTAAGTGATTACAGGACATGGGCACCATTGTATAAATTTGCAGTGTCAAAACGACAGGGCTGCCTTTTCTTCTGAAATGACGTTCTTTCTCAAATTTCAACAATATTTTTGACAGACTTACTCTGTAGAATATGAGGAATAATATATAATATTAATCATTACAGGAATAGAAAAGAATTTCTTGTTCAAATCCAATTCAAGTCAGATGTGCAGACATAGGGCTCCCCATCATTATTACATTTTGAAATGTAAGGGTCTAGATCACTTATACATGTACAAGCTTATCTGAAGATAACCTTGTACTCCAGACTAGCTTTTACAGGTGAATAGGCTTCAATAACTTTTGTGTGTATCAGCAGGCCTTTTTCCAGTCTAGATGATTCATCTATGAGAGGAAAATAATTATTTGAAATTTCACTTTCAATTCTGAATCGCCAAATTTGTGGCACAGTAAGAGTTGAAGAGTCCCTGAATCAGGTAATCTAGCAAATTTAAGAAAATTAATCTTGCTTGGAGCAATTTTGATGTTTGTTTTTAACTGCTGCAACAGTGAATGTTGGACACAGTCCCACATAGGCAAGGGCCTATGAGTGGGTCTAGATTGAAATGTAGGAAGTTTTTTGAAACATTGGAAATTTACAGAAGAGGATCAAGTTGTCAAAAATGTCTTGAATAGCAAAACAAAAAAGTTAATAAAATTGCACTGGATGTGTTATGAAGGTTGGTGCATATACATGTACATGAACATGTAGACCTCTAGATCTGGGGAAGTATATTTTTGAGTCCTTTTATGAAAGTAATTGAAAAGGAAACTTTACTTCATATTAATTTGTTAATTGTGTTTGTTACATGTACAGGTATATTGTTTACAGGTATACTACAGTGTACAATGTACATTCATAACCACAGAGTTCTGCTAAACAACCAACAGCTTCATGTACATGTACATGTACATGTACATGTATTGCATTTTCTCTAGATGCTAACAAAACAAAAATCCTATTTGAAAAAAAGCAGAACTATGCACAATTTCTGTAAGTTTTATCCCTCCCCTAAATTGAGTAACAATGATTCAGTGATGTCACTAAAATATGTTTGGATGAATGTACACCCAGATGGTTGTATTTCCCAAATGATGAAAAGGAGGTTGTTGTTTCAGATTCCAAGATTGAAAAATCTGAATAACAGCAGCTCGGTCATGAAATAAGACTTCAATTCAATTCAATTTTATTTCCCTAAAATGCCATACGTGATTGTACATACATATAAAGAAAATACATACAATGAAATACATGCATACAATAAAAAGTAAACATGGCTCAATAAAAATGAATCCATTTGATCATGTGTCACAAGTTTGCCCCCTTTTGCATTACATGGTGATTCTACCCTCCATAGCGCACTTTTAACTTTAAAAATCTATATCTCCTTAAGTATACACCCTATGATAGCAAAGTATATATTTTCTAAAAGGAAATTAAACAAGGAATCTTAATATGGACTAAAAATGGAACAAGGTGTAAAGACACAAGAGTTTCATGAGCTTGAATGTGAACAGTTTGATATTTTTTGTTATCTCATTTTGTCTTTTTTGTCCATCATAATTTTTTTGTGACCCTCCTGTCATTCCTGTGGGAATACTAATTTTATTTTCTTGCAGAACACATTCAGATCTTTACAACAATGTATAATTGTCTAGGATTTATGATCATGTAATACATGTAACTATAAAGAAAAAAAAATCTCCAAAATTTCAGCCTAAAATTTTGAACGTTTTTATGAGTCAAGTGTATCGTTGTGTAGCTGTACATGTACTTAATTTTCAATAACCAAATGTGTAGTCATATGTCAAGATTTTACAAAATATTAACATTTTTTGAAAAATTTCACCAAAAATATGGATTTCCCCCATTCACTTTGTACACGCGGCGCTGCTTCCACTGGCCCCACTTCCGGTACCACCCCTGGCCAATACTGTAACTTTAGTTATAACCAGCACCAATGAAACTTTGCAGGCGATTGGCATATTAATAATACACCTTCAAAGTGATACCAAATTTGTTATGGTAGCTTTTATGGTTCTGAAAAAAATCAAGAATTGCTTTCTTTGGAACCCAAAATTGTAACAGCACCACCCTATTTGGGGGGGCCAGTTCATGACACAAGACTGTATGTAAAAATGTATATTGTAAAAGAAAAACAGAAAATGCTCCAAACAAGCTGGAGAGTTCGACCAAAAAAAAAAAAGAACAGCAGTGCTCCATCAATAATGTATCGCACTGTACAGAGCTATCTTTATAGATTTCACCATATTTTGACATAAATGTACATGTACACTGTATGGATGCAATTTTGTTACAAATGCTATCAGATCATTTTGAATTACATGTATAATTTCCCCTGTAATAAGTAGTAATAAAATTTTATGTAATACATGTATTTTGGTAGTCAATCATATTAATAACACACCAAGTATTTTCCCATGGAAAATGATAGTACATGTATTTTGTACTCTGAAAGTATTTTGAGGTATACATGTAATACAGGAGACATAGGGTCTGAGCATTCGAAAGAGTTAAATTTACAAAATCACATGTTTTTTCCTATCTGCTATTTTATTATTGTTTGGAAATCCACTCAACCAATTTGGTACATGTATTTATTTGAAACCATGCTGTAAGGAAGGTATAGATTAAATGATATTTTGTTCATTTTTGGAACACTTTTTGTAAGATATTTGGGTATAAATGTTTTCTTGATTGTAATTCAGATAAAAGCTCCCAGGACACACTTTTGTCACCTACATGTATGTTGTTGTTTTTTTTTAGTGTCAAGCACGTTATTATTCCAGAGTAGATTCCTGAAAATGTTTTTATTAAATTTCAGTTAAATACATGTAGGGTTGTAAACAATTCCCTAGATTGTGCTGTAGAATTCAAAAGAATCAATTTTTGTAAAATTCTCTTTATAATTATTGCAGTTACTGTACATCTTGTAGTGAAGATCATAATTTTTTTTTTTTTTATAGTAAACTGCAAATCGTGTCTTGTATGTATGAGTTTATTTAAACACCCACATGTAGTCACACATTGTTTACTGAGCTTTGTTTACTTCATTCTAGGGTGGAAAGCTACTCCTGCAAGATGGCTGGTCAGGACAAGCGTCTCTTCAAGCTACTGAGCCAGGAGAATGGCCATTCTCCAAGCGAGCTGCAAGCCCTGTCCCCACCACAGAGTGCACTGACGGTCCAGCACCCTAATGTGGTCAGTCGCAGCAGTGGGGATGAAGCTGGCGGACCCCTGTGCCATACCTGCAGCAGGAAAATGATCTTCTACCTCATCTCAACACTCAATGCTGCTTTTCACCCTGATTATGACTTTAGGTAAATGCTTATGATGAAACTGGGTTAGATGAAATTCTGTCTTTGAATCGGCTATGTTATGCATGTAAGCAACATTCAAGCATTAGATGTTCCCTTGCAGTGTTTCAGAATTCAGACACAATTTGTGATTGTTGTGTACAAGTCAGTGATATGTGTGATGTGATTATGCGGATGGTAACTTTATATATTTCATACAGGGTGGGAAAAAATTTAAGATTTATTTTATTTCACTCATAATTTATTGGTTTTTGTTTTGTTATAGCCCTACATGTAAATGTTGCTCCTATAAAATATATATATATATTGGTAGATCTAATGTCAGACGTCGTTTGGAGTACAAAAACTCTCACTTGGATAAATTTTTTATCCCCAAAATAATAAAAATCAAACATTGATTTTTTGCGTGATTTTTCTTTTCTTCACCTCAACACAATCAACAACAAAATTACATGTACCTACGTTAAGTATTTCTTAGGGCGATTTAAATTGTACCAACCCTGGTTTCATTGGTACACTGTCGCTTAGTCTACCACCTTGGTCTAATTATCAGTTCGTCGAACTCCACGTGGTCTAACTTCATTTTGTCAACAACCAGTTTGTCTACTTACCATTTCGTCTAATTTCCATTTGGCCTAATAACCAATTCGTCTAATACCCAGTTTGGCTAACTCCATTTTGTCTAAAATCCATTTGGGTTAATTTTCACTTTGGCTAATTTTCACTTCATCTATTTCCAAATAGTCTAACAGTCATTTTGTCTACAAGCCTGTAGCCTAATATCCATTTGGGCTACACCTACTTTGGCTAATACCATATGGTCTACTTATCATTTGGTCCAATTCCATTTAGTCTAATAACCAGTTGGGCTACTTATCATTTATTCTAACTGTCATATGGTCTAATGACCATTTGGTCTAATATCCAATTCATCTAATAACCAGTTAGGCTACTTATCATTTGGTCTAATTTTCATATAGTCTAATGACCATTTGGTCTAATTACTATTTATTCTTCTGGCCATTTAGAGCAAGTTGAGAAAGGACAGGGAAATGAAACTTTTGAAAAATGAAACTTCAAAGAAGTCATCTACGTAAATGTGCATTAAAAGAGTTATTCACCTTGCTGCTGCTTATATCAAGATCAATCAATATCCCTACATTTTATATATTATTTAATTTATTAAAATCAATTATTTAGTATTATTTTTTAGTAATTAAAACATTCATAGGTCTCCTCTTCCTTTCATGACTTAAGTAGAAGAACCTGATTTTATATTGCACTTCAAATTATGTTTGTTGGGTTGATAATCTGTTATTCATGTTTCTTATTTGATATCCGATGTACCGTTGTTCGTGCAAGTAGTCGATAAAAGCTAGGGGCAGTGCCAGGGTATTTTCATAGGAGGGGGACGACCCACAGACTATGGGTTTCAACGAACTGGGTACCTGTTTTGGGGGAAAAAAAGTATAACGGGTGAAGACAAGAATGGAAAATGGCGTTTTAATATACGTTGCTGTACCTCTACATTGTATTTAATACACATTAAATTTTAAGGATATATTTTCTAATTTTTGCATAATATGCAATTCTACTCTACTCCTAACTTGCAAGGGAGCAACCAAAAATACTATGTTCTTGTTGAAGGTCATACATGTTGGTTGCATTATACAGTGATTTCATGATGAAGATGCCGCAAAAGCATTTAACTTCAAGCCCAATCTCTCAATAAAAGAGATAGATAGGACTTTATGTTAGTGCCATGAGTTACAATAGGTGAGTGCGAGCGAGCGTAGCAAGCAAACTTCGGGCAGGGAATATCTTAATTGCTGCAATGTTATTAAAATTTTGGGTTCTGTGTCCCCAGCTCTCGCTAAGTTCCTGCTCAAAGGTGTCACACTGTTGTCATATCAAGAACTAAATATTCTGCCATTTAGCTTCTCTGATTCTTTTGAGCTATGCAAACTGCTATTTTCAGGGGCGGCGCTACAAGGGGGGGGGGGGGCAGGGGGCAGTTGCCCCCTATGATTTTTCAAATGACCAAAGAGAGAGAGATAGAGAGAAGAAAAACAAAAAAAGGAGAAGAAGAAGAAAGAAGAGTATGCAACTGTTGTCATTATTATTATTATCATTATTATTAAAGACATATTACAGATATCAGTATTTTTTTGTTTATGTTTTGAACCTCAGCAGCCGAGTCAGGACAGCAACCCTCCTAAATGCCTTTAGACCAACTAGTTTTAGACTGACTGGGAATTAGACAAACTTACATTAGACGAACTGGTAGTAGACCAAGTGACAACAAAATAAAGTAGACAAAATGGTAATTAGACCAAATGGTAATTAGAGCAAGTGATGATTAGCCCAAGTGGTCATTAGACCTTCTGGTTATTAGACCAAGTGCAAATTAGACCAAATGAAGAGTGCACCAAAAGGGTTTAGCCAGAATGAAGGTAGCCAATCTGGAAATTAGACCAAGTGGTTTTAGCCCAAGCGTGCATAAACCGTTTCATACTTGTAAATGTAAATGATTTCATCATCAACAGCGATGCTAAGAGTGACGAGTTCAGTCGAGAGCCAAGCCTGGACTGGACTGTGAATGCAGTAGATGGCAATCTGTTCTCTGCTGGCGGGGAGCTCTACACTACTCAAATCAGACCAAAGCTGTGGGCTGCTATCAATGATGAAATAAATGCTAACGAATGTGAAATCTACAGGTGAGATACTCTTCCAATTTGACCCCCAAAAAGGCAAGGGGGATCTCTCCCCCTCCCCCCCCCCCCTTGTATGTCGCTGGGATATGTACATCATTTTTAAAATTTTTTTTAACAAAAGGTTTTATGATGTAATAGCCAAGAGTCTTTATAAAATGTCAGTTACCGGCTTCAAAAATTGCTGCGCTGTGAGCAGTCAAGAGAAAAATCGCCCCCCAAGGTCCACATGCATTGTAACTAGATGCAGATTTGTCATACATGAATATATGAATGATTCATTGGCAGTAATTCCAAAACTTTTTGATATAATAGATTTAAATTTTGTCACAAGATGTTCTACTTACATGCCAAGTTTCAATAATGTTTATCACTACTTGGATGGGATCCAAGGGAGGAGGGGGGGAGTTCAAATTGTTATACATGTATCTCGAAATTTGAAGAATTACAAAAATAGTGATTTTGAAGTATATTGTATTTGTACTTCAAATTTATTTTGACAGCTACAACCCAGACCTGTCCTCAGACCCGTTTGGAGAAGAGGGAGTACTGTGGTCATTCAACTACTTCTTCTACAACAAGAAACTGAAGAGGATTCTCTTCTTCACATGCAGGGCCACAAGGTAACTATCTCGTTAATTCAAGTCAAGTTTGTTTTATTCATGGTATTCTAAGGAGCCTAATACAGCATTCCCAGTTTGGGTAAAATGAAATTGATTCCTTGTTTCTCATTTCCACTGGCTACCTTCTCTCTGCCATTGTCCTTTACTTTTCTTTCCTTCTTTTTAATAAAAATATGAAATAAGAACAATTGGGCAAGTTTTAATGAGTAACAAAAATCATTTGTTCATGTATAGTACAGTTTTGACCTATTTGAAGTGTACCAATTACCTAAAAGAATAATTTGTGTACAGCTATAATGTATAAAATCAACCTCATAACACTTCACCTGGCCTTCTATAGGTTAACGGTATTACTGAAATAAAGGAAAACATAAATCCTCTCTCGCGTAACCCAACTCCGAGTTTGGTTCCAAGCAGGCCCATTATCGCCCATATTCTATGCGAACGTGTACAGGTGCGTCAACTTGTCTCCTCAACTTGCAATATTATCTCTTTATAGAATCAACATTTAAAGCTCATATTTTCAACATAGTATGGCAACATTGAACCCCAAACACACAGAGCAAAATATTTTTTTTGTGATTAATATATTATAAGTATGGCATGAACAAATTAGATTTTATGTTTACAAATTTTTGTTAAAATTGACCTCATCGTAAATTGACCCCATAGCACCTGTGACTTGCCTTGATTTTGAAAAGCTTACGAAGAAAGTACAGTAATTGTTCAATTACATTGCAACTTTTTAATTCATATTGTTCCAAATTCAGAAGAAATTAATGTGCAAGGTGAATACATGTATGTTGGTGGATTTTATATCCATTGGTGTTTTATTAGTACATAGCTGTATTTTAAATGCAAACAATTTTCTTGCTTGTTTTCTTGTAATATTACTATCATTCTCCATCTACTTTTTCCTCTCTGAAGGAGGGACCTTTGCCATGACTCTGGCCTGGGTCATGACCTGTCCTTGAACGTGGATGATGATCTGACGATGGACTCCGATGCAGATGACCATCAAGATGTAGATTACTATCCTGAATCGGAACCTGTGTACTGTGGAAGGTAAACAAAAACAAAAACAAACATGATACATACAAACAAAGACATTTGAAGGTATGAGAGGAAGAAGGGCCTCACTCACTCACAACATTTTTTGAATTATCAAGAAAAATCTTGATAATTTTATAAGTTGAAGGGGCAGAATGTTTTCATCTTCATGTATTAGATAACGTGTGTTCATGTATTGATGGCTCCGTGAAGATAAAAGCATTCTTTCTTTTAAACTTATCTCCAAATACTCAGTTTTCTATTAGTAACTAAAAAAACTATTTTATTGGTGTTGAGCAATTTTTTCCTCTCATGTATTCAATTATTTCACAGCTTATACATTATAGACCCTGTTTTTACCAAACTTTTTGTCAATAGCAAGTTACTATAATTTGTATAAACTATTGAAGCCATTGTATTTTGAATGGCTGTATGCATATTTGTAAGGGAATTGTAACAATTCAAATAATTTTTATGAAACAGGCCCTGGTTTTAATCTGATAAAAGTACATTGCCATGTGCTCAGATCTACAACTGGATGAGATGTTCCCTTCCCCCATCCAATTAAAAATGCTGTTGTGAACAGTTTTTGATAAACAAGTAGATGCAGGAGATCAGTTGTCAACATAGGACAAAATGATGTATCTGTGTGAGTAAGTTCTACCACTGCAAATAATATCAGAAGTGTGTGATATATATTTGCATTGACAGTTATCACTACTACTGTGTTCAAAGTCACACTGTTTTAATATCCAACAGAATAATAAGAAGGTTTTCATCCAGAGACATTCTTGTGTATGAAACTATCCCTTGAATTCTAAAATAGGGCATGGCCTGAATTCACCCGTTATACATCAACCCAGCACTGTTTTACCTGACCTAAACATGTAACAAATCTATAATTAGCAACCCATGACATGGCCTGGAGCTTGTGTGTGTAAATCAACCATATCCTGTGTCTGTTATATTGTTGAGTTCAGGAAGACCAATAACTCTTTGGGGAAAACTAGATCTAATTAGATAAACAGGAGTGTGAGTGTGACCCGGAAATTGGGGGGGGGGGGGGGGGGGGGGGTACATCTAAACCTGATTTCAGCAAACACCTGCATAATACATGTAGATCACCTGTCTGTAAAGATCACATTCTTTGTTTGTTTGTTTTTTTATTTGAAAGACTACCTGCCTATAAAGATAGCTTTTCTGATATCCCTTGAGTAGTCTTTATATACAGGGTTCACTGTATTAATTCATTTGCACAGTGCTTGTACTGTTTAGGGCAAGGCGGTAATAGATCAGTGAGCATTACTAAGAGATAACAGGTGTTTTGGGGTTTTTTTTCCTTTACCTCTCCGGAAGATGAAGAATACATACTGTATATGAATGTGGTTATCAGGGGGGTGATTCACTAACTGGGATCGATATCATTCCTAAAATCAATTTTCGGGATTGATTTCATTCCCAGCTTAAAATTAATTCCACCTTACTGAATCACTAAATCGCTTTTAGGATGGAATCAATTTTATCATGAATATATATGAGCGCAAATGAATATTTACGAGCGCACTCATTCCAACCAATCAACGTACTCAAATTTCAGCCACCGCCCCTCAGTCACCCGACCTAATTCTCTACTTAGCGCGTAGCTAGTGCGCGTTACCTAGCTACTGCATTAATTGCGCGCACGCATCGACTGGACATACACAGGGCTAGGGCCTATGGCTAGGGCAATGGGCGTGCAGGCAGGCACAGCGTAGCCGCGCCCAGGTTGGGGCGCGGGCGGGCATGCAGTGGAGTGACCGTTTGTGATTGTTAGGAGCGATCCAGATCACTCCCAACCTTAAAATCAATTCAGAGCCTGGAATCAATCCCAAATACCTTAGTGAATCAGTCACTAAAAGCAATATCGCTCTTAGGATGGATATTGTTCCTAAAATTGATTTTTTCTTATTTGGGATTAATTTTAGCTGTTAGTGAATCACCCCCCCCTGGCCTCAACAGCATTCCGTGGTGATGTCCTACACGTACTCTCTAGCTGCAGCCCTCTTAGAATTACAAAGCTTAAAGGGGAAGTCCACCCTGATATCAGCTTGGTTTTAAAAGAAGCAGAAAAATTAAAGAAACAGATCACTGAAAGTTTGAGCAAAATCCTATAAGAAATAAGAAAGTTATGGATTTTTGAAGTTGTAATCAATTAAAGACAAATTGGCAACCCCGTGACATATATTGCGAGCTCCTCTCCCATTGGCCCTGTACTGAAAAAATCATGAATTTCCATTTTCTGTAAAGAAAATATTGCATCATACATGCACCCTAGTTATAATTATTTCACTTATAAATGCTTTTACACAAAACCTGTATGATACAAACCTATTCCCTCATCTAAAACAAAGAAAATGAATTTCAGTGTACGGAGCAAATGGGAGAGGAGCTCGCAAGATACGTCATGGAGTTGCCAATTTGTGTTTGATTGATTACAACTTCAAAATTCTGTAACTTTCTTATCGGATTTTGCTTAAACTGTCATTGATCTGTTTCTGTAAATTTTCTACTTCTTTTCAGGGTGGACTTTCCCTTCAAAACCGCTTTTATCTATGCCCGTCTTGCCAATTTAACTTTTAAGGCCCTTAACTGGCCATAGTGGCCTGCCATTAAAACTTTGGAGGCCTTAGCCATTCCCTTTAATAAAAGTCATACTTTTATTCCACATGTGTGAATAGTCTGATGTGGTACTGGCAATCTGGAAACATAATTCAAAATCATAAAACATGATGATTGTTGTGGTGGTGTAGTTTTCAGTGATTGTGCAAATTCATGCATCTCTTTCCCAATTTCACAAATTATAGAACATTCTGGTTACCCAGATGTTATGGATGGATCTATTTAATAATTCTATACATCTCACTGAATATTTCAGCTGATCGAATGATGACTGTGCCTGAGATATCTCAGACTCTGGTCTACAGAAAATGTTTGTTATACCAAAATCAAGTCATATTCATTAAAGGAGAATGAAACCGTGGGAAAAAAATCAATTTTAATAAAAAGAAAGGATAGAGAGAAGCAATTTTTAAAAAGTTCCATCAAAATCGGTTACGAAATGAGAAAGTTATGAAAGTTTGAAAAGTCTTAATTTACTTTCCATGGCGATCCTCAAATTGGCAATGTTGCTTCAAAGTGACAGGTTAAGTAGTACAACTCTCCATATGTTTTGTACACAAAATTTCATATTTTCCATATTATCTCTCAAGGTGCAGCCTGTCTCCTTAGCTCAAGATATATCATGGGAAAATGTATTTGACACAACATATGTTGAGTTCACAAAAAGACAAGCAGCATCTTTAGAGATAATGGAGAAAATATGAAATGTTGTGTACAAAACATATTGAGAGTTGTACTACTAAACCTGCCATTTTGAAGCAACACTGCCAATTTGAGGATGACCATAGAAAGTAAATTGAGACTTTTCAAACTTTCATAACTTTTTCCTTTCGTAACCGATTTTGATGGAACTTTTTAAAAATTGCTTCTCTCTATCCTCTCTTTTCATTAAAATGGTTATTTCCTCAGGGTTTCTTTAAAGTTGAATTCAGGAAGAAATGAAATAATGAATGAATGATATTCACCAAAAGTTATCTGTTTTCCCCCTTCTTTATTGTTTATGCAGAGGGATGGAGGTATTCTAGAGCAGCAGTGATAGAAGTTTCTTTTCTTGATGGACTGCAGTGATGTGTTATCTGGCATTGGCTTCTTTTCTCATTATATACTAGTATTCATTCCAGTGTGGATTCCCTCAATTACCACTTTTGATTACAATAACTTCTCTATCAGGAATCATATCCCTGCACTAATAGTTTTTCATCGTCAGACATGTTATTTAACTTCAAATATAGTCACGATGTTGGGTAATTGGTTTGCTATTGATTATTATCAACTTTGATATTAAAAATAAAGATAAAAGTAGTGTTGAAACATACATGCATTGCAGCCGTGCATTATTAAACATCAGTAATTACTTGTTATTTGGGTGTATTTGAGCAGTGATGAATATAGTGTAGGGGATCATTGGGCATTGGAAGATGTGCTTAATGAGAAGTTGATTTTATGGTAAGTGGTTTTCCTCAACATTTCTATGTTCCTGAGATGTTTGCCTTGACAGTCTTTTTCAACATCCTACACATGTATGAATTTGCAATTTATTTGCATGTAGAAATGCATGAAAAGGCCCCTCTTTTTCTGTTTTAATACTTATTATAGGTGATTTAATTTAATGGGAGCAATGCCTGATTTGATCTGATGGTATCAAAGCCTGATTTGATCTGATTGTATCACTATCAAGCCTGATTTGATCTGATGGTATCAAACCCTGATTTGATCTGATAGTATCACTATCAAGCCTGATTTGATCTGATTGTATCAATGCCTGATTTGATCTGATGGTATCAATGCCTGATTTGATTTGAAAGTATCAATGCCTGGTATCAATGCCTGATTTGATATGGTATTAATGATTGATATAATTTGGTTGATAGTGTGCTTGTGGTAGTCACAAAGATCCATTTTAGATTTGTTTTGTTCAAAGAAACACAAAGAGTGTTACTGCCTCAAATCTACGTGCATTACCATGTAAACATATCAAATCAAATATTCAAAATGATAACTCCCAAATCATATCATATTTATTCAAATTTTACCTTACTTTGAAACCATTTTAAAATAGATGACTTTTCTTTTCTGGTGCCATACATACATTTTCAAAGAATTTTTCCCAATTGACGCTGGACTGTTCTTGAATTTAGATACATGTATTTTCTCAGGAACATAGAAATGTGAGGTTTTGAGTTGAGAAGAGTTGAAGATGTGCAAACGATTCTGCTGGGTTACAGGAAATTGTAAATGATGAAATAATAGAAAAATATAGAGAGATATATATTTATTCTTTTGATACTTTGTTCATGTATAGAATTGGGATGTTATGTACATAATTTCAGATAAGTGTTTGTCTAGTGTTGCTTCCTTTTTAATAGTATGACATGTACATAATTGCCCAACCCGTTGTTTTCTTACCCATTTTGGTGATTCGTTTTGTATTTTTGTACCAACTTATTGTTTATACACCACTGACTGCACCACTGTTCTGTATTTGTTTTGCTTTTTGATAGTTTTGGGTTGCTTGATTATGTACATTCAAGTTCCTGATATGCACTTAATGTGTTTATTTTCATGATATTTTGTCTGAAACTTTTAGATTGATGTGGTGCTTAGATCAACACTCTTGCTTGTGTGAGATGCATTAAGATCAGAGATTTTAGGCTCCGTGTTGATGCATCTAATGACCCTAGTTTCAAACTGTTGATTCCTGTTAGGTTTGTCCATCTCGGAAGATACATGTGCTTTTAAAACTATTTGATAGATTATTTCCAATTCATAACATTTCAACATGGAATGTTTTTATGCAATACTGGAAGATATTACTGCACATATTGTGCTTGTACATGTACAATCAAAAGATTAAGTAAATGGAGCATGAGTGCTGGTGGGCTAAATAAAAGTGACTCATAACTTGTCTTTTGCGACTTGACTTCAAGTGCAGATGACATATTCTATATCACATGCATTTTTATAAATGAGATGAAAATAGGCTTATCCAACAATGAAGTCTTACATTGGCATGCATTCTCTGATAGATGGGATCGTTGTTTCTGTGAATTGCTTAGGAACAACTCTAGCTTTATCTCTTTCTGACAGCATTTAATAAAGTGTTCCTCTGTTTAACAAAAACACAATGTAAGAAAGTCAGACAGTGAAAATAATTATGTACTACTGTACTTTCACACATCTCTCACCGATTTAAATACTTCTTAATTTGTGTACAGGTACAGGAACATACATGTATACAGGAAGCAATCCAAGCAAGGCGACCTGTAAAGTTATATATTAAGAGTACTGTATTGTGTTTTAGTCAGCGTTTTTTATGAGATTGTGATTTGGAGGGTATATCCATGATCCAGAGACATTCACTTTTAAGAAAGATGCAAGTTGAATTGAGTAAACTTAAAGATAAAGTTGAGTTCTGGTCATGAGATTGAATCGTCAAAGAAATTGTCTCAAAGCAATTGGGAAAGGTTGATTATATAGCACATAAGAATTGGTGTATGCTGTAGGTTTTGGAATCGCCAAAATGATAAGAAATTGACTCAATCCTGCTGAGATTCACATGCACTGCACACAGAAATGTGTATATGGGACTACACACAAATGTTCGGCCTGAATATTTTGAAAGTGAGGGCATTTGAAGAGCACTCCTTTTCAGGGGACATTTCTGCTATGATAATCTTCCAAACTAACATAAAAAGAAGGAGAAAGCTCACAAATTATTTACCTTTCCCAGAACTTAACCTTCTCTTTAATACATGTATTAGGATGTGGATTATCCTCCTCGTAAGTTTTATATGCAACCTGCTTTGGACTCTTGCCAAATATAATATCCATATTTAATTTTCCTACCCAAATCGTGATTGAATTCATCTTTCAACTTCAGTGCTTGTTTGATTTCATGAACAGCAAGTTTTATCAAATGTTGAAGGCAAAAGTTTCAATTTGAAGGAAAAAATAAATGTAGTGCATTAAAAAAAGGTAGAATAGAATCCTTATTTCTTTTGGATTTTGGATGTTTTTAAAAAAAAATGAGAAGTAAATTAGTTGTTTAATTGCAATTCAGTCAAGCTTTTTAATGTATATATGTAGATATGGACGTAGTATGTGTGAAAATCATTCTTGTAACATGAGGACTGTTGTAATTCATTTCATTGCTTTTAATGTAGTTGATGTGATAGGAAAGAAAAAGGATAAAAATGTTTTATGCAAGTCGATCTTCCTTGTTTATTTTCTTCAGTGGTGAGCAATTTTCCACAAGAACTACATGTATATAGTTATGACCCAGGAGAAAGGGAGAGGGTAGATAGAGGGGGGGGGGGGGGGGGAGGGGGGGGAGGTGAGTGAGACAGGGAAAGATATGAGAGATGGGAGAGAAGGAGGAAAGGAGGCAGGGGGAGATGAGCAGTAAGTGAGAGAGCAGTAAAAGAGACGAATGAATGAAATGCAAGGAGGGCATGAGAGAAAGAGATGAGATGCACAATTTAAGCGAATGAGAGATGATGTAGTGAATGAATGAAAGAGATGGAAGAGACCACCAGCAAATGATGTATGTACGAGAGAAGATTAACACAAAAGGAAGCAAAAAGAACATTGTAAAAATTGCTACAAAATTTACAAATTACTATTCATACAATCACAAAGAGAAATACAAGACACAAAATATTTTTCCTTTCATACATTTATTAACATAACCATGCAATCGATATGCACAAGTTGTATTTGTACTTGGCCATATGCTCTTTTCCATTGCAAAGTCAACAGGAACTACATATGCTGAGATTTGAATATTGTAAAAAAAAATACAAAATTTTATGACTCTTACATCTGACAAAACACAGTGTTAATAAAAGTGAAACGGTATAATCGAGCCTTGACCACAAGTAAGTCTGTTAAGCAGTTCCATTATTTCTGGTCTGGATATCAAGACCTGAACAGGACATGTGCAGGTTATACATGGTGTAGATTTTCACCCTATCCAATTCTTTAAAGGGGCATTCAATTAAGAACTCATGGGGAAATGAAATTGTAGGGAATTTCCAAAAGGCTCATTCACTTGTACAAATATCCCGCCCATCATGCGTACCAGTCGGACTAATGCAATAAAAGACAGGACGGCCTGAAGTTGACCGAACTCGGGCGAGGTGAATGCTTCGGCGTTACCAATCCCAAGTCCGAAGGCTCTTGACGGGCCTCATCAGCATTCACAGGAACAAACATTTACGGTTAGGCCCAAACATTTCAAAATACAAGATCATGATTTACTTCTGGTTGGTTAGTCTGGCCATTGCTCTTTATTGCCCTGCCGCGACGCATCATCGCCACCTTTGCGTAACAACCCTCAGGCTCTCCCGGTGAGCCGGTCTTATAATTGCTTTTCCATATGTGAATGGAATGTTTAATTGCTTATTCATCGCGCGAAATTTGGAACACAGGGCAGTCTTGTAGGTGGTCCAGTATTAATCACATTTTATGGCATGAGTGATGGAAGCCCTTATACATGTACTGAACTGAACCTGACAAGAAGCTCCGACTGCATTTTACTCTGATCCAAAAGTGCCCATGAAGCGCTGCCTTTGTATCCCTTTAAAATACCATGGAAATTGATATAAAGAGCTCCGATATAACGAGGTAAATTTGCTGGTCCCAGATCTTTATGTTCTTTTGTTTTTTTACCCTGGTATAAGGAGATTCCTGATACAAGGTAATTTTCATGGTCCCAAGGTCCTCGTTTATACATGTAGTGAATTTCCACTGTTATTCAACATAAAAATCGTCATGGTAATGGAGAATATAAACGGGTGTGTTGTACCACAATTCATACTTTCAGATGTTAGACCAATACCATTAGAAATAAGCAATGAATAACTGCTAAGTCTAGGACAATGATCACAGACTATATTGAACCCCTTTGTTAACTTATGTCATTGCAAATTTTCAAATGGGGATGTTTTACATACACTGACTTAGTATGATATCCTCAGAATGTAGGCATAATGGAACAGTAGCATTAAACGCAGGCCTAATTTTAGTATTAAATCATTCATCATGTCAAAGTTTTACTATTAATTATATGACAGGACTTTCAAGTACATGTATTCCAAGTACATTTGCTCACACTATGGCAGAATAGCCTGGTACAAAATTCAGCACTGATAAATTTTTAATGTATGAAGATGCACTTTTACAGAGTTGGGACAATTACATAGGCCTGAAAGTACCCATTTCATTAACAACATATCTTCTTCATTTCGTCAACAAGCCCCTCCCAATCCCTAATATAATTATGGGCACACAATATAATTCTAAATCAAAGTACTCACACTATAACTGCATATATAACAGGTTACTAGTATTTTGTCACCACAAGTTTCTTGCCAAACATCTGTACTCCTTTGCACACCATCCAGATGATCCACACAAGCTTAGCAAAAACATACAAAAACACACAGATATATCACATTTCAGCTTTCAAAACTGTCCCAAAGTTCTGTGATCCTTCATCAATCATCATCCATCTCTAAATTGATGTTCTTTCCAAATTTGGCATAGAGCTGGGCCTTCAGGTCTCCTAGTTCTTCCTTGAGCGCATCACCCTGGGAATCCAGAGCTGCTATCTCCTCCTCCATCCTTGCCTTGGCGTTCTCCACCGACTGTTGGGCATCCTCAAGATTCTGGTTGAAGAACACCTCCCCGATCTGATACGTGATGGAGAGAGTCAAGGTGAAAACTTGAAAAGGCATTCCTTTTACAAAATTCATGTATCATCATTTTTTTTATTTGCAGACCACTAATATTAATAATAATAATATGTGGACATTTATATAGTGCAGCTCCTATGAAAATAGCCTCTACTGCAGTTTACAAAGTATCATATTATCATCCGAGCTTTAGCCGAGTTACCATGCTAAGATACTTGAGCATTCAAGAAATTTTCTTCCCACAAGGTAGCCTTTTCCTTCACCTGGGTGAAGGCCATCAGAGCTGTGACAAGGATTCAACCCCTATACAATGTGGTTCATAGTCTGATGACTTATCCACTCGACACCTCCAGTGAAGCCTAGCAGAAAACAAACAAAACAGAGAAATACATGTATATCACAAAATATGATCAGCTTTGGACTATGCAAGGTTCTCAGACATTCATAAATCAATGTGGTTTTCCCTAAATTTGGAGACCTAAACCTTGAGGTCAAGAAGGAAATACTGTAGATCCGAAATAAAAACAAAGTAACTTAGTATTAGTCAAAATGTGCAAAGTCTCTACAAAGTACGCCTGCCCCCTTTATAAAAACTATTCACTATGCATAACAATCATCTGTTTCTCTTCAACGTGCTTCTATTATGTTGTTTTGTTTTTGTTTTTTGATAATCCTATCAAGTGAGGATTTTATTTCAATAAACTATTTGAATCTGAATTTGAATTCTATCTACAAGACTCAGGTAGCTGCTATTACAACTGAGCAATATGACACAAAATGAAGTTTTAAGAACTATTAATAACTTTCGTGTATTTTTTATGAGACGGTGATGGTAAAAGGATATGGTATGAAGGCATCATCGTCTCCCAGCGTTAATTCATCACTTGCATCCTCCAGGTTTTGGAGATCTTTCTACAAATTGAGAGAAAAAGAAAAGGGAAAAAATCGTGAAGAGTACAATTCAAGATATACCAGACATGATATATTCTCAATGAAAGAGAGAGAGAAAAAAGGAAATGTTACATTAGAGGACAAAGACAGATTGTAGGAAGCTTCAAATTTGAATTAAAACAGTGATGGCTAAAAAGATTAGAAAAGGCATAAAAAAAGTAATATCTCTAATTCCAAAACACTCTTGCCAATCAAGACTTATTCAGGATAAGTGAGGCACAGGTTCTATATGCCAGCAGATCCTAATACCAACTCCTTCAAAAAAACCAAAAAAAAGAAGAAAATTCCCACCACTCAGGAGTCACCATTTATGTTGTACATGTAACATTATTCTACTTTCTCCAATTTTTTATAAATTTGTTTTCTTGCAAATTTTAGCTTAATAATAATAGACTTAAGGCATCTACATGTTAACCACATATCACTCTCAATTACCTTCTTGTTTGCAATTTCGTCCTGAATTTCTCCAAGTTTGTTGCTCTTCCGCGCAAACTTGTTGATCTTCTGCTGATCTTCAAATGTGACATTCACATCATCATCCTGCGAATAAATCACATAACACAAAATAAATGTAAGTTTATGAAACTCAAGACAGAGCTGAGTTGGTCTACTGAGGGATTATTTTGCTCAGTCTTGTATAGTATTCCTACAAAACAACTCAGATTCAAATCGACATTCCATCTTTCAGATCTAACCAATCAATAGCAAATACCAGTATTGCTATAAATCATTACAGGCTTTAATTGGAGTTGCATCCTTACTCATGACTATGCATTATATGTCTACATTAATAAATTAATTATGTTGCTCCATGGCCTTTTCCAATATTAAATCTGAGATACTTCTGGTCACATGTCTTAATATCAAATAATTCGAATTTTTTTCTCATCACTTACCATGGCATCAGTTCAGGTTAAGTAATATAGTAGTGGGTTCTCATGGGGAATTTGAACCATTCAGGTGTTTACCCAATAACAGGTGTTGTCAGTCACCCAGGATGGACTAGTTTTATGACAAACAAGCCTTATGTAATGCTTTGCATTTTCCACCCATCGCCCCATATGGTAATGTCATTATCTTGCATTTCGCTCTCTCGAAGACTCTCTGAGAGACCAGGGAGTACTTTTTGGTTGAACAGATTTGCTGTGTTCCATACTTGTACACCCATTAATATTTCCATTGCTTTACACTAAGTCTGGTGTCAGCGAATTATGACCTGCTGCACATGGAAACTGCCTACCATATGCCTTTAACTCAGAATTTGTCATTTTTCAGATTTTGTAAGGCTCTGGGTTGACGGTCTTTGTACTTTCAAACTAGGAACTCTCTGGGCCCCCCCCCCCCTTCCCCACTAATACTTAGAGTTGAATTTTAAAAAGTTAAATCTAGTTGCATATGTCAGAAAAGCATTGCACGCAAAGAACTGCATTGTATGCAACGAATGGGCAGTGGACTATTTCACAAGACACAAGAACGCCCATTTTCCCATTTAAATCATGACAAAGACATGTTGAGGAAATATGTCCAACATGAAAGAGTGTCTCTTATCTTCACTAAATCAGATGTCACTTTCCATACATTTCAGAAGGTCATTCACACATGTGCGAGGCTATTGCAAAAGAGCCAACTCTCAGTCACTCATAGGCCCTTGCCTATGTGGGGCTGTGTCCAACATTCACTGTTGCAGCAGTCAAAAACAGACAACAAAATTGCTCTATGCAAGATTGAATTTTCTTTTAAATTTGCTAGATTATGGTGGTGGATCCAGTGTCCAAACACTTTTCAGAAAATCAACGATAGCAAATAAAATATCAAACGAATATCTGTCAAACTTACATAATGAATGCTCAAAGTCCTACATAAAAAGAAGTTAATGGAATTTTAAAAAGACAACTTAGATTTAGTACGATATTCCCTTCCGAGTGAACCCCTTCCCAACGACGAGGCGTTTTGGTCCCTTGAAAAAAGTACTGTATTTCCGAACGTGTGAAACCTATGGGAAAAAGACACCACGTTTGTTTCAATAGTGTGGTTTTCATATGCGTAATCCCACGCGTATGAAAACCCATTTTAAGCGCTTAACTGTACACGTTCGGTAATACAAGCTGTTCGGAAATACAATCCTTGACTATACCTGATTCAGGGACTCTTCAACTCTTACTTTGCCACAAATTTGGGGATTCAGAATTGAAAGTGAAATTTTAAATAATGATTTTCCTCTCATGTATGAATGATCTCCAAAACCTCGCATAAGTGTGAGTGGAATGATCTAGACTGGAAAAAGGCACTCACGGGACCACCACTATATGGGACTGTGTCAATTTTGGCCTGTCACGACCTCTAAGTTGAAGAGGTAAAAACACCAATATAATCGGCAAAATTTTGAGAAAATACATCATTCTACATTTTAGAATGATAGAATATCTAATTTCATGCCAGATCCTTCGATAGGATCTTTATCTTCTTGATCAAGTGAAATTTTCTGGCTGTTTTTGGTCGGTGATCTTGCTCCTCTCCTGTACACATATGGGCAAGATATCACACACGTGCCTATCATGGCATATAGCCTATGGCAGGCAAGATTCAGCACAAGATGATAGCCATCGACCCTCTGCACTTCACAACACCCATGATACCCAGCAATACACGACAGTATCACCCAAACAAGCTACAGATGATTCCCACTCGCACCCAACTCTACCGGAGCTCATACTTTCCTTGTACAATAACGGTCTGGAATGGGCTCCCAAATAACACCCTTGATGCCACTTCATTGGAGGCCTTCAAGGGAGCTCTTCCACTCAGCATCTAAACTGAGGGATTGATTTTTACTCGCACACTCTCTATATGCACCAACAGACATGCACTGCAACTATGCACCTAAGTTTAATTCCTCTGCATTATATCCTGACTTATGGATCCTGCGGAGTACCCTCGTAGAAGTAGAAGTACTCACACTGTATGAAGGTACATAAGCAGATAAGTGCGAGGTTATCTCCAATAACCTTGCACAAGTGTGAGTGGGAAAAAGGCCTGCTGGCAGTGCTGCACACAAAAGCTATTGAAGCCTATTCACCTGTAAAAGCTAGTCTGGAGTACAAGGTTATCTTCAGATAAGCTTGTACATGTATAAGTGACATAGGGCCTATGGCTATGAGTGAGTATCATGTCATTGTCAAGTCTAAATTGTCACAAGACCACATTGCACAAACAAAATTATAAGCATGTGGGACTGTACTGAATAATTGACTATTGATAAATACTTCTGCAGCTGTCCATAACAAGCTCATCATTTTGAATTTTTTGCCATAGATACTGTGATCATACTTACACCACCTGGTGCTTTCTTCATTGACAAAGCCATTACTGGATTCTTATTAGAAAAAAAGTAAATGTCAAGAATTTGCCAGCTCTCCTTCTCTTCCTTTTCGCCAACAGATGGCTCTCTTCAAAAAATTTCGTCCGATCCGACGTCCGTCCGTACCGTCCGTACGTCCGTACCGTGCATATTTGAGCTAGCTAGCGCGCGCAGCTGAGGCCATTAGGGATATATTGCTCTTTTGTTAGAACGATACAAAGCATTCCCCGACGTACAAAATTGAGGCGCTCTATTAGTATTAGCAGACTTATGGCTTTAAATGAGTCATTTTCTGACGGGGGAGTTTCGGCCAAGCTCTATGGGAATTTCCGTTTATTTTCTTACAAGTGACTGGTTGTTGTATGCTTACTGCGCCATAAGTACGAATGTATGTTATTCAAGCTTCAAGCAACTAATCAAAACGGAAAGACGAAGGGGGACAAATAATCTGCATATTCTATTTCTTCAAGTTTAATCTGTTAATGTGAGTTTTTATGATTTTAAAAAAGTTTTCTGTGGTGATATGTGCTGAAAAGAGAAGTTTGAATTTGAAAAGTATGAAAAGTGAATTAAGTGGACATGGACTGGTGGATGGAAGTTACTGACTGACTACTCTACTGAAACCGGTCAGTTGTGGAACTTATTAAAATTTTAGCTACTGTGTCAGTGACAATAACCTCGATGCATAAGTGTGAGTGAGTGAATGATGGGGTGACCATATTTTATGCACATTTTTAAAATTGTTAATGTTGAGCATGTTGGGAATGTGACATTCGATCCATAATTTCTCATGTTCTGGAGTATGGAATTGGAAGTGGATCCTATTACCACTACCATGATTACCGAACACTTTTCAGAAAATCAACCATAGCAAATAAAATATCAAATGAATATCTCCCGGGGGGGGGGGGGGGGGGGGGGTACTCAGATTATAATCGGACGGGGGTGTGCGGCTGAGAACTCCAGACCCATACCCACATCCAAGGGTCCTTTTGCTGTAAATAGGCACCCATGTCTAAGGATATTTTGTGAAAAATGGACCCATGACTAAGGATTTCCCGGACAAATGAGGGAGAAAAGAGAGGAATGAAACAAATGATAAGAGCCGGGATAAGAGACCCATGTCTTAGGATTTTTTGGGGAAAAATGGGACCCATGTCTAAGGATCTTTTTAATGAAAAGGGGACCCATGTCTAAGGATCTTTCTTCAAAAAGCCGCCCTTCCCAGCGGCACATCCCCGTATACCCAATATACGTGAGTACCCCCCCCCCCCCCCGGGGAATATCTGTCAAACTTACATAATGAATGCTTAAAGTTCTACAGAAAAAGAAGTTGGTGGAATTTGAAAAAGACAACGAAGATTTAATACGATGTTCCCTTCCGAGCGAACCCCTTCCCAATGACGCGTTTTGGTCCCTTGAAAAAGGTATTACTGAATGTGTGCCACCTATGGGAAAGAGACACACAACCTACCCCGATTTGGGGCCAACGGGGTGATGACTGTGGGTGACGAGAGAGCAGGTTATAGATATTAGTACATATATTTTTTGCCTCATTATGATCTTCTGCCCTGTGTTCTCAGTGTGGAGAACATACAATGTACGCGTAGTCCCACGCTAATGAAAGCCATTTTAGTCGCTTAACTGTACGCGTTCGTTTATACAATGCTGTTCGATAATACAATCCATGAATATACTTTATTTAGATTGATTTATATAATCAAACAGAAAGCAAAATTTTGGTGTTGGACTATAAACTACTAATACTACAGGTGTATTTAAGAAGAAAATTGATCAAAGAATTTTGGAAATATTGCAGATTGCAACGCACATGGAACTGCAAAAAGGTCATAAAAACAGTGAGACCTAACTTCGCACCCCGGGGGTCACGTCTCAGACAAATATGCTACCCAGTAACCAAGCGCATCCACACACTTAAAAAATGGACCCTAAATGGCATATTGCACAAAGTCTAATTTGCACCCCTATACGGCGTAACATCAGAAAAACATACCCTAAATGGGGTCAACAGGGTCATTACGCCACCCAAAAATACCCTAAGTGGCGTATAAATCATTATGGTACCAAGTACAGTACCTTTAATGGTGTTTAAAATAAATAACCCCTGTAAAGCAGGAAAACAAGCTTTTTGAGTACAAAAAGACAAACTTTTAATGTGAAAATTGATATTGAAAATAATCGGTGATTACATTATATTACAGGGACAAATGTCAGAAGTCAATTTTCAAAACTAAAGGATTTCCCTTTAAATATTTCTGGAGTGGATAATAAACCCCTCAAAAACAGTTCTGCATTTCAAGTTTGAGGGATGATTATCTTTCTTGTTACTGATCTACACATGTACACATGTATGAGGTAAGAAATATAATCGAAAAGCTTAATTATTTCTCTCTACAATGATGTGCCATTTTCTGTGATTATGCACTCATGGAATGTGCAGTACTCCTGAATATAGGGCAAAGTCAGAAGTGAAATGTTGCAAAATGCATTGTTTTTAACACCAAAGTCTCCAATTCTTTTGAAGATGCAATGTGTTTTGAAGAGTGCCGAGGTGACGGTGCATGTCTTGCATAAATGTCAATGGTGTATTAAATATGCTTTTTTCTTTAAAGAATGAAATGTGTTTGAATGATGTTCAGGTGGTCATTGATGAAGTCCAAAGCCATGAATGATGTTATCCCCTTTTGTTTGGAAGATGAAATTTGCTTTGAAAAATGTTTGTGTGAGGTAGAGCTGCAGTTTACTGAGTGGTCGATTGTAAGATGTAGATGTAAAGATGCCATGCTTATCGAATAATCCTAAAGGCCCAAGCAATCAGTCAACTCCAAGCAGGTGTACCCAAAAACGATGTTGCAGCCAGGTTTGGGGTGAGCGCAAGTACCGCTCCTGACTTACTGAGATGTAACCATTCTCATTATTAAAATAAGGAGAGAGAGAGAGAAAAAAAATATTATGGGTGTCTTTATTCATGAATTCAGCCCATTCATGGATTGCGCATACTTGTGCAGATCGTGAATTTGGCATCACTGGGCGTTATTTGCTGCTCCAAATTGCTACATGATATCTCTGCAAAGAAAGAAGTTGCATTGGCGAAACTTTCTCTGAATATGGAATGTACACCCCCGAATAAGGAAATTAAGTTTCATGAATATTTCTGCAAGGGTAGACTTATGACAGAAAAAAAATAGTAGGGCTGGGACTAAAAACCGGGTACCCGAGTCCCGCCCGAGAGCCTCGGGACCCGGGTCAAAATATTAGATAACCGATACCCGAAAATGAGTATTTAATTATCACCTATGTATGTACACGACAAGGCGGTAGATGAACGTCGAACAGCCATTTACTATTTACATGTAAAAAAAATCCATGTAGCGCTCTAGCGCACCATTGCAGTGATGCGCTTTTGATTCGTTCAACTCACTGTGAAACATAACCTTACACATTCGTATACACAGAGAGCAAAGCTCACTGCCGCTATTCGGAGACTGCTCATTGGTTCATTGAACCCATGACATAATTTGCATTTAGTGCCCTTCCCCCTTCTTTGCAGTGAACGATAAGTCTATGAGTGATTAACGGGCGTAAAGTTTACAAACTCATGCATATTCAACAGTCGCTCTACACTCGCACGTGGCATCTCACAACTCGTACACTATTAAACAGGTATTTTTAACATCGACGATCACGATCTGACACTGTCACAATATCCTGAAACTTTAGCAAAGAAGTTACCAATTACTGAAATCAGATTAACAGTACATGAACGATATATCCAAAATAATATCCTTCATTGTTCATGCGAAAGTGAAAAGCAAGGCTGTGAGAAGCGAAGGATGTCTACAGTGCGCGCGATTAACATTTTCATTCATAAAATTGGGCTTGTGACGTCATTTCATGATCGGTCCGTTAATAACAAGTCATGACAAGTCATATGCCAGCCAGCCAATGAAGGTATGCGCCTTTTTTTTTTTTTTTTTCTTTTTTCCTTTCATATACTGCGGCGGCATTGGGCGGAAAGGCGCTTTGTATAAACAGATCGAATTTCAAAAGGGAACCGCATGTGTGTGTTAAAGGATGAAGTTGCAGTCGGACAGAGAAGAAAATGTTGGCTTGATGATTTTTTTTGATGAATGATGAGTTTGATGAATGATGATATTTGATGTCTGATGAAGATAATTGTTTTGATTATGTTATTATCTTGATAATGATGATATGATGATGATGTCTTTGATGATTATGATGATCGATGATGATATCAATGGTGCTACTGGCGAAGAGAGAGGACCCGGCATGTATTGATGATTTTATGTGTACTAGTAGTGGTACGTGTGTGTGAATTTCAATAATTGGCGGGTTGATCACACGTTGAGAATGAAACTGTCGGTGAGACGATGACCGCGTGCGTGAGGACTCGCAATGTGTATAATTAGAGTATGAGGAGTCGAGTGTAGATACTACAGAAAGCTCGCCATTTTCGCCAGGCAAATCAATACTCCGTGTGAACAGTGAAGTTTGTGTACAAAGTGAGTAAGTGACTCGATCTCTACGATCACGATGTCAAAATTCCCAAGAGCTGCCCGTACAAAATTATTAAGAATCATCATGATCATCGTCTCAAACGAGTTTTTCTTCATAAGATTTCTTTGTATTCCCCTTCCTTTTTTATAAGTACATGTACATTCATGTATTTTGGATAAACATGTGCGAGGGACTGTTGACCGCGCGTGACTACCTAAGGCGCTGGCGCGCTGGCATGATTAGACGGTAGACAATTTCTACAGATTAGATTTAGGCGGCTTATGCCTATCCTGTCTTGCGCCCACGCGATTTCCTCCACCTGTTTTGTTGTTGTTGTTGTTGTTGTTGTTGTTGTTGTTTTTGTTTTTGTTTTTGTTTTTTCCTCGAATGGTTTATTTCAGTTGCCAAACACAAAGGAGTTTTCCCACAGTGTTTGTAGCTTCTTAGGGGTAAATATTGGCTTGTAATTCGTGTTATATCATTTTCGGGTAACCGGGAACCCGCCCGAAAAATAGTCGGGTTCCCGAATTGAAAAAATACCCGAAACTCCCACCCCTAAAAAATAGACACATAGTTTTCGAACGATTTCATTTCAAAATTTTCTGTCACTCGACAAAACAGACATCATATTTCATGATTTTTTTCAGACATTGATAACTACAAATTAGCTCATGTGGGAATTTTTAGCTCATAAATCGCAAAAATAGAGGTGCAAGTTTAGGTTCCTTGTTTTGCCATTTTGATGATCGCGCACATGCACACAGCTAGAAGTCCGTTGGTAATGTATTTCAAAACAAGCTGGCCATACGGCTGCTGATAATTGGTGTGCTCCGTTGCCACTGGCAGGGGGTTCATGCACAGAATTACAGACCCTGATATGAAGTTAATTTGGAGTCCTGATTTTAGGCTGGTTGCTTCATTTATAGTGATAGCTGCACTTGCTCAAGAACCATTGCATTAGGTATAAACTTCATAAAATTGGTACATGTAGTACAAAAATGCATAACCAAATGACCGAAATGAATTAATCATGTCATTAAAAAAAAAAAAAACGGATGTCACTTTACTATTTGTTTTCCTGATGTAGACCTATTCTCATTTTTATTTTATTTTGAACTACATGTACATGTATGCTTGTGCTAAAGTAAGAATAAATCATAATTCGCAGGGAGTCTATTTGATTTATCATGGATTATTCACCAGAATCTCTGTTCTACATGTATTGTGGCTTTTTTCAATACACTAGGCTTTTTATTAAAGATGAGCTTAGGGTGCAATTCGCCCTTAGTACCTGTCTCTCTTTTTAAATTGATTTATATTATGCATCATGTGATATATACATGTACAGTACATCATTATATTACAGTAGAGCATTGAAAATAATAAATATGTTATAGGAAAAGGTACCAAACAACTGAATTAAGAAGACAATTGTTTTGGAGAAGCAAGTAGTCATATTCATCTTGCTTCAAAATGTTTGCTTCTCTATATGATATTATTTTCAAGACTTCATCAGATTCTGTACATTATGCAATACATAGAGCACATGGACTTAAAGATGAAATGTGTCTTTAGTTGATTGTAAAAATTACAGTGAACATGTAATCACAAAAATGTGACATTCTATTTGATATGTTTGTTTCCCTTCGTAATGTTGTCACTATATAGAGGAGACTTGGTATTTCTTTTGTTACAAATATGGTGAAATTCTACTAAAAACAAAAACAGTTTGCAGTGTAGCAGTGTATATTCTGTTGAAGTGTAGAATAATTTCTCTTTGCTTTTGCACTCATTTTATTGGCAAACGAAGAAAGCAAACTAAACAGAATGGAGCTTCAGGTTCAAAAGTAAGTACTCTGCATCATGCTACTATTTGGAATGGAAAAACAAGGAGAAAAAATACTAACACCTACATGTGTACATGTCTTATTACCCTTGGAATGCAATGTGGATACCCTGTTGACTTTACATGTACATTTTTATGCCTTTATTTTCTTGTTATGATGTGAATAAGTTTGGACAAACAAGTACCAGGTGATTATTTTTTTTTAATTGAAGAAGAAAAAGTGTGTAAGCAAATGTGCACAATAGTTCATGTATCTAAAGAAGCACTATTTTTTACATTCGTTCAGCTCTTTCAAATAGATTAATTTAGGGTTACCTGGGCTGTAATAGATATGGCAGAGAGCTGATAATATTTCAGAATTTCAGATTGACATAGTCTAGAAATAATTAGAAATGGTATTCTTTGTGTTTTTAATTGAACGGTTATTTGTTTATCACGTCATGGGGTGCACATCAATGCAAAATATAAAAATTGCTAATTTGTAGGAATGTGGAGTGAATGACAGTACAGCTAATATTGATTGCAGAGGAACAGCGGTCTTGTTATTGTTATTGTTAAAAAAATAATCCATAAAAGCTGTGGTTGTAGAATATTTTGGAAGATTTTTATCATCTATAAATGTCATGATGTCAGAAAACTGAGTTTTCCAATACTTAAATATCTTGTTTGCATGACTATTGCAATGTTGGTTGGAAATTGGAATGCAAGTTGCTTGTACTTGTGATACTTGTGAATAAATTTTTTTTTAAACATGAATGTACAAGGCCTGTCAGAATTGTTCACTAACATCTTGTGCATGTCTTTGATATAAATTAGATGTAGATGTTTTGTGTAATGTATTTCCTTTTTTGTTTTTGTTTTTGCTTTTTTTTTTTTTTTGGTTTGTTTTTGCATTGTCAGTGACTCAGTGTTTGTTTTACCATTTTATGCTATTGATGGATGAATTTGGCTTTGGGGGCAATGCTAGAATATTTTGAATTGAGGGTGTCATGAAAAAGTTGTAGACAGATTTGCTGAAATTTGTTTAACATCTTTTAAGCGGCAAATGATGGAGGTTCTTGGAATTTAAAATTTTCCTTCAAAAAATAGAGATTTATCAATATCCAAATTTGCAGACAGAAACTCTGTACATGTAGGTTGAATTGACCAATTCTGCCAACCACAATTTTTGTACTGGTATACTGAAATTTTGTGAAATTTTGAATGGGGGATGTCACAATTCCCCCCCCCCCCCCCCCTCCTCCCTTCCTCTAGTGATGCCCTTGTTGGGAACTAACCTTTTAAAAATTGCATTGCCTTTTGCTTACAAATTTGGTGTTACTAATATGAAGAAGTAAGGCATAAAGTGTGGGGGTGTATACATGTAATGTCTCTGAATAGTCTGTGCATGCCCAGTAAATATCTTGGAAGTCTCTCACAGAACGCCAACATAAAGAAAGTGATGCAGTAAATGTATTCAAGGAGCATCATACGTTATTCTGTTGCAGCTTGCCCTTCATACATTATATAGCTAAAGGTGCATGTGCTGTCTACATGTATGTATGATGTATGTCGCAACCACTGTGCCAGGCATATGGAGTACATGTGGTTACCACGACGATGATGATGAAGGTGCATAATGCTTGGGGATAGTGATGGATAGGGAGAATGCCATTACAGCAAGGTGGCACATGTTATTGTACTTACAACTACATGTGTTGGATGCAGTATGTAAAAATATGATTGCTAAGCCGATAAGGAGAGTAGAGAACAGGCATTTTCACATAACTATAGTATCATCAGGTATCATAACATCTAAGAGTTAGTTGTGGCTGAGGGAGGAGGAAAGGATAATAATAATAATAATAATAATAATAATAATAATGATAATGATAATGATAATGATAATGATAATGATAATGATAATGATAATGATAATGATAATAATAACGATAATGATAATGATAATGATAATAATAATAATAATAATGATAATGATAATGATAATGATAATGATAATAATGATAATGATAATGATAATGATAATGATAATAATGATAATGATAATGATAATGATAATGATAATAATGATAATGATAATAATAATAATAATGATAATGATAATGATAATAATAATAATGATAATAATAATAATAATAATGATAATGATATGATAATGATAATGATAATAATAATAATGATAATGATAATGATAATGATAATGATAATGATAATAATAATGATAATGATAATGATAATAATAATGATAATGATAATGATAATGATAATGATAATGATAATAATAATGATAATGATAATAATAATAATAATAATAATAATAATAATATGATGATGATGATAATAATAATAAAATAATAATAATAATAATAATGATATTAATTGATAATAATAATAAGTCTTGTTTACCCAGGATAGCCTCATCAGTATTATATACTGTTCTCCCTTAGGGTCCTGCAGGATTTGGCATGAATGCCTTAAATTTACAAAGCTGATAATGGGAGAAGGGAACAGATTACTTAATAATAATAATAATAATAATAATAAACCATTCTTGTATAGCGCATATCACGTTATGATATAAGGTTCCTACATGTACATGCACTTCCAAAGGTTTGGATATTATTTCCCTGGCTTTAACTGGCCGTAATCAGTGCATGGTGCATTTCAAGGGAAAAATCCTGCCAGGTACCCATTTAACCCCTGGGTGGAGAGTGGCAAACATGGATTAACGTGAATAACGTCTTCCTAAAAGACGCTAGTGCCGGGCTGATCGAAAGTCAAGTGAATGAACCACTATACCACAACACCAGGACACATTAACTTTTAATATCATCAGGTATCCTACATGTATCTAAATAGTTTGGGTTTTTTTAATGCAAATTTTTTTTTTTTTTTAATTTAAGCAGAGGGAGGAGGGAAGGATTCGGAATGAATGCCTGTCTGCAGGCTGATAATGATAAATGAGAGTAGGGAACAGACAAATTCACATAATCATGATGTCACAAGTTCTAGGAGTGCATTATACAGAATGGCAGAGGAAGGAAGGGAAGGATAGGGGATGAATGCCTATAATACGTAAGCCAATTATGTGAGTAAGGAACTGATAACTTCACTTAATATACATGTATATAGGATTTCAAAATATATAAGAATGGGTTATGCAGAAAGGCAGAAAAAAAAAGGACTAACAAAAACAGACTACAAAAATTAATCTGTAAATTCAAATGCAGTTAACCTTGCATATCTCGAAGTCGTTTGAGTTGAACTTTACCGAAGTCAAATCAATTTTTTTTACCAAACTATGCAAAACATGTGTTATCATTTCCTAAGTCAAATTTTGCATAACTTATATCAACTTTTAGTCGCAATGTTGTAGACCTTATCAAATCAAAATGTTCATGTACAGTGTAGGTCCGGTCTACTTTGTGATATTTTGGGGAAAAAAAATTCTCAGGACTTAAAAAATAGGACGGATGGGGGGGGGGGGGGGGCAATGCCAGTTGGTAAAAGGGATAGCATTGATGTTAATGATGTGTATATTGTATCAACAAATTATTAGATGACTAAAAGTCAATACAAATACATCCTGTTGGATGGTTAATTTCTATACATGTAACATTACCAATCTGTTTATTCATCCATGCCCATAACCCACCACTTTGTTACTCATTGATATTTTTGTACCTGTACAAAGGTCAGAGTTACTTGAACCCATTGCTTAGTGTCTGTACTAAGCCTATGGGAAGTAGATAATAGACCTGTTCACAAAGTTATTCAAATTTATGGATGTTTCTTTCCTGGGGACCTAGTAATTAGGTATTCCTTTAACCTGTTATTGATGAATGAACTACAATACTTGGAATCCAGTTTGCATACATTACTTGTTGCTATGTCTGACAAGCCTCTGACAAGCTTTCAGGTCAAGAACAACCTTTGTTTTGAATGTATGCATAAAATTTGAATATATTTGTGAACTATTCAGTAGAACGGGTTAAGATGTCATCAGGGGGCAGTATTTCACGATCCACCAGTGACTATCACGGTGGAATATCAGTGGTCATAATCAGTTGAGTTATTCCTTTATTGACATTCTTGGACTGATGTAAACAAAAGCTTAAGTCCTACGTCACTCACTGGTGTTGATTGTGGAAGGGATGTGTCATGCAAAAAACAATCGTGGTAAATATGTACATTGTACTTTAGTTGCATTTTCATTTTGTACCAACCAGTGTAGCAATATTGACGAATAATGTGTTGTAATAAATAGAGAATTTGAGGACTTTGGATAGCAGTTTTGAATATTTTGCTTCCATATCATTTGGATACCTAGTTGGTGTTACAGTTTGCCTTGGGAGAAAACTAAAGGTAATATGGTTTTCTTTTCATATGGTAAAATGTAATAAGAAATGCCAGATTCTGTAGATTTCAGTGTACAGTACTTCAGTATGCAGTGTAGGCCTGAGAGTTTCATTTCATGACAGTTAAAATGCTGTATAATACAAATAATACATAGTCTTTATAGGGACATGTTGGAAATTTGAATAGAATAACAGAGGACTACATGTACACTTACAGTTTCTGTTTATAAATGCTAGTTGTTTCAAATCTCACTTGTTCATCATTTAAAGGTCATGTAAAGTTTTGGTAAGCCCTCAAAAACTGTTCGTCAGATTTCTTTAATTTTTGTTGATAAATAGCAAGATACTAGCAATACTAAGACACTGTGAAGATTTTGCCTCCTAAAGTTTAATATTAAACAAATAAGAGGCAAAAACTAATTTATGTGCCGGGACAGGCACGTAAAATCCCAACAAAGGTAGCATGTGCTATACACTGTAAACACACGTGTAAAACCAATGATGAGTAGTTATACACAGTGCACACATGCTGTCTCTATATGCGAAGCCCCAAGATTGCTGTGCGGGGAGCCGTCGGGGTGGAAGGGTCGTAGCATAATGGCAGTGATCAAGCATTCCTTACAGATATTTACACTGAAATTCACCAGAAATCATAGATGGAATACCAAATGATCTCTTACAGACATCTTTTGATACAAGGGGAACAACATGAGACTGTGTTTAACATGTTTCTTGCCAATTTCCTTTTTGCTACCAATACTGTACATGAGCTTTAAAGTTGATAGTTGTGCTCTAATGTGTTCTAAACTTCTAATGTTCTTTCATATTGTGTTAGTATTGTCACAATTTTGTGTTTTGTATTGTTGCATTTGTTATGTCTTGCGTGTTTTTTTTTTTTAAATCTGTATTTTGTTGTTCTGTTTTGTAATTTGCTGTTTTATGATTTTTCTTGTCTATTTTTCAAATTTCTCATTTTATACTGCTTAACAATTCTTTTAAAGTTATCAGCAAAAGTAGAGTCCTTCGAAACATATCAAACATGAAAAATTGGTCTACTGTTTGAAATTATGGTTTATGCCTATGCTGCTTTTCGAAATATTGTGCTCTATATATGGGGTTTTAATCAAGCAATGGCATGTTGTTGGAAGAATGCAATGTATGATGGTGATTATGTGTGCTTCCCTTTTCCAAAATTATTCATTATTACATATTTTTCTCCATTGAACTAAGTGTTTAATATTTGAATTTATACATGTAAATTTGATTTGAATGATGTTTACTTGTTGGTTGTGGCCTTGCTAACTCTATGATTGTGCATGTGTGACTGATTTATATAGCATCATTTTAATTTTAATGGTTGTCCTTGATACAATTGATGCATGTGTACACATGCAAAACAATTGTATCCCCATGTTAGATGTATCATAACATTTATATTTGTTATTAATGTTGGCAACCTACATGTACTTGTGATATCTGCATGTCTGCATTTTTTATTTCATTATGATTTTAAAAATGTGAATTGGTAATATTTAATGTCCATTACTCAATCAACAGAGAAATTACTAATACAGTATGTAATTCATTGGTTTTGTTTGGACATTTGACAAGTGTAAATGAAAGGAATATTGGAAAGTAAACATAGGATTGCAGATATTTTGTCCCATGTACATTTGCTCAAATACAGATCCACATAATATTTACACAGTACATGCATGTGTATGTACATGTAATGCTCTTATTTTTTTATTATTTTGAGAATGTAGATTCTGTAGGATAATGGTACACCAGCATAAAGGCAAATATTGAAGTAACCTATTTTTTTTTTTTTTTTGTAAACGAAGTTAACTCATCCTGACAGATTACTCTTTATATACACAACTATTGCATGCTGCTCTGTCAAAATAAATTACATTAAAGGAAACCAAAACCCAAGGAGAGAATCAATGTTATTGAAAAGTGAGAATTCAGAGAAGCACTTTACAAAAAGTTTCATTAAAATTGGTTAAAAAATGAGAGAGTTATGGAAGTTTGAAAAGTCTCGTTTTACTTTCTATGGGGATCCTCAAATTGGCAAAATTGCTTCAAAATGGCTGATTTTGTGAACAACTCTCCATTTGTTTTGTACACAGATTTTCAGATTTTCCCCATTATCTTTCAAGGTGCAGTTAATCTCCTATTCTCCTTCTGAGCTCAACATATATAATGGGAAAATTTATTTTACACCACATACATGTATGTCGAGTTCAGGAGGAGACAAGGAGCACCCTGAGAGATAATGGGGAAAATCTGAAAATCTGTGTACAAAACAAATGGAGAGTTGTTCACAAAATCAGCCATTTTGAAGCAATTTTGCCAATTTGAGGATCCCCATAGAAAGTAAAATGAGACTTTTCAAACTTCCATAATTCTCTCATTTTTTTAACCAATTTTAATGAAACTTTTTTGTAAAGTGCTTCTCTGAATTTTCACTTTCCAATAACATTTTGATTCTCTCCTTGGGTTTTGGTTTCCTTAACCCTTTCAAGACAATTGACCACATTTTGTGGTTTGGCTCAATAACTTTTGATTCAGAGCTCTAAAAAATATACCAGATGCATGAGTAGAAAGAGCAAAAATTTCTGCACACACTAATGTATTTTTGTTTCATGACCACATTGCGTTTGATGCCAGGAATTTTTAAAACAAGAATATGCTTTAAAATCCTAAAATTGGCAACACAATGAGAGGTTTAAAATCATTGTTTTTCAACAAAATTTTTAACCAGGAATATTGTTTTAAAAAACATCACACCTTATTAGAACCACGTACCACTAAAAGAAAAATATCATTATTGCCAATTTGAAGAACGAAATGTGATCAATTTAGCCCTTAAATAATTCCTGTCCTGGGAGGATTTCCATTAATATCATGTCCAACTACCCAAGAGTCCCTCATTCCCTCCCCCACATTACCCATCAACACCTCTTTCTTTCCGTTTTCGGTCTTCAGTGAATTTGAGCGAGACAAGATGTCTTACAGCAAGCTCGATGCCGACGACGACGTGGAAATGGACACCGTGAGCGAGTCTGCGAAGATGTCCTACACCAAGCTGGAGGGGGGTGGAGAAGGAGGAAAGGGCGACGAGAAGGATGGCCATACCGCGAGAGCCAAGAGTTTCGATGGCTTTGAGGATCCCAGCCAGCCCCTGCTGCTCTCGGGCAACAACACATCGGTCAACTATGAGGTATGATTTTGGAGCAGTGTAAAAAAATTTGCTCTTGTAAGCTTTTGGGGGGAGGGGGAGGGGGGAGGGAGGGTTTGCTATGGCAAATCTATAATTTCCTCTCAGCATTTAAATTTTTTTATTTACTTATTTATTTATTTTTATCAGAGTTCTTTTAGAGTTTTCCAGAGCTGCATCACTCCTTACTCCATATACAGTGAAACCTGTCTATAAAGACCGCTCGAGGGAGACAAGAAAAGCAGCCTTTATGAGCAGGTGGTCTTTGTGTACAGGTTACTTTAATACACGTTTCAATGAGAAACACTTTTCAAGGGAAACAAAAATTGTGGTCTTTAGAGACAGGTGGTCTTTCTGTACAGGTGGTCACTAAAGCAAGTTTGACTGTATTTTGGGGCTGTTTACAGGGTCTCACTGTAAAGTTTGCGAAAGGTGACAAGATTTTTCATTTCAGGTACACCTTAGAGCTGCCCTACTATTAACAAACACAAGCATACATGCACTCACACGTACACACCATATATATGTAGTAGGGTGTACCTTTAATGGAAAATCTTGTTATCGTTATCGGACAACTGTGACCAGCCCTTAACCATTTCAAGACAATTGACCACATTTTGTGGTTTGGCTCAATAACTTTTGATTCAGAGCTCTAAAAAATATACCAGATGAATGAGGTGAAAGAGCAAAATTTTCTACACACACTTATGTCCATTTTTATTGCATGACCTTATTGCGTTTGATGCCAGGAATTTTAAAAACAAGAATAAACTTTGAGATCCTTAAATTGGCAACACATTGAGAGGTTCAAAATCATTGTTTTTTCATCAAAATTGGCAATTTTTAAAACTTTACGGCAAATTCCTAACCATGTATATTGTTTTCAAAGACATAAGTTATTCGAACTATGTAGCACTAAAAGAAAATATTATTGTTGCCAATTTGAGGAACAAAATGTGATCAATTTAACCCTTAAATAATTCCTGTCCTGAAAGGGTTAAGAAAGTGGCTGTAATGGAACCTTCAGTTGATTTAAAGGGTTGTCCTTCTCTGTTTGCAGAAATCAATATCAGATATTTAGAGTAGGCCTATACATGTATGTACATGTATGTTCTTATAGCTTTTCAGAAATCACATTTTGACCGGTCTCCTCCATATAGGCCCTGTCAGATGTACATTCTGTGGCTCTTGCCTGAATCCTTACTTAATCTTAAACTTCATTTGAACCATAACCCCGGGTGTACCCATTTTCCGTGGTTCTAGTCATACATGGCTTCCATCATGAATCTTTGCTGTCCATAATGTGTCACATATCCCGACATGATTAGAAACATGGCTTGACACTGCACGCTGGGACAATTATTTTGTGGAACCATACATGATTAGAAGCAGAGAATAAAGTCCACCGCAGTCTGTACGATTGTTCTGCTATCAGATTTCGGAAGAAAATGTAATAGCATCTGATATAACCATTTAAACAAATAAAATATTTGGGATTGAATTTCTGAATAGTCATAGAGATAATAAAATGAAAATTACGGACTATTGCAAGCTTTCTAATCAGAGAAAAGGCCAAATCGGCTCAGAGGCATACTTGTAATGATGTCAGAGCACTCCTACAATTGTCTATGATTTTAAACTGATTTGACTCTTATGCCGGGTATAAAGCCGATAGCCCACCAAATTCTTATGTTTAGTATTCATATTCTTGTTCAGAGCCTGAATCAGGTAAATTTTCTTTGTTGACGTACCCATATTTAATTCCATTGCGATTTACTTTCAAAATCGGACCCCAGTCTATCGTATAGTGTGCGGTAGGCTTAAATCATCTGGACTTGGCCAGCAATGTATTTTATATTTTCTTGTGGACACCTTGCCAAATCATGCATACATGTACTAAACAGGAAATGTCATTGAAGCCATAACAGTGGTTTCAAAAAATAATGGAAGTCTTTGATTTAGAGAAAATAACATTATCCAAAGTGGATTCGACATGGAGGGTATATCGGAGCACTTTTCTTTCGTCATGCATATATTTATCCATTATGATGATGAAACTTAGAGTGCCTATACTCGGACCTGGGACCCTGGGTATCACGATACGATGTCCTACATTATATTAACCATTCATGAAATCTTGACAAGCTAATGTGTCACAGAAGTCGGGGTACAGTAAATTGGATTTCCAGAATTGAAGAATAGGAAGAAAAGGGATGAATGATATGTTTAAGTTTGACTATTTTGAAAGACCAAAGGGTAAGCTATACAAAATTTTGTTGCTCTGGAGAAAGGAAAATATCATTCTTAGATAGTATTGTTGACATTTGAGTTATAACAGTGATATCTATAAAGAGCAGGTAGAGAATGATTCTACCAACAATGCAATTTATTTTTGATTGTCGATACTGAACAGCATTATTTGTTGTGACTCCTTGGATGAAACCTTATGAAAGGTACAAACAGTGTGATCTACATGTACATGTATCACATTTCACCTTCTATATGAGGAGTGTTGTAAAACTTGACACATACATGTAACAGTGGCGGATTTAGGGGGGGCAATCCCGGCCCGTGCCCCCCCTTTTGAGGGAAAACAATGCAATGTGCCCCCCCTATTTGCGATTGTGCCCCCCCCCCCTTTTCGACCAGAAAACCTTTTTTTTTTGTTGTTGTTGCTTGTCAAAGAATTATGAAGGGGAACTGGACCCCATAACCCCCCCCCCCCCCCCCCCCCCCCCCCCACTGAGCGACTTTTGGAGGGCTGGCGAGAGACAAAAAAAATATGGGTCTCCCTCCAAGCAGTTTCCCAAAGTTGACAATCCTGCATTTGTGTGCCCCCCCCCCCCTTATATGAAATCCTGGATCCGCCCCTGCATGTAACACCAATTGTTCAGGAGATGGTGATGTGTGATGTGTGATACAAAAACAACATTATTCTACAGTGTGCCCAGAAAGTAGTCATGAATGATGAAGTGAAATGTGTAATTGATTTCTTGAAACCTAGATAGAAATTGATAATTAATGCAATGTATGGAAACTATTAGGTATTATTTGTCAGGCCTTTAACTTGTCTGATTGTTCTCTCAATGATTTCAGATTCAAGAAGTACTTAAAATTTCTCAAAAATGCAATTATTTGAAAATGTTGCTAAGGTGAGTTGTGTATCCAAGGAAGAGGGAAATAAAAGGAATATCTAATTACTCTCAGCTTTTATCAGCCTGTTCGGGTCTGTCTACAAGTATGAAGAGTTATGATTGATTGCAACTCTAAAATTTAAAGGAGAATGAAACCCTGGGGAAAAATCAATTTTAATGAAAAGAGAGGATAGAGAGAAGCAATTTTTTAAAAATTCCATCAAAATTGGTCACGAAATGAGAAAGTTATGAAAGTTTGAAAAGTCTCAATTTACTTTCTATGTCGATCCTCAAATTGGCAATGTTGCTTCAAAGTGACAGGTTTAGTAGTATAACTCTCCATATGTTTTGTATACAAAATTTCATATTGTCCCCATTATCTCTTATGGTGCAGCTTGTTTTCTTCTTAGCTCAAGGTACACTGTATATCATGGGAAAATGTATTTGACACAACATAATGTTGAGTTAACAAAAAGACAAGCAGGATCCTTAGAGATAATGGAGAAAATATGAAATTTTGTGTACAAAACATTGAGAGTTGTAAGTACTACTAAACCTGCCATTTTGAAGCAACATTGCCAATTTGAGGATTGCCATAGAAAGTGAATTGAGACTTTTCAAACTTTCATAACTTTTTCATTTCGTAACCGATTTTGATGGAACTTTTTTTATTTAATTGCTTCTCTCTATCCTCTATTTTCATTCAAATGTTTATTTCCTGAGGGTTTCATTCTCCTTTAATTGTAACTTGACGTAATATTACAACAAATTCCATATTTACATGTAAAACTTGGATTTGATTTTTTTTTTTTTTTTTTTTTTTGGTTGCGCTTAAAAAGCCAGAGGTCCATGGCCTAGGTACATGCATAACTTCAAGAATATGGGTATGTAATTTAATGGTTATATCAGATGTCTTTAGCTAGTGCATATGTAAATTGAGAAACCAGATTGACCATCTGTTGTACATGTACATGTACATGGTAGCATCATAAGGTTAAAAACATGTACCGCTACCAATGTGTCATGTGAAGGCTCTTTTATTAGCGAGGCAGAGACCTGGAATATAACTGCTGGTTCAGACTTCAGAGTTATATTTAAAACATGTGTTGGCCTTAATGTTTGCTTCATTACCTGAATGACAGTGAAGTACAGTATCACAACGGTTTGATTTATTAAGAGATTGCCATTTTTATCAAATATATGGTAGAGCATCCAAGTTATTTGTTTAGGAAAGGATTTGCAGACTGACTTCAAATTGACCTGAAACTGCATTCGAAAAAAAAAAACCCATAACAATGTTGAATTGATAGAATTCACAATGTGGGAATTTTGCACAATAGCATTCTTGAACAGAAAAAGTGAAGAGAAAAGTGCAAGGCTTGCATTATTGACTTGGACATATATATTCATTCATCTACATGTATTGTAATGTCTGTGTTGTTCAGAGACTGTAGAATATTGAAAAGTGCTGGCAGGGGAATAAAAAGAGAATTTGATTAATTGGTAAAACTGTAAAAGAGTTACAAAAATGCAGTGTACATAGGCCCGCAATGAGCAATAAGCAAGTCTGTCCTTTGCATTTTTTTCCGAATGCTGCACAAAACTGTCGCCATCTCTATTTATTCTGATAAAAAAAAGTGTTGCAGTAACCTCTGAAGAATTCTTCGCATTTGGCACTTGTAACCAGACACTAAGGTTCATCTGCCTGGAGTGTCCCATTGGATTAATTGAGCTAACACCCTCACTAGACAGAAAGAGATAGGTGTCCCCTGTTGGAATGGAAAATATAAATATTTGCCTTTCAGATCGGTTTGAAACATGATAGCACTATCTGTCAGGATGCACCCTCAACCCTTTCGAAGAGGAGATATGGAAAGTAAAAGGAAGGATAGGGAGTAAGAGAGAGAAAGAGAAAGAAAGAGAGAGAGAGAAAGAGAGAGAGCAAGAGAGTGTGGGAGAGAGGAGAGGAGATGATGATGGAGAATGTCTTGCCCTTTGCCTATGTGCCATCACGATGGACCTTGCCATTGTTGGCCAAAGCAGACAAGGACATGGGTAAGACAACTCAAAGGAATGGCGTGTTTTTTTGCTGTCTCAGTTAAAAGATGGATAAGAAGATGGAAAATGTGGGAGAGATGATTCTATGAAACATATCTATTGGATCATTTAGAAAATATAACTTATGGCTAGTGTTACACAGGTTATAGATACTAACAAATTTTGCCATGTTGCTTTCTCAATGCTAGCAAGAGAAGAATATGTGAGCTGTATGTATTCTTTTACACTTTTTTTACCCTGCCATCTCATAGACCCTAAATATATTGACATAAAAACAGTGTTCACATTGGTTTTTTTTTTTTTTTTTTTTTTTATGTTTTGATTTTTTTTTTGGTTTCTTTTCAGCTTGACTTTGTGGAGACCGAGTGGGGAAACATCTTAGTTGCTATCCAAGGAGATCGTACCAAGCCTGCCATCCTGACCTATCATGACCTGGGATTAAACCGTAAGTTTAATCGACCATTACTCCAAGTCAGTTTGAAGGCATGATACAGGGTCTGTACTATTGTAACACCAGAAATGTTGTGACATGACATTCTTAAAGAAATTTTCAAAGATAGCAAGATATTTCATCAGCAGGTTTGGTGAATCTCGAGCACTTACAAAATTCACAAAAGTTTGTGGTTTTACAGTATTAACTTCCTCAAATGGTAAAGCTGGTGTATGTTTGATTCAGATAATGTTTTGTTATTATCACCCAAAATCTAGATTTACTTGATGTCACAAAATTTGTCAATGTTTGCACAGAGGCTAATCTATCATCATTCACTAAAAAAAAAAAGCAAGCAAAGAAAACAGTAATAGATTAATGTTTAGTCCCCATTTTGGTATTTGTTATTGAATATTGTTTACAGGCTTTAAAGCATGGCTAGTAGTCCACATTCTTTTGTTCGTCATATGAGTAAGAGTTTGTAATTTTACGCCTTCTAGTATAAAGACAGATAATGACTGTTTCCTGATGTTTCCAAAGCTCTACATTAATAAACTAATTGAGCAGGAAGGCTGGTTTGTAGGGTGGGAGGAAGGAGAAGGATTAGCACCCATGCATGGAAGAAAGTGATACTTTGATGTCTAGCCAAACAAAATCTGCTATTCCCTTGCAGTGTCCTGCAGTTGTACATGTTCTTGGAAATATACACTGCGAACATTTACAATATACATGTACATGTCCATATACCCAGCGCTTGATACTAACAGGGGTCCGATGCACATGGGAACCCAGATTTTAAGTCCAGACCCCCACGTTTTGAAATTTAAATGGGGCCATACATAAGAGAGGTCCTAAAAATTTCTGTCCATACCCCCAGTGACAAAAAAAATTGTATAGTGTGGATCCCTGTCATACCTTAAAACCGAAAATACACTGAAGAAATATTCTGATGAAAAATGTTTGCATCATTACCTCTAAATCAAGTAACTTGATAGAAATTTATTTGTTGGACACACTGCCAGCCACTTCTAAAAACCACCACCAGTATCACCCAGAATAAGCAGTCTTATTTCTTAGAATATGGGTTTGTTTGTCTGTTTAAAGTACAATGTATGTATTTGATATGGACTTAAAAGCAATTACGCCTGTCAGTTGTACAGTGTACACTCGGTGCGGAATTGAAATAATCGACTCGGTACATTTTGATTTTTCATTACATATATTGCTGTCTATTAATAACAAACTTCTCCAAAATTCAAAGGTTAATTTCCTGATATAATGAAGGTTTAGAGAATATGAACTTTCCTGCCATCAATCAACTTTAACCCTTTCAGGACAGGAATTATTTCAGGGCTAAATTGATCGCATTTTGTTCTTCAAATTGGCAACAACATTGTTTCTCTTTCAGTGCTACATGGTTCTAATAAGGTGTAATGTCTTTAAAAACAATATACATGGTTAGGAATTTTGTCGAAAGTTGAAAAAATTGCCAATTTTGATGAAAAACAATGATTTTGAACCTCGCAATGTGTTGCCAATTTAAGGATTTTAAAGCTTATCCTCATTTTCAAAATTCCTGGCATCAAATGCGTTATGGTCATACAACAAAAATGGACATATTGTATGCAGAAATTTTTGCTCTTTCTACTCATGCATCTGGTATATTTTTTAGAGCTCTGAATCAAAAGTTATTAGGCAAACCACAAAATGTGGTCAGTTGTCTCGAAAGGGTTAAACTCATACATATATAATTTCATTAAAATTTTCTCTTCCATTCGATTTTCCCTACTTTAGATGTGTCATGTTTCCAAGGTTTCTTCAACTTCCCTGACATGCAGCCAATCCTGAAGCACTTCTGTGTCTATCACATCAATGCACCGGGACAAGAACAGGGGGCAGCACAGCTACCAGAGAAGTATGCTTAACATTAGAATTGATAGAACCCTGTACTGAAGAATACACTTTTGTATGATCCAAAGCAATATTTACGCCACTTTTCGATTGCATTTGAGACCCTTTTTATAATAACTAAGGCAAATCGGCTGATCAATAGGAATACCGATACGGAAGCATAACGTGCAACCAGAAAGTGTCTCAACCAAAGTAAATTTAGTGTCGCAATAGGTGAATATCTTTAATACAGTTATTGCCGATCCCTTGAATTGAAACCTACCATTAAAGGGCAATCCAACTTCGGTAATAAGATGATTTGTGTGAAAGCAGAAAAAATGAGAAAAACAGGATGGTGAAAATTTGAAAGAAATCGGACAAGGAATAAGAAAGTTATGGATGTTTGAAAAATGAGATCACTATAAAATCTATGCGAATCTCAAATTGGCAATGTGATGAGTCGATTGTGACATATTGGCGGTCAACTCTCCCGCTTGTACACTAAAATATCATTAATTTGCAGTTTTCTCCTTAGTGCCTTTTCCCTCAGGGCAGTACTCAAAATGTGTTGTAGATAGCATATTGTTATAGGTCCTCATCACAGAAAAGGATCCTACTGAGTAATGCATAATACTACTTCGGCGCTTAGAAAGATTGTGTTAAGCGCAATATAAATGTTATGTATTATTATTATTATTATTTTGAAAAAAAGTTACATTTTAGTCATTTTGTGTTTTGAAGCAAATTTGGGAGTTGTCCGCCACTACATCACAGTGACATTACCAATTCGGCAAGTTTGAAACTTTAGAACTTTTTAGAACTTTTTTTTGTTTTGGTGTATTATATTGTTTATTTCATGTCATTTCTGTTTTCTTCTTGCTTCTTTTTCAGCTTTGAGTATCCAGATATGGATCACTTAGCAGAGACTCTTATCAGTGTACTCAACCATTTCAGGTTAGTCTCATTTTAGTTTGAATTGCAATTCTTGAACACTTCAATTTTAGTTTCAACTGTCCACTATTCGATACATCAATCAGGTTTCTGTAGTTTAGACTTTCTAAGGATATACAGACCTGGACCGTGTTTCATAAACTTGTTATCAATAACAAGTTCCCCATTTCTATGACAAACTTGCTCTCAGCCAACTCTGAGAGCAAATTTTTTATTTGAAAAAATAACTTTTTGTTTCGATTGGGCCGATGGGGCCCTGGGCCCATCAAACAAAAAGTTGTGATGAATCTGAATCAAATGCAAGTCCTCTAATCAATCAAAAATTTACAATCTCCTATCTCTTAAATACACAGTTCCTATTGATTTTAAGTTATGATTGATTTTAATCAATCACAACTGTTTATAAGACAGGGTTCTGGGATGAATATTCAGTTTTGTTTAGTCGTAGATTGACTGCCGTACACTTGTCATATCTATTTAAATGCAGCTATGTTAAAGGAAACCAAAACCCAAGGAGAGAATCAATGTTATTGGAAAGTGAAAATTCAGAGAAGCACTTTACAAAAAGTTTCATTAAAATTGGTTAAAAAATGAGAGAGTTATGGAAGTTTGAAAAGTCTCGTTTTACTTTCTATGGGGATCCTCAAATTGGCAAAATTGCTTCAAAATGGCTGATTTTGTGAACAACTCTCCATTTGTTTTGTACACAGATTTTCAGATTTTCCCCATTATCTTTCAAGGTGCAGTTAATCTCCTTCTGAGCTCAACATATATAATGGGAAAATGTATTTTACACCACATATGTCGAGTTCAGGAGGAGACAAGGAGCACCCTGAGAGATAATGGGGAAAATCTGAAAATCTGTGTACAAAACAAATGGAGAGTTGTTCACAAAATCAGCCATTTTGAAGCAATTTTGCCAAGTAACCTCTCTTCACTTCAACCTGCTACTACTCAAACCTTCGCTACTCAAGCCACATTCAGCTCATCTCATCTGGTTTACAGTCCTTTTCAGGACTTCACTCATTTTCAAGAAAGAATACCTCTATTTTCCTCTTCTCATCCTTTCTCGTCTTTCTATTTCAATTTCCATATTTCCTTTCTTCTAACTACACATGGTGAACCGTAAACCTTCTCCACGTTAATTTTGCCAATTTGAGGATCCCCATAGAAAGTAAAACAAGACTTTTCAAACTTCCATAACTCTCTCATTTTTTAACCAATTTTAATGAAACTTTTTGTAAAGTGCTTCTCTGAATTTTCACTTTCCAATAACATTGATTCTCTCCTTGGGTTTTGGTTTCCTTTAAAATTAAGTTTCATTAATTTTGAACTGTCATAGAAAGTACAGTCTTGGGAAGAATATTATGTTTTGTTTAGTTGTATAACCGTTTAATTATTGTCACATAGAAAGTGAAATATAGACCTACTTCAGAAGCAGAAAAGACTTCCTTTAGTGTTTCCTTCAGTAATGAATAGCCTAAACCAGAAAGTGCAGACTTCTTGGATTTGAGTGAAGTTCACATTTTACATGTTTTAATGGGTGATATAAATATCAAATTTATACATTATGTGTATACACAGAAAAGTAAATGAATGCTTACACTCTATGCAATGAGAGGAAAAGAGGGAGATGAAGTACATGGATAAAGACAGAGGATAGAATGTAAGTCAAGAGGAATAAGAAAAGGGATGACAAAAATAGATAAAGAGAAAAGGAAAGATAAATGAAAGGGGTAAATTTCTTGTTTGTGTCAAATAGAACTACAGTGATTCAGTTTGTACGTCCCCCTTCCAGTATTAAAGAAAAAAGTCACAAATATTTTCTAAAAAATAATCGGATTACCATCTTTTTTCTCTCAATTGCAGACTTAAGAAATTCATTGGCTTTGGAGTTGGAGCTGGTGCAAATATTTTGACAAGGTTTGAGGTAAGCTTGCATCACTTTTCATTTTGTCTTCTCAGAATGCTTAATTCAGATAAAATGTAGACTGATGCACTTGAATACTTATTTAAAATCAGGCAGTTAATGACACTTGTCAAGTGAAATTTTGGACTTTGGACTACTCACATATAGAGGCCCTGGCTTTAGAAAAGTGACCATTTTGTATTATATTTTCCAGCTGTTAAAAGCCAAAAAGTGTGAAAGTTTACTAAAGTCTGTAAATTAAAGTAAATCTTCCATAGTTTGAGGAATCTCTTCCCTTCTGTCACTCTTAGCTTGCTCATCCCGAGTACGTGGAAGCTCTCATCTTGGTCAACTGCGTATCAACACAGTCAACATGGACGGAGTGGATGCAACAAAAGGTAATGGTATTGCTTGATATCCAATGAGAAGATGTTCTTAACATGGGAAATGATTATTATGAATTATTCATAAATTTTGGCATGTGCCTGAGACAGGAAAAGTGAACTTGAAGGTATTTCATTGGTGGTAAAAGTTGATTGGAGTAAAGAAATAGATCTTCAAAATTTTCTCATTTTGGAATAATCCTATTAACCCTTTGCCTACAGGAACCGGGTGGTCACTGTATTAACCCTATAGAAATCTGAGAATTAAGTAGTCAACGGGGTAAGTATTATTTTAAAATATGGCCCAAATTCACAAAGAAGGTTTGGTTTAAATCATGGTTTAAACCCCCTCCTGGGTTTTTTAAGCGTATGTGCACATGGAATCCGATCCAATCATATACATGTATTTTCTTTGAGCGCGTGCATGGGCAATGTGCGCTTATTTACGCTTATTTTAGTACGCTTATGGAGGGTTAAACATGGTTTAAACCTCCTTTGTGAATTCAGGCCTATATGTCTATATACATTTATTTCAGTTCATGGTGGTGGTTTAACCCCCCCTCCCCCTTCGTTAGTTCAGGCCGTAGCGTTAGGGCTAATGCTTTAAATGAACCCATAATCTTGGTGTTTGATAATGGACAGAGCCGATCACCTCATTTTCTGTGATGATTATCCTCTGAGAGCTGAAAAAATGGCCGCCTATGTGTTTTATCCCCTCTGTGAATGTAGGGAATGATATTGCATTGTTTAGCAGAAATGCCATTCAGGATAAACCTTTGTGACAAAGTCATCAGCATATTAAACTTGTATAACATTTTCATTTTGTAAAGGAGCCTCTGAAACAGCAGATTAGAATTCCTGCAGTGATTTACTGTCAGTTAATAATGTTTAAAGGGATTGATTAACTTTGTGAAAAATTGTGAAATCAGCTCAAATGCCAGTGAATTGTGTGCCTTCCTCTAACTACATATATAATTAAGGATATGTGAAAGTATGAGAGAAAACCGTTTACTATCCTAAAAAGAGAAAATAAATTGGGTTTCAAAAGCAAAATCCAGTCCGAATGATCGAAGGATCGCCGCTCGAAATCCCATTATGACTAGCGTCCTCATGTGTTTATAACGAGACATCGACGATCGAAAGATTATTTCTCGCCCACCGACTAGTGAAAAATCTCTCGGCTTCTTTGCTGCGCTGCAGTCACAAAAACCAAGCACCAGCGCTTGGCAATTTCAGAGCAGGTTTCCAGCCCATGAAGAAATAGGGATTCGTTCATTGTATGATATTCTGTGATAGAGGGAGGTATGCCAACCGTAAGAGTTCTTTAGGGTTCGGTGGTACTCTATCCCGACATCAATGTTCAATCGTAAATATCTTGATATACAAATGACCCATCAGCTTATAAAACTCAGGCGATTCCTGTCTGACCTAAAGGTTTGCAGTTATGATTACAGCATTAGCTGGAACAGTGATTTTTTTTTTTCAATCCAGCGCAGAGTTAATCAATCCCTTTAATACTTTTTTTTTTGTTCACAGCTGTCAGCGTACTACCTAAGAAAGAATGGCATGACAAACTACACACAAGAGTACCTTCTGTGGCACTACTTTGGCAAGGTTTGTACACCATAACAAATGATTTCATGATATAATGAACCTCTATAGAGCGATTCCGTACAGAGTGTCCCGGACTACATACGATAACATTTATCTGTAGACTTCATCTAAGAATGAAAAATCTCTCGATATGTCCATGACTACAGGTAGTGATACCAGAAAGTACTATTATCCAATTATCATATCGGGAGATTCTTCATTTTTGGATGAAATATGTGGAAGAAAGACACATTTCGTACGGACGGACGGACACATTGCACAGAATCACCCTATACTAATGTGCATGTCCTGACCAAATATAAGAATTGGACATGAACATTGGTAAATGTCTGTACATGTATCTGTGTGTGATCAATAAAGATGTCATTTATAGTAAATATCTTTATTACAAATAGATTAATTTCAATTATTGGATTAACCTGTTGTAAGCCAGAGATAAAATGTTCTTGGAAAACATGTTGTTATACTGCAATTTATTTCTATTTATTATGGTTACCGACTACAATTTGACAAAAAAAGAGTAAAATTTGTAAGGAAACAAATTGCGTACCAAAGGGATAAGCAACCAGAAGACATACATCTTTGAGGTACGAGGAAATTGTCCCTAAAAAATACCCTAGAGCGCTAGTGTACTGACTTGGTTTTGAACTGGAGACCTCCCACCTCCACTATTCCATCCAATGAGTTCCTAGAAATATCATTGCTATTAAAAAAATGATGTGTTAAATTTCATTCACATTTTTTAATTGGATTTTCATGGATTCTCCTTCATGTCCATGTACATGTTTCTTTTCGCATGGGATATAATTTGACACATTTGGAGATTAGACAAGGAACTGCAGTGAAACATGTATATAAAGACCACTCGAGGGAGACAAGAAAAGCGGTCTTTATGGTCAGATGGTCTTTAAGTACAGGTTTCTTTCATACACGTTTCAATAAGAAACACTTTTCAAGGGAAACAAAAATTGTGGTCTTTATAGACAGGTGGTCTTTCTGTACAGGTGGTCACTAGAGCAGATTTGACTGTATTAAAGCAGGTAATACATCCTTCCTTCAGTAAATGAATAATCTTTTTTGTATATGTTACCATCCATGCAGAGAACAATGGAGACGCATCATGAGCTGGTAGCACTCTTCCGAGAGAATCTTGCCAAGAATGTCAACCCTTACAATCTCTCACTCTTTGTCAACTCGTACATCAGGTAAAGAACTACTGCCGTACCTTTGGTTGCTTGCTAGTACAGTGTTCTCTGTGCAGAGCTGTACATCAAGTCATCAACTACTGTAAAAGTGAACATTTTCATGTGATTAACTTTTTGGCGATCGGGCAAGTAAAGTGAATTTCGAGTGTTTTTAATTTCGGCAAGGCTATACGCTCATGGGCAAAAAATTACGTAAACAAAATTAATTGCTTGTTTTTAATTTCACGCAAATTTCATGCCACGTGAAATGCGCAAAAAATCCACGTTTACAATAGTTAAAAAGTATTTCCCAGTAGTGCTTTATTGCTATGGATTCAAGACCATAAAAGCGTTTAGCAAGAAGTGGTACATTCATGAATGTATTTGTGTATTATGGATTCATTCTGAAGTCGTTTGACTCCTTGCCTTTCATTTGATCCCCTGGCAACATGGATTCTGATAGATGAATGAATATTCCCTGAAGTATTACTGTGTCATGCATATCACATATTTAGAAATGTCTCTATGTGCTCACAAAAAGCTTTGAATTATTAACCCTTTCAGGACAGGAATGATATAAGGGGGGCTAAATTGATCACATTGTTCTTCAAATTGGTAACAATAACCTTTTTTCTTTTAGTGCTACATGGTTCTAATAAGGTGTAATATCTTTAGAAACAATATACATGGTTAGGAATTTTGACGAAAAGTTGAAAAAATTGCCTATTTTGGTAAAAACATTGATTTTGAACCTCTCAATGTGTTGCCAGTTTAAGGATTCTAAAGCTTATTCTCCTTCTTACATCAAAAGCAATATGGTCACGCAACAAAATTGGACAGTGTGTGCCGTAATTTTTGCTCTTTCTACTCATGCATCTGGTATATTTTTTAGAGCTCTGAATCAAATGTTAGTGAGCCAAACCACAAAATGTGGTCAATTGTCTTGAAAGGGTTAACCCTGGCTCTTGCCCTGATGAGGCTCTGAAGCATTCATGAAAGTTCTTCCTATCGTTGCCCATTTACATGTACTTCACCCGGGTTGAGTGTAGAGAATATAGATTAATCATTAGTGTTGTGGCAGGGATTTGGACCTCTTGTGATTCACAGTCTGGTAACTTACCCAGTAAACCACAGCACCGCTTACGAAAGATTTAATTCTATTATCTTTGTGTCTTATCGCTTGTCTCGCCACAGACGAACGGATCTGAACATCAGACGTGAGCTGGATCCTTTCAAACAGAAGAGCGTTCGCTCTGTGAAAGCCAACAGCATGCTCATCGTTGGCGCAAATTCACCTCACGTTAACGATTCGGTGAGTTCCTTGCACATTGTCAACTGAATGCAATTTGAGTGATGGATAGATAAATGTACCAGCAATACTAGTCAGAGTTGTGGACCTTGTGAAAATGCAGTTGTCTCGGTGCAATTCAGTGGACTAAAATCATTTTAATTTCTTCTAAATACAAACCAGTATTCTGATTCTACCGTTTAAACAAGAAATTTTTTGCATGGATATAACTTAAACAAATTTCATGAGTGGTTTTTAAAGTTGCAAAGATATCATACCGTGGAATGATTGAATTATGAAATTGAAGTTTTGCCATTCATGAAAGTTCTTGCTGCAAAAATGGCCCTCATGACCAGTGTCCAAAAGTTTCAGCAGGTTGCAAAAGTTTCTGGTTTCAAAGTATCATTGTGTCGTCTGTGACTTTCACCAACTCTGTAGGTTGCCTGAAAGTTAACCTCTTGAATACATGTACTAAGCCCAAGATATTTGGGGCTGAAGTCTATTTTAAAAAATGCACGTTCCACCAAAATCAAATTGGAGCGATTGGGTTTGCAAGTAAGCTTCCTGAAATCTTGTCAACCTCTTTTAATACGTCTAGTTCAATTTGCTTTGATTTGATACCAGGTGGAGATGAATGCCCGTATGAATCCAGCGAGCAGCCAATGGATCAAGATGTCAGACTGTGGAGGGATGATTCTAGAGGAGCAACCTGCTAAGCTAGCCGAGTCCATCAGGCTCTTCCTCCAAGGCCAAGGATACGGTGAGTACAAAGTGAACAGCCTTCTGCCTTCGACATTCCGATGCAAACTCGTGTATCCATGGACAAATTTTGAGTGACATGCTTTTGACCCATTTGGCATTCATAGGGAAGGTCATGGATTCCACAGCAAGTGACATATAATTTCCTATATTATCAAAAAATACAGTGCGATCCAAACTTTATTCCACGTACCCTTATTTTCATACATTTTAATGCTTCGACAATTGTAAATATGCATTGTATATACATAAAAATGCAGTGATATCATATGCTAAAGTTAGCTTGACTTGTACAGTTCAGTTCCTTCCCTGATATTCTCCACTGATTCAAGAGCAAGCAGTTAGTCACCGTGGAGCACAGCATAAATAATTTTAAAATTTACTGTGTCAATGTTTAAGCTATTTCCAACCATGATCAAAAGACCCCCTTCAAGAAAATATTCCTTATCCTTCCACTGATTTTTTGTGATGTAATTCAAATGATTTTGGATGATTAGATTTGATTTAAATGTATTTGTAGATAACCATTACATATGAAATGATTTAAAGTTTTTTGCCTTCTTGAGAGATGCAGGCATGAGATTATAAATCCCAAAATCTGTCATCATGGGAGTTGAGTTTTCCTGCTAATTCTACTTTATAAACAGTGGACCAAGGCTCTTTATAAATGTGAAATGTGACATTTTGAATCAAGGCCTAGAATAGGGGAAAAGTTCATTTTCATTGAAAGTTAAAGTTTCCTATCTTATGAACATCGGATTTGATGATGCATTCCTTTACATTTAAGTCATTGAGAGTATAGGTGAACAAAGTTTCTTCACAATGTTTTTAGAGGCAACATTATTATCTTTGTTATTGTCAATATTTTCGGACACCTCAACTTGATAGTCACCTTTTCCTTGCCTGTCTGCCTGTTTAGACAAGTAGATAGATATGGTTTACCAGATTGCTTTCCTGAAATATTTACTTGCCTCATGTCTTTTGGCAAGTGCATATATATTTGTATGTAATTTATCACCCTGCATTAATCACAGGAGATATGGATCCTTATAATGAATTTAATCGCTCCGTTTTTACTTTCGAAACTCAATTCACGAAACGCCTATTCTAAGGTGCATACGATTATTCATGATCCTGAAGTCATTTTATCATCAAGTAGTTTAAAATTTAATTTTTGTGAAGTTGTTAAAAATGCCTCTGAAGTGGCAACAGATTTAGGGGCTATGTGTTTCCTAGTTTTTATTTATCTGTCATAAAGAAAACAATGCACTTTTGATTAGTTTTTTGTGGAAAGTCTATTATGCTCACATGTTTTCCTCAAGATGCAAGATATAAGTAATGGTTTATCTATTCAATATTTCATCTGTCAAACTCTTTAGTTTCTTTAGGATAAATGAAAATGTATCGCAAAAAAGAAAATAATTAAAAAAGATCAAGCTCTTGATTTCTTATGTTGCTGGTTAAGCTGTTTTTCACCCTTCATTTGTAAAAGAAAAAAAAAATATGCTCTTCATTTCTCATGTCCACTTCTACCCTGTCTTTGTTGCTTGCCCATGTTCTAACCTCATTTTTCATTTTTTTGAAATAATGACATGTTTCTTTACCCCCCACTACATCATTTCTTGGAATGCATGGGACCATTAAGCAGTTCCTTGGGTGAAATCGTAAATACCTCAGTGTTCTATCCATAGTCCAGACTCGAAATGCATGGTCTAGCCTGACGGAATGAAATCATTTCAATTTTATCTTTTTATTCTGTTTTATTGTTCTTTTTATTTTGCGGTAGATAATGCCTACGTTCAGTGACGGTAGTATATTAGTGTAGTAAAGACTCTCTGAATTAGGTATATTGAGGTGAACTATATGTGTGGTACTTTTAAAATGAGTCCATAGATACAAGAAATATATATATATATATATATATATCTGCCCCCATTTGACTGTAGTAAGTAGTGAATTTTCAAAGAATGTAAATATATATCTTTAGCATTCAAAACATATAGAGATCCTCCTTTTTTGATTAGTCTGTTTTCAAATTAACCCCAATACCTTCAACCATTAGAACATGATTTGTAACTAGAATATATATATATATGCAAACCCAAATTTTAAGACTGAAAATCCACGTATTTACTCTATTTACTCTATATCATAATCATCGACACCCTTCCAAGCTTGCACACTCTAAAGCTATGAAGCATTTGTAAAAAAAAAAGAAGAAAAAAGAAAATCCACCCTGCATTTTATCCCCATCTCTAAATCCCACGCTTACCACAACATTTCTCTCTTTTGATCATGTTTATGTTTTTTTCCTGCAATCTGAAATGTGTCTGTCCTTTAGCTTTGAAAGTGTCTGTTGCACATAAAAAAAGAAAGCAAAACAAAATATTTTTGCTGCTCTTCAGTTCGATAAACACAATTGAACAGCAAGAATTCTGATTACCAGAATTGAGCAACTGTTCTGCAATCCTTTCCCTCTTCGAGAGAGATACTTGTGTAATTCAAATAAGTTCAAGTACATGTACCTATGTGATCAATCAGATTTGTGAAAGGAGTACCCATCCGTAGCAGTTCCTGTTGTCTCAGGTTTATACACACTATATATTACAAACGTGGTTACATGTAGCTTTAGAAATACCCTTAGATCCGGAGCTGGTTATGATCAGTCATTGTTTTTCTGGGCCTGAACAATTTCATGTTTAGACTTTGAAATATTCGTAAAATGACAGGGGATGATATACTTTGATCATCCTGTATAATTATTTTTTTTTTTTGTCCAGGCCTGTCATAGATTTTCCTGATGTATTATCTTGTAAAATGAGACAGCTCATTCCACAAACTTGCATGCTTTTTGAAGAAGCATGATGGAAATACTGAGAGAGAGAGAAAAATCATATATCAAGACCTTACTGTTTTCTCTTGTCTGTAGATTTTTAATCATGTCATTTTTGGCCCATTTCTCATTCTCTCCTGCCTCTCTCTCTCTCTCTCTCTCTACTTTTGATGGTTGTTCTCGATTATGTGGTGATAGTTGATCGTAAGTGTGAAGTAGACGATGGAATAAGGCCCTCGACCTTTTGATTGCCTGCCTGCCTGCCTGCCTGATGCATTTTGTTTATATTTGCTTGATTGCTATAGCAGATTGTGGCATTGTGAAATGTCTGTCAGTTTCTTGTTGCATTAAGTTGTGATTGGTACATGTATTCTGTTGCAGTCACATGACAGCTTTTGTTTCTGCATGCTTATTTACACTATATGTTTGTGAATGTTACACTTTTTAAAAAAAAAATAATTTCAAGTTCAGTTTATAACCATTTGAGATCCAGCATCTGTTCAACCGTTTTTATCAGATTTTGATCAGGCCTTTTTCTGATGGGAAAGGGTTGTTTTTATAATGAAAAATCTTTCAAAGAAGATGTGACATTTTTAATGAATAGAGATCCAGAATTCCAATAATTGGAGAGGGCCCTTTACCTGAAATTCAAAATGGTTGCCTAGTCAGAAGAAAAAGAAGAAGGCATGTAGAATTAGAGGTAGCTTACTGGTTTCAATAGCTGTAACCATAATTGGCACACATTTTCTTTGGCACAATATGAATAAGTCCAAGATGTAACAAGTCCAAGAAGTGCCCAGTCAGTCCCAAAGCATACACTCACATGCATGCCTAACACATAGATCTTGAAATGCCTCAAGTCTTTATTTTTTATTATACGGTTTGTTCCTAGAATGTACTAACCACTAATAATACATCTTACCTCCCCCATAAGGCACCTATTTTTTTTTTTTTCCTAACTCACAGCTTTGTTATTGTATTTTGGCTTATTTAAAATGAACTTAATACTAAAGCTATACATTTCTGAAATAGAACAATGCAGTTGATGTGTGCATAGAGATTGGTTTTGTAACCCCCTGTTACCCTTTGTTTGAAAAGTGTCATATGGCGTTGATTCCCCTTGAATCAGCAAATAATATTTTGAAGCTTTATTTAATCATATAATATTTCTCACGTTACTTTATCCCTATTAATAATGGCATTTAGGCAACCATTATGGTAACAAAAATAGGATAACTTTCAACTCTAATTGCATTATACTGCTTTCAACTCCACAAAGTATCCTTAGATATTTTATCCTATCACAACCCTTTTGTAGTCGCACCAAAATTATCTGTTTCAATCAATGTTTATTTGTATTGATTAAACCTGTCCCACTCTATGAAACTTAGTCTATAACAATGAAATGTTATAAATATATCCATATTATTTTGCTAGTGCATCAATGTTTTTCTTTTTCTTCTAACATTTTATACATACATATTCATGCCTATGGTCTGGCATTTGTGTTATATACTGGTACTGAACGTTTATTATCTATGCATGAAATGTATAGCTTGAATTGGTAACATATGACCTGTATGTGCATATGACCTGTAATCTGATTTTTATACCATTCAGAAATAAACCACATTTTTAATACTTTAGTTTTAAGATGTATTCTCAAAATTATATCAGCATACACGCAGACTAGGTGAATTTTTAAAATAAATTTGGTAAGAGCTTATGCAAAGATGAATAAGTCTAAAATATACAATGAAGTAAGTAAAGGTTCATAAGAAACGAATTGAAAAAGGTCATAAAGAGAGAGATGGTTTAAGTATTAGTGACAATGATGGCGATGAACTTAATTTTTATTTTTAAAGATCCAATGTGACATTAAATTTAGTAAAATTATAATGTACAGTGTAGATTGAAATAGCTGTATTACTTGTTCTGACACGTACATGTGTATTGATATATCATTAAATTATGTAATTAATAGAATAAAAAAGAGATAAAGATTATAAAAATCATTCCTAATATGTTTAGCAGATTCTGATCTCTGCACAATGTTATAATTTGAAAATTGAAATTTTCTTTCTTGAAGAACAGGAACAATATGGTTCACATTCTGAATGCTCTTTTTTTTTTCCTCCTCCTGCAGTGCTAAAGGTGCGAATCAACCGCCCAGCACGGAGTATGGAACCCCCAGCGCCCACCAGCAAGACAGGCGCCCCCGAACCAGTGATGGTGTAACCGTGGTCGTCTAGACGCAGGGATCGACGCCATCGGGTTGTGAAAGTCCGTCCAGCTAAGCTGCTTGGATGCGGACAGACGAATCTGGAAGATTGACTTTGCGTGAATTTCGGATCATATTTGCAGGGTGAGATACAAAAGGGCATTAACGTAATTCAGAATCTGTTGGTGTATGAAACTCTCCGATTATGTTTTTACCTTAAGCCCATAATGCCAATGGAATGTATGCATGGTTTTTGCCTAGATGGTACTAGTAGGGTTAATGCCCTTTTAGCTCTCACCCACTGATATAACATGCCCGCTCTTCGTTGGCTAATAAGCACTACCGGTAGCCATGCGTATATCAAGGATCTAGTGTTATTAAAAATGAACCTCCTTTTAATTTTTCCAAAACAAATATGCTACAGTGTTCACAGAGGAACAGTAAGTGATGGGGGGGGGGGGGGGGGGGGGGGGGTGTACACCAACATGTAAATGATAAATTGTAAATTTTACAGCCATGGGCACTCAGTCACTTTAATATATGTGCACATAAGTGCTCCTTGAAAACCAGGACATATATGTAGTGTGATAATAATGATATCAGTTTCCTGAATATTGGTCATTTTCACCATGCACTGATGTTCAAGGTTAAACATTCATTGGTAAATCAACTGTATTTTCTTTTCTTTCTTTTTTTTTAAAAGTAGAATATGATGTTACATACCTCATAGTTTGCCAAGGGTAAAAATTTGTTCAGCAGGGCATAAATCGCAAGTTAATCATTATTATATTTTATTGATTTAAGTATTGTATAATATGTAGTCATAATTGCAACTCTAATATTTATTCGGCAGTGTATGTGTTTATCTGGGGTAGTTGTTTTATGCATGATGAAACGCAAATGCTTGGAAGTGAAAAATACCAGTTTAGAGTGCAAATAAATTATCACCTCTTTGAAAACTTTGTTTAAATGTTAAATCATGTTTCAACTTTAATAAAAGGAAGAAAGAATGATTAGGGTTGTTATGACAAATGGGTAAATTATTTCTAACCAATATTCAGAGTGGAACTAATGTTTTTTTACCCCAAAGAAATTGCCCCATCATGATTTTGTCTTTATATTTTTAATTAGAAAAAAAAAAATACTCTCTGATTTTTCATTGTTGTTTTGGATGCATTTGAGAAGTGGCAGTGGTTTTTGTAAATGTGCAGGAGTTATTTCTCTTTCTATCTGTTGTGTGTACCAAAATAGTTATTGTAATATACGTGTATGTATGTTATGTGAAATTAGAAATAAACTTGTATAGTTCTGATTTTTCAAAATATTATATCAATTTGAATTGTGCTGTTCAATTAAATGACATGTATCATTTGTATTGTTTTTGTTGAGATATGTAAGTTCACATGTTTTTTTTGTTGTTGCGTTTGGGGTGTACTGGGGAGATTAAAAGAGAAAGAGCTTTTTTTTTTTAAGTCACTGGAAAATTCATGTTCCGTAGTTAATAGCAAAGAAAGAAGCCAAATTTGATACCAAAGCTGATTAGATCTTGGATCTCTGATTAGGCTTTATGTTGGTGATCTGATACTTTCTGTAAATTGCATGTGTGAAAGAAGGTTTAATCAAAAAGAGCTTCCCCCCGTGTGTGCTTGATCAAGTGGAACATGTACTGGTAATCAATCCATTATATAATCTGTAAATAACCAAATTCACAACCTGAATGCGATTATTTGTATATATTGATTATGGTATGATTTATATACAGCTCTCTTTACATGATAATGCAAAAGTGTTGATTCAGTGATTTGCTTTTTGACGATGTCATTGTTTTCATTCCCCCCCCCCCCTTCTTTTTCCCCCCATTTTGCATTCATACACAAAGACCTTTTTAAATTAATAGCAGACATTGTATTCATATGATATTGTGGCTTATTTGACCTCACAATACACTGTATACCTACATGTATATGCACTGGATATATAGATCTATTTATCATTATTCTCACCAATATTTCTCTGTATTCTACCTAACCGTGTTGTGCTGTAAAGTGGAGTGCGTCCATATATCTTTATAGATCTACGACTGTGAAATTGGACAAATATAAAAACTGCACTTGTACTCGGACAAACATGATGGTTTTTTTGAGTGTTGAAATTTATGAATAATAAGCCGTGTTCAATCCTGATTCATGTTTAAATTTAAAAGAATGACTCTTGTGATTTATATTAAGTGCTCGCCTGTGTAGATATGATATACATGTGCACCTGTGGATCCTTCACTACAAGTGCATTGTAATACAAATTTGCCCCCTAGAGTATAGTTCAGTATAAGTTTGTGTACTACATGTAAATGGTGATTTCTGTTGGCAATTTATGAATCTCTTTGAAAGAATATAAGATGACCATGGTTGGGTATTGTATATCAGCTACATGTTACAGTTTGAAAATGTCTGTACATGGATATGCATACAAACATGTCTCCTTAATAAACCGCTGTGGTATAAATTCCATACATTACGTAATCATGATACATAACACTGTACTGGTAAGGTTGTTTGCTTGCCGAAAAAGCAGAAGTTGTAAAGAGAGGTCATTTACCATGTAGCCCAAGTGACCCTGAAGCTGTGCATATATTTGACTATCATGTTTACCGTATAACCCTCTGTGTGGGGTAGTATGCATCAAGTTATTGCGGAATGGGGTGTCCGTTGTTGTCAATTCAATGAAAAGATATTTCAGAATGGCAGATTTATGCCATTTGTATGATGAGATACATTCATAGCATAATCATGTTAGAAATATTACATACACGTGATCGTGCAGGATCCTAGTCAGCACAGATTTTCGATATCAAGGTGTCATAAAAGAAATCCCTTTTGTAACGATGCCATTGGGAACCAGTTTTGACCCAGTGCTGTACTCATTAGAACTGTTCTCATTCAGGATTACCATACTTTGAAGGTTGCATGACCCTGCACAGAAAAGTAATCGAGTAGTATACCCTTGAGGTTTACAAAGGTAAATATACACCTGAACATTCCCTTCCTAGTTATCTTTCACATTATCATTTCATTGATAGAAAACAATCTTGTTACCATCTGCTCAGAAACACTAAAATGATTATTAATGGACTTTGTGCTGATTAGTAGTTTGATAACTATTTACATTGTATCACAAAGAGTTTGGGTAGAATAATATAGGTTACATGAACTTTGTCATTGTAGGAACTGTCAGAATGTCTCCAAATAATGAACCTGTAATTGAAGAAACTTGTGATGAAATACTAATCCCGTTGATATTTGTAACATATATGAGAGGTGAAAAATGTCACTCACAATATTTTATTGGGTCGATTGTAAAATTGTCATGAAGATGCAAAAAGATAATGTCTGTATGCATATAGAGAAATAAGAAAAATGGTATAGAAAACAAGCAATATGTGATATTGAAATAGAGAATATATATATATGTATATGATTAAATGTTCAATATTTCATTCATTTCTGCTCGATTTTGACTGGTCTTTTCATTGAGTAATACATCTTATGTGTGGACAAGTAGTGTAGCAATGAAAGGATATGTGTATGTTGTCTTCTGATCATTTCTTATCCCTTTGTTCACTTCTTTATACTACTACAGTCACATCGCTATTACAGTGGAACCTCGTTATAACAAACTCCTTGGGACCAAGGAAAATTTCCTTGTTATATTGAAACCTTGTTACATCAGGGCTAAAAAACAATAAAATACAAAGGAGTGGGACTAGGAGAATTACCTTGTTTAATAACAAGAGTTTGTTATAACAGCGTTCTTTATAACGAGGTTCCACTGTACTATTACTACTTTAAGGAGTTGTAACGTTGCTGCAACCTCTACGACTGCTATCTTGTTCAACATTCCAAAAATTCAGCATTTTTGCTCATTTTTTCCAGTCCTGGCCCCTCTTGCATAAAAAGTTGCGATTAAACGCAACTCCATAAATTAAACGCAACTTGATTTTCAACCAATCAGGATCGCGTATTTGAGACTTGCGTTGAATTTTTCTAGTTGCGTTTAATCGCAACTTTTTATGCACAAGGGCCCTGTTCATATTGCTAGCATTTAAATTTTTTTTCTTCTGGTGTTCTCATTGCCTCCAGTGGTGGTATTCTGAGAGGAATTTTAATTGTAAACAATTCTAGATTAGGACAAGTCATTGGGTAATGGCTGCTCATGTTCAGAGAGACATTTGTGCAAACTGTGTAAGCAATGATTTGTGTTAATTACACGTGACTTCACATACTGTCCCTATCATGAACCTAAAAGATAACCTTTCAGAATACCACCCCAGGTTACAACAAAACTTCTCTCTCTCTCTCCCTCTCCCTCTCTCTCCCTTTCCCTCTCACTCTCCTTCTCCCTCCCCCCCCCCCCCCCTCTCTCTCTCCCTCCCTCTCTCTCCCTTCTTTCTCTCTCTCTCTCTCTCTCTCTCTCTCTCTCTCTCCCTGAAATGTTTAATGCACATACTAAGACTAAACAAAACCGATTCAAACTAGAAATCTGTTTTATTCGCTATCTCAGTCGGAGAATGCATTTGAGTCACACTGAAAATCTTCCAAGTTGAAACTGCAATTCAATACAAAAAATATTCTCAAAAGATATAGTAAACTTGTTAGTGCACAAAAGAACTAGTATGGTGAGTTGTAGACCAGTTTATGGTCATTTCAATCTTTCACCTTTTTTGTATGCATACACGAGCGCGCAGGCTGATAAGTACATCCCACAAATGTACTCTTCCCCACAAATTCACCCTCCCTGAAAGAAACTCAGGCTCTGTGTCTGTACGTGCATAATTTGTGTGCACATTTGTATATATAGCTAATGTGTGAGCAGCGCGCACGTACGTACGATACACACAGACAGGGATAGAGAGCAGTCCAGGCAGTGGACGAAGTGAGTTGCAGCAGAAGGAATACAAGTCCTGAATCTAATAATTAAAATACTCTGCCAACAAAAGCAGAGAATGCATTTTTAACTTTGAGAACAAGTACACAATCCATACGGTTTTGAGCCTGTCCGGTGGGAAATGCGTTCAAGAAAAGTTGTCCAACAAATAAGGAAACCTCTTACACCAGCTTCACAGCAACTAGCCATTAACCCTTTTTACACCACAATCTAAACATTTATTAAAGGGATGAACCATGCGTTTGAACTACTTAATTTTTTCTTTTTCTTTCTGAACAAAAAAAAAAAGAAAAGGAAAAAGAGAGACAAAAAAATATGCTTAAGTTGTTATGCCCAATTCAAAAATGAAAGAAAAAAAACAGACATTAAAGATGTGAAATTGACTTTTGACAATTCAATTACATATATAATGATTTTTCTCAATCTTGGTGGAACACATGGGTTTAATATTACAGCAGAGAGTTTTCCCAAGGAGTGGGCCTATTTGCTCATTACTCCATTTGAAATGCAATCTATCAGACAAGGTTGTTAAGGACTTAAATAATAATTTTTTTTCAATATAGTTGTCAGTATTAAAACAGCAGCTCATTGGACATACTCTTCTGACATATGCATGAGTTACCTACAGTATATGGCAAGTTAAAATTTAATCAATTTAACAAATTAAAGGGTCCCTTGAAAATATACAGAGTTGTAATACGGCACATAGTTATTCTAAGAATATCTGAAATAAAAAAAAATAGGTCTTGTAAAAATGTTGCAAGATGATGAGTTTTACAATATAAAGGCTCTTTTGTTTCAAATAAGCATTATAAAGTATCTTGTTTTTCAGTAAATAATCAAATATAATTTTAAAGAATGATTGAAAATATAACAGAAAGGTCACATACTTATTGTCAAGTAAAAAAAAAAAAATACAAGAAAATATCATTTACACGAATGGTTACACCATGGAGTTGAGAAATAAGACCATGACAGTCTTTACAAAGAAACCATCTTGAAGTAAACATAAAATGAAAATCTCTTTTTTTTTCAGGTATTGAGCAAGTAAACTACAATAACAACAAAAATACTTATTCAGAATGCCGTTTCCTTCTTGCTTCACTTGATATTTGATTCTCTATCAAAAAATTCATCAATACCTTCAAAAATAAACAAAATCCTATAAAACCTCAAACAGCACTTTATTAGAAAATATCAATTCATCAATAATTACATAGTATAAATGTAAATTAGTGGAATTTTTTTCTCTTTTAGAAATGGAATGTATTCAGCATTTTAACTTGCAATTATTGCTTTATCGAGTCACTACATATGGTACCTCATTCAAACCAATATTTCAATGGTACAAATGTGCATTCAGCTTATAATATTGCCACTTATTTTAAGAATTTTGTATATAAGTTCTGATGCCGTCCAACCTAGTATGCAGGTAAAAAGTCCTAGTCAGTCATCACAAGTAACAAAGTGTCTGATCTGCACTCAATTGGTAGTGGGGATTTAGGGGGGAGGCACATCTGGCCCATGCCCTCCCCCACCCCCCCTCCCTTGAAACCTGAGTGGCATACCTTAGTACATATATACACAACTCCAAATTTGTGCTCCCCCCCCCCCCTATTTTTAGAGCAGATGACCTTTTTTTTTGTTGAGAATTCGGGAGTAAAAAGACACCCCAAATATCTGATGACCATTTAAAAAAATTTTGGTGGGTAGGAGTTTTCCAACTATTGTGCCCCCTCTTTTGCAAAATCATGGATCCGCCCCTGCCACAGTCCCTGTAAATTATACCTGCTCCTGACCCTGCAGACTAGTCTAACCTGGTATAATGATTAGCTACAGAAAGGGAACCCTTCTATTTTAAGTAGCCACTTCTCTTCCTCCCGAGGACTCATGGACAGCCAAAGACTGACCATGTCAGGGTCGGCTAACCTATGTATTTACTAGACACTTCTCTTTTTCCCTATATATAAAAATTGGGTTCTGCGAAATATCTGTACATAGAAACAGGCCACGTTTCTAAACGCCAAAACGACCACTTGTCCACATCATGATCTGAGTGAAAATGTAGACTTTCTGTGATGATGACTCAGAATCATATACATGGACCGTAAGAAATCCAGAAATGATTTTATGATCATCAAACCGAGGCAGAGATACATTTACAAACATTCCTATATTTTCAGATTTGTCAGGCCAGCAGAAAACACTGATGCGAGGAAAGCTGGAGCCTGAAAAGAAAGACTATTACTTGATGGTAAAGTGGCCTTTTACCTCTGGCTGCCTTTATACAAGTTTTTGACTGTTGCTGGCAAACTCAGGCCAGACAGTTTGCTTTTGATCGCAGGTTGTTCAAATTAATTCATAACCCGAGGTAGGTGTCTAAGGGTAATATGATCAACAACCACTCTTTAAAGTAACTTGCCATTACATTGATACATGTAAACAAAAGAACCTGAATCTCACCTCATAGATGACAATATGCATTGAACAGAACAAATATTACACATGAACACTGATATACATGAAATTACCCTGATGTATTACAACACATCTGACAGTGAAACCTGTATATAAAGACCACTCAAGGAAGACGGGAAAAGCGGTCTTTAGGAGCAGGTGGTCTTCACGTACAGGTTCCTCTAGTACATGTTTCAATGTGAAACACATTTCAAGGGAAATGATAAACTGTGGACATTGTAGACAGGTGGCCTTTCTATACAGGTAGTGACTAAAGCAGGTTGGACTGTATTTTCCTCCAATAATCCCATTTTTAAAATCTGGAACAGTTTCAGTATGTCATGCCACTTTACTGAATGTCAGGCTTCTAATGATGACAGAATGACATCATTATTATTGACAATTTGATGAAAATGTGGATATTCCTGAATAGCATGCCTCCCCCAAAATTTTACAGAACTGTTGTCGGTATGATTGTCATAAATTATGAATTATAACGTTTCAGTTTTAAAGATATGATTTGTTTTACCTACTTGGCTGTTTAAAAAATAATAAAAAATAAGAGTATTCTGCATTTTTATCATGAACATTTACAATTATCTCCAATTTCAAAATAGTGTATAAGCTGTTTTTTTCGCGTACAGATATTTTCGCGACTTTGGACTAGGTAGGGAAATTCGCGAGGGTTTAATTTCGCGATTTTTGTGATGTTTTTGTTACTATAAACAGCCATATATTGAAGTGGAAATTTTCGCGAGGACCGACTCGCGAAAATCGCGAAAATAAAACCACCGCGAAAATAACCACTTATACAGTAGTAAAACAAAGCAGAAATGATTATGGTACATATATAAATTCTGAAAAATTTTTCTCTTATGGTGATTCAGTATTTTTATTCATTTAACATGCATTTTATCTTTTATGCAATAAAACTCAAAAATTCAACAAGATATGCAGTAAACACCTTTTTTCTCATGAAGAGAAATATGTCATATAATACTTGGGGTGGCATGCAGTGGCAGATCCAGGGAGGGGGGGGGGGGCACATCCTCCCTCCCTCCCTTGATCCTGAATCAGCCACTGACATTACAGCAGCTGCATTACATTGTACAATCAAGGTTATATTTTCATCATCCACACTGTACTTCATCTCTAGATTGATTCTCCTTCAGTACAAAAGTACAAAACAAAAAAAAACACAAAAAAAATTATCTCTAAAAATAGATTTTTTAAAAACAAATCACTCGTAATGTACATAGTGCGATTTCAGAAATGACTGTCCTTTAATCAGACAATTTAAAATTTTCATCAGATATCTCTGATGTGTTTCTCACCTTCCACAATGACATGAAAGATATCTTATGCAAGAAGGAAATGATAAACTTCACACACGTTGAATGTCGGATGAGGATTAAGTACAAATTTGAATTATACCTGTGTTGTATTCTGAAAACTATGTTCTAATTTACGTTTAATAGTGAAAAGTATGTTAACTGTCACGACAAACTAAAATTGTGCAGAATAAACACTTATCGCTGGTGCTTGTGCAGATGTCCCTTTTTGACTACTGTTATAAACATACCCAGTCAGCTTTGCCCAAACATAAACCAATGACTAGTAGTAATTTAGATTAGCTATGACAGTTTACATACTTCCACTGAGAGTATAATATTTGTCTTTACAGTAACATCCCAGATCAATACAAAATCAGAGAAAATATGATTTGTGTAGTTCCTTGTCTGAGTAAAAAATAAAATCTAGAGTAAATATCGTAGCAGGAAAAAACTGCATCCATTGCAGTCAATTTTGTAACATCATACAACAAAGATTGCTTCAGATCCATTGCATTTGAAGCTGTGAGAAAACATGGCATCGGTCGTGTCACTGCTGGTTAACCTTGGTCCATTTTGCAAGGGTTGACCTTTGACCTGTTCCTGAGTTGTTCCAGCTGAGTCCTCGAAGGGCAGTGTGTTTGACAATGTTTTTATATGATGGTTGTCTAGCTTTCTGTGGAGCTCTCTCTGCGCCATTCTCAACACGTAAACTGACAGAGCAAAACTGAAAAGTACCTGAAAAGGAAGAAATAGAATGGAAATTCAAAAGACCACACTACACTCAGGATTTCAAGGTGCATGAAATCATTACCAAGTACCAAATATTTTCTTTATAGGTACTATTTAGCTTTAGAAAATACATCCTGACCATCATTCAACAAAGGATATGGGAGGCAAAATTATTAGTATGAAGACAATAGTATGGAGTTCCTTTGAAGTACTCCTCCAGTTCGAAAGATATCTACAGTATGAGTCAATAGAAAAGAAACCCAGATTCAGCCTTAAAGGGAAGGGTGAGTTCCGGGAAAGGTAAAAAATAATTTGTGAGCTTTCACATTCTTTTTATGTTAGTTTGGACGATTATCATAGTAGAAATGCCCCCTGAAAAGGATTGCTCTTCAAATGCCCTCACATTCAAAATATGACAAGAAACAGCTGAAATGTTCGGGCCGAACACTTGTGTGTAGTCCCATATACACATTTCTGTGTGCAGTGTATGTGACTCTCAGCAGGACTGAGTCAATTTCTTATCATTTGGTAATCCCAAGACCTTACAGCATACACCAATCCTTATGTGCTATATAATCGACCTTTTCCAATTGCTTTGAGACAGTTTCTTTCACAATTCAATCTCATGACCAGAACTCAACTTTATCTTTAAATATTGTCGCAGTCAATACATATAGATTTGATTAAAGATACTCACATTGTAGCCTATCATGTTTCCTTTAATTTGACACCTTGATTAATAAAAAAATCTGACCATGGAAAGCAGAAGAGTAACACATTTCCTTATTCATGTCAACTTGGCCCCCTCTTAGGCAAAGACAATTTTGACAAGCTTTTTAAAAATGGCCTGTGCTCAGTCATCCATGATAGCATTTTGGTGAGCAGCCTATCAAATTAAAGAAGAAATTATCAACAATGATAAAGTTATAATACATTTCAACAATGCTGCTTGGTTTTTAAGATATTGGGGCTGGAATATGGGTTTCCTTTTTATTGACTCACACTGTATAATTTTAGGATAATTCATACTGCACTACACATAGCATTATTTTTATTTTTTAAACTGAAAACCACCCAGAATTTTCCTTTACATTCATTATTAAGAAAAATTTGTGGATATATTTTCTAATATTCCAACATGATATGACACACTGATAAACAATACCACTACTTTCAAGATCAAACAAATGTCAAACACATGCAGTATCTTTAAAAAATATCATGGGCACTCAGGATGTTACATAACAATTTCCTGTACAAAACGTCAACCGGGCGAGCTACATGTACATGTACATGTATGCAAGCCCGGAATCTGGCTGTCTTTAGTTCAAGGTCATCTTTTGATTCAGGGAGTCTAATTACAGGATAAACACTTATCACTCTTCCTATTCAGATAGTATCTTAATAAAAAGAGATAAAATTACAACATGGTAATGACACACTGCTTGACAAAAAATATGGTAATAGTACTGTATTTCATTCAATTATCTATTTGGTTATATGAAATTGTTTTTAAAGTCAGAAGGATCAAGCTACCATGCAGAGCTAATAAAACAATATATTTTTAGTGCTTGGGTGTATATGTAAGTAATAGACCTGGTCACAAAGTTATTCAAATTGATGGATATTTCTTTCCTGGGGACCTAGTAATGAGGTATTCCATTAACCTGTTATCAATGAATGAACTACAATACTTGGAATCCAGTTTGCATACATTACTTGTTGCTATGTCTGACAAGCCTCTGACAAGCTTTCAGGTTGTCAAGAACAACCCTTGTTTTAAAAGTATGCATAAAATTTGAATATATTTGTGAACAGGTCTATCGATACAACAATTTAGACTGTCCTATGGTTACCTGAGCCATTTATAAGGAACAAGGAAAGAAGTGTTGATCCCTGATATCTGAACATTTCAGTGCTTGATAAAGGTAATGGTAATAATGACTTAGACTGAGACCTACCTGAGCAAAGAAACACAAGGAAGAGGATCTGATCCTTGGACATTTAAGCGCAAAGTATATAGGTAAATGATAAGCCTAACACAAACAAACTACATACATCTTCTGACTGCATTCCGACTTTGGAAGAGTTTGTAATAGCATTTGATATGAGCATTCAACATTTTCATGTACATTTTTAATGATCAAGGTTCTAAAGAGTTAATGGTAAAATAAAACTTGGGGGGCTTTGCAAGTCTCCTTGAAGGTGGAAAAGTCAAATTGCCTCTGCTTCTTAGTGACGTTAGACAAGTCTTGCGATTTTCTACAATGTGAAGCTTATTTTGGCCTTTACTCCAACCAGGCAGGAGGCTTACAATGCACTAAAATGAATTGTTAGTGTAAAAGATACTAATTGAGTTCAGGTCATGAGATTGAATTGTGAAAGAAACTGTCTCATAAATGGGAAAGGTTGATTATATCGCACATAAGAATTTGTGTATGCTGTAAGGCTTGGGAATCACCAAAATGATAAGAAATTGACTCAATCCCGATGAGAGTCACATGCACTTCACACAGACATGTGTACATGGGACGACAAACAAATGTTGGCCCGAACATTTCAGCTGTTTCTTGTCGTATTTTGAAAGTGAGGGCATTTGAAGAGCAATCTTTTTCAGGGGACACTTCTACTATAGATAATAAATCTTCTAAACTGACATAAAAAGAATGAGAAAGCTCACAAATTATTTTTTTTCACCTTTCCCAGAACTCAACCTTCTCTTTAAATCATTATTCAGAACCTCAATCAGAATGATCATGGGCCCATTGCACAACACTTGCGTTTGAATGCAACTCAGGAAAATCTAACGCAACTTTATTTTCAGCCAATCAGAAGTGCACATTAAGGAGTTGCGTTTGATTTTTAGGAGTTGCGATTAAACGCAAGTTTTGTGCAACGGGCCCCATATCTGTTAGAATTTTCATAGCCAAATTGTGATTTCTTTGAAAATCAGTGACTCATCCTGTCCTACCTGAGCCATAAGGAACAAGGAAGAGGACTGTTGGTCCTTGATATCTTGGACGGAGCGAAGGGACGATCCCATGTAAGAGTTTAGGAACTGCGTTGGGAGAAGACCTAGGAATGATGCCATCATGAATGTTGATACACGCACATTTGATAACTGTTGATGACAAAAAATTACAAAAATATGCGTAAAAAGTGAAAAAGTATTAAGCATTATCATACAATGTCTATGACCTTGTAAGTTTGGCTAATGGCTATGGTATGAATTTCAATCTACATGAGCAATAAGAGAACATTTTAATAATAATAGTGAAAAAATACATGAACGAGAGACCTTGTACATAACTGATTTGATATTTGTACAGCTGTACCACACTTAATGGAAAGCAAATGTTTTTTCACATTGTTGAAGAATATTATTGACGAACAAAATGGGTGAATAAACACCATGACTGGGGATGTCATTCTATTACAATGTGAGCAGTTGAAAACCAAGTCTGAATTTAGTCTGGACTACAAAATATGTGAGAATTTTCGATCTGTAAACAAAAATCAAAAGGCGCAATCTCGTGCACGAAAGAGAAAAACAGGCATATGTGTACTAAAAAGCATTACAAAGTGTTCTGTTCCTGACTAGATGCACCACCCTTACAGAGCAAACACAATGTGCAAATAGAAATCTAAAAAAGTGGTTCAATTTTCATCAAGAACTTACTGCAAAGACTCCATTTTGTATCCCGAATGGTATAGGGGTCAATCTGGTCAGCGCTATGACCTGAAATCCATGATCCCCTTCCACGACCCTCACGATCGTCTCCAGCTTCTCGTTCATCAGGTTCCGTCTAATCAGCGAGCTAAGCAACGTCCTACAAACCAGCAACGCACACACAGATCCAATGGCTACTGTTACTATGACGACGAATGTCCCAAAGGCGGGGCCGAAGCGGTAACCGGCGACGACGTTGACGAGGATGTAACCCCATGTCATGGGGAAGGAGAGGAAAATGAAAATGACGAGGAAGAGGAGGAAGCTCTCGGCATCACCAGAGTCGAGCAACCATGATAAAATCAGTTCCACCTGAGAATAATGAAAAAAGAAAAGAAATCTGTAATCTGGTATCTTATGATACTTGGAAGAAGAAAACTGTTCATTTACATGGAATAATGAAAGGGGAAAGAGAACAGGAGAGAGAGAGAGAGAGAGAGAGAGAGAGAGAGAGAGAGAGAGAAAAGGAGAAAAACAGAAGAAATCTTAAGGATTTAAAAAGAATAGAGAGAACGAGTGCAAAATAGGAATATTGAGAATGAAGCAAAATGAAGGAAAAAGATACTTTCTTTCAGTGGAAGGTTATTACCATTTACCTGTGATCCCAAAATAAGGATAATAATAAATCACTTGAATTGAAATCATATACATGTATATAAACTGAGGAATCAAATTCTCCACAAACTGGTGTGATTTGGACAGACGGGCATCACGAACCTAAAAAAGATTGCTAACTTCATAGTACAGACTTTCCCACAAAAAGTCGTCCAGACAAGGAAATTGGGAAAAAAAGACTGAAACATGAGAACACATAGCATTACATACAGCAAACTGAACAGTTTGCATGTTACTTGCACTTTTCTGTTTATTGTTAATGCCAATATAAACTAACTTAACTCAATTCTCATTCCATCCCAGGTCTCCATGACATTCCTTCTCCATACATGTATGAAAATAGACACCAATGCAATAAAAAGCTCTATTCATAGAATAGGGAGCATAGACATGTTCACAAAGTTATTCAAATTTATGGATGTTTCTTTCCTGGGGACCTAGTAACGAGGTATTAACCTGTTATTAATGAATGAACTACAATACTTGGAATCCAGTTTGCATACATTACTTGTTGCTATGTCTGACAAGCCTCTGACAAGTTTTCAGGCTGTCAATAAAAACCTTTGTTTTTAAAGTACATGTATGCATAAAATTTGAATATATTTGTGAGCAGTCTATTTCATTATGTAAGCATGCAATCCAAATCACCTATTCATAGACCTGGGAAGACATGCACATGTCGTTTGTGCAAATAATGATTGGAAAACATGCACATCAGATGGTTAAATATTTGCTACAAATATTAGTGGTTATTAACGTTAGATATTATAGCCTGACATCCTGTATTAAAGAGAGGGGTTATAGTAGGATAAAAAAATTTCTTCAAATTTGCTTATATATAGTACAATAAGACTTATATTAGTCAAGAAATAATGTCTGTATAACATTTAGGCCTACCTTAGTAGTGATCATGCTCTGATACAACACATATAATTAGAAAAAAAAATGTCAATGCCTGGTTATCTTTTTACTCCATCATGAACAAGACCATATCAAACATTCTCTATTATAATGTAGGTCCATTTTCCAACTACTCCACTCACAGTTAAACACTTTGATTGATAACTGATTACTGGTCGCAAAATTCATACAATAATCATTATTTCTTACTCAAGCAATTACGAGATGTTTAAAACATCTTTAAGCATTTCAGAAGGAAAGTGCAAAATCAAGCTCAAAAAGACTATCCTCACCTCTTGTTGAAAGAGTAGAAACGTTGAGAGTCCAATCAACGAAATGGCTGAGTAGGCCGTCAACCTCGGACACACCTTTACACAGGGTAGCTTCCCCACAGCAGAGGATAGGCACGACCTCTGACCCGACACCCCTGCACGCATGACCAGCTCCTTTGAACAACATGGCAGTCTCGAGCAGCCTGCCAAACCTCCGTAGTGGCATAAATGTCCCGAAGTTGAAGAAGTGGTAGCCACAGACACCCCTCCTCCAGTGGACACGCAGCTGTGACAGCAGCACATGGTCCGAACACTCGACGACATCGTTCCTAGACAGAGGCACTTCAAAACCATCTTGCAGTTGGTGCCTACTGTTCAACAATGCAACTATATATGAGCCACTATTATACAATGACTATTTCAAACAGTGTTATCACCTCACCTACACGTAACCTACATGTCAACATAGATATCCACAAAGTTCTGACATCTCCATTCTGCCTGAAAATATCTTCTGCATAAGATAACTCTATCTGGGCTGTTATCTAAAGCTTAAAACATACATGAAATGTCTACAACTGCATCACACTTACAGTGACATACTGATGTGTTCAAGCAATAACACCTCAATGCAGCCGGCAATACACCTGGAATGCCCGAACGCCTCCGACACGTTTGATTTCACGCTCAGCTGCACAGCCAATATGTTATCTGAGCTGCATTCAATAATGTCCGATTGATCAAATATTCAGCATCATCAATGAGCATTAGCTCATTCACATTATGATACATGAACGCTTTTCCTGATGATAAACCCTGTCTATATCTTGCTCCATGAGGTATATCACACTCCCATTGAAATTTCCATCATCTGACATTATTTCCAAATGAGTAGGAAATTCCTCTCCACCAAAGCAGTGATGGGATCGATGTCCAAGTCATGAACTACGATGGCAGAAGTTCCACATCTTCAAAAGAAAAAGGAATAACAGCATATAAGAAACACATATTTCTCAATCTTATAAAGTATCAAAATAAATACACAATATAGTATACACACATGACACTTTTTAAAAATACACATCATTTGATTAACCCTCATGTCTGCCTACCATAAGTAGACGGTTTAGAAAAGCTTGTTCCTTGTGAACGGAAATGAAATTGGATCGAATGGGCTATGATGTCAGCTTTTGAAAACCACTTGAATATGGATCAAAGGGCATTGTGGAATAGATGCATACAAGTAAGTATAGAGCTGCTCACATAATATTGCTTTTGTTGCTCACTTCTCAAAGCATTTTAAAATACATGACTCGATGGAAGAGTTGCATTTTGAGTACATCTTCGTAACCTCAAAGCTTGCCGAGAGCTTGTCCGACGTATCAACCATTACTGATTGAGAGTTACATTCAACAGCTGTCACAAGCAGAATTGTATTTTCTCATGAGTGCAGCATTAGCATTGCATTCTCAATGAGAAGGTACTATTGGTTGCCCCATTACATTTAAAGCATAAGTTGTCATAGCTACTAGATGTAAAAAAAAAACACATTTGACACTTTTGATCATTCGTAAATCCAAAGTTATACCTTGTATCACACTGAGGTTTTCACGTTGTCAAGTTGAAGGATTTTATATTTATTTGGAGTAAGTTTGATGGCATGTCTTTGAATACTATTCTTAAAATAATGCTATGAGTATGAATATTTAATGAGATTTTCACTTTTTGAAAAATAAAGGCCACAAAACATGTGTGTATCAATGATTTATTCAGAACACAACAATTGCCATTGTGCATGGCAGCTGAAATTCCAGTGCATCTCTTTTAACCCAGAGTCATGAATCATTAATGACACTGGATAGCTATTGGTTGGCAGGTGTGATGTACATTACAATGGTATTGTGTTCTGAATTAATTACTGATACACACAGAGTTTCTTGTCTTGATTTTTCAGAAAGTGAAAATCTGATTAAATATTCAGAGCCTTGTTTTAAGAAAAGTATTAAAAGAAATGTGATAAAACTTACTTCAAATAAATTTGGCATCCTCCGACTTTAAAATGTGAAAACCTCAGTCTGATTTGAGTTAGAACTTTTAAGTTATTAACGATCAAAAGTGTCAAAAAAAATTTTTCTTACACCTAGTAGAATAGAATTATCACCTCAAAATCTGGATTAAATTTTCAAAGTGAAAGTCCTGCTGTATGCTGCATTATACACAATGATCCAGAGCAGCGTTTCATCAAACGGTCATTAAGTACAAGTTCGCCGACATCCCATTGAAACGCGTGTATCAAAATTAACATGCGTTTCAATGGGGTGTCGGCGAACTTGTACTTATGACGGTTTGATGAAACGATGCCCAGGTGTATGTTCTTTCAGCACACTGTTTGCTAAAATTCTCTCATTGGAATGTCAATGCGGGGATGGGAGTGATAGCTCTACACACTGACACCGAAGTAATAAACAGATGAATAGGATCCCTGGGCCCTCTTTCATAAAACTTGTTATCAATAACAACTGCAACATTTCTATGAAAAATTTGCTCTCTGCCAATCAGATTCACAGATTTTAGTAGCTTATAACAAACATTGTAACTTGTTATTGATCACACGTTTTATGAATCGGGGCCCAGGTATTTCAAGTTCCTAAATTCATCATAATAGTAATGTTCTTTGCAGATTACAAAGACAGGGGGATAGGGCAGACATGTTTCCTGCACTCAGTAGAACCAAGGAATTCCTTGGTAGAACCTTGGGAAATTTTGGTGCAGCTGAGCAGAAAACCACAGCAAATTTTTATTTTGCCAGCAAAAAGTGAGTTGCTTTTGTTATGACTTTGTACTATTCCAGATACTGTAGTGTCTTTCATAAAATGTCTGAGATAAAGATGTCTGAAAACTTGATGCTTTATGCTCTTTTGCTTCTTACAGATTGATTACAACAAGAGATGTTCAAATTACTCTGGATAATTAAATGTTGTATGTTTTCTCATAGTGCAAGAAACTGAACTGAACTGAACTTCCATAGTCTGATTTTAAAGATGTTTACTGAATTATTCATGGATTGAAATAATACATGATGATACTGTAGGTTTGAAAGATATCTGAAAATATGATACTTGCTTAAATAAATATGGATAAGATGCATTTAGTTACAACAAATTACAAGAGCTTTGTTATTAATCTTATTATAGATGGTGCCAGGTAAAGAATTTCAGCCAGTATTCTACTATTCTAGGCCAACGGACAGTCATGATTCCAGTCATCCCATGGCAGAGGAAGCAGAGAGGAGACTGAACTATGGTCAATTGCATGATACCAACTTTGATCATCCAAAGTAAGATCTTCCATTTCATTTTAAACATTGCTTTCAGTTGAGGTGTCATGGTCGAGTGGTTCAAACTCTTGACTAGGGATGGGAAGGTCGTGGGTTCGAACCCCGGTGAGACACTACTGTCCTTTGGCAAGACATACATGTAAATCTACATTTGCCATTATCCACCCAGGTGCAAAAATGGGTAGCGGCAGAAAGGAATTCCTTGAATGCTGCGAGTGAATTAGAAATCTGTAGCCAAGCTAGAGCTGGGGTACATGTAATATCAGTGGGGCACATTGAGCACATTACGTGATGGATCTGATTACTATACAAATATCGCCCCTCGAGGAAATAGACGACTGTAGTCACTTCGACCGACCCCATAGATCGCACTAGATTTCCTCGGGCCCTGTATATTTGTATATTATTATCATTACTATTGTTTTACATTTGATTACAGAGCTACAGTACCTGGAAGAGTAAGGACTAAGGCTTACTTGATATCTTCTAGAATAAATAATAAGTCAAGCCTTTACAGTTTTAACAAGATAATCTTGATTCTGGTGTTGAAACTGCATGTAAAGAGAAAATGGCTTTTAAATGATTCTGAATCTGTTTGTCATGCAGAAGATGGGTTGTTTTGAACCAGTATAAAATAACTAATGAGAACTTGATGGAAATCACTCTTGTTCGCACATACAAATGTATAGAGACCACATGTTAAAGATAAAGTTGAGTTCTGGAAATGTGATTACATTGGGAAAGAAACTGTGTCAAATCAATTTGGAAAGGCTGATCATATCCACATAAGACATGTTTTATACTGTGAGGTTTTGGAATCATCAAATGATAAGAAATAGACCCAATCTCACTGAAAGGTACATGTACTGCACACAGAAATGGGTATATGGGACTGCAAACGCAAGTGGCATGAACGTTTGGCACTTCGGCCCAACATATTTAGCTATTTCTCGTCATATTGTTCTTCCAAACTGACATAAAAAGACCAAAAAAAAGCTCACAAATCACTTTCATCACTCCAGAACTCAACCTTCTCTTTATAAAAGCACAAGAGTCAGGAATGCTTAACTCTTTATTTCCTCATTACTCCACTACTATACATTTTCTACCGATATCATTTGGCACATTACTATCATCCTTTTGCCGTCTTGAACATTCAGAGTATAAGTTTTATCCGATTCTGTGAAAATACATTTCCTGTCACAACCCGGACTCACGAATACCTTCAAACAATTTCTAATGTCACTGACACTTGTTTCCTTCTGTCAAAACAAGAGAGCATTGTTCTTGAATGGCAAACAATTCTATATACAGTAGATTACAAGGTCATTCTGTTTTTAAAGTGTACAGCTAGAAAGTATAAAATCAACCTCAAAGAACTTTGTCTGGTATTATATAGGTCAACAGTTAATGAGTATGAAGGAAATAAAGGATAATATGAAAATGCTTGCGCGGAACTGAATTCTGAGTTCGGTTCGGCGCAAGCCTTTACCTGGACGAGCGCGTACGGGTGCGTCAAGTAGTCTACTAACGAGTCGCTTTTACACTTTATAGAGAGTGTAATTAAAATTGCAATATCTCTTTACAGAATTAATATTTGAAGCCCATATTTTGAATATAGTATAACGACATGCAACCTCTAACATACAGAGCAAAATTATTTTTGGTGATTGGACCCTTTAAATACAAAGAAAGACCCTGGTGTATGTTATATGTGCAGCTCGAACTTTTTGCTAAAGCTCTTTTAAATGCCACCTATCCTGATTTGCTAACCACTGGAAAATAATTAACCTAGATAACCCAAGTGAGTTAGAATCACAGCTTTGATATACTGCACATGTACCTGGAAAGCAGAAATAATGTGTATAACATTGTATTTGATCAAATGTCACGACCAATATCATATTTCATTCTTCACTGAATCCTGATCCTCACTGAATGCTTGTACATATATATAAAACATGAGGATTGTCATATCTAAAACAAGTGACTATTAAATGAAAGTATTTATTGGTTAAATGTGTTTAAAACTGAAAACTTGTGGAAGTATGCATTGCTTTCTTTACCTAATGTACCATACACAGAAGAAAGAAAAAAGAAAAAAAGAAAGAAAGAAGAAAAGGAGAAAATAGAAGAAAAGGAGAAAAATGAAGAAGAAAAAAAAGCATGTCCAACATGGCACCATGCATCATATATTATTTTAATTTAATATATTATGTTTAAAACTCTTGAAATGGTAGGGTTATATTAAATGTTTAAAACTCTTGAAATGGTAGGGTTATATTAAATGTTTAAAACACATGTATGTTCACTGCATCAAGGCACTTGGGTAAGAGGATCCATTATAAATCTGAACACAAGACATGTACAACTCGTAACAAATTTCATTGAGGCATAATGCTCACATGAATTACATTCATGTAGATGATCTTATCTATGACAACTGACTTTTTGTACAGCTTACTTTATACATGTACAAGCTTATCTGAAAATAACCTTGTACTCCACAAAAGCCTTTACGGGTGAATAGGCTTCAATAGCTTTTGTGTGTGTTAGTATACTATTAATACATGGTTGGGAGTGCGTTAGTGCGATCTGGCAACACAAAGGTTTTTATCGTGGTGTACTAACGCACGAGGCGAAGCCGAGTGTGTTAGACACCACGATAAAAACCTGCGTGTTGCTGGATCGCACTAACGCACGAACTCACAACCATGTATTAATAGTTTTATAAAACGGGTCTACAATCTTAGTGTTTTCTTACAATCTTAGTGTTTGATCTGGATTAGCCGTGCGTTAGTCCCCTCACCGTGCGTTATCACTTTTTTTTTGCACGGTCACGTGTTGTTATTTGACCAATCAGGATGGCTACATTCTTGAACCCGTTTTATAACAGGCTATGGTCCATTCTAGATCATTCATACATGAGAGGAAAATAATTATTCAAAATTTCACTTTCAACTCTGAAACCTCAAATTTGTAGCATAGTATTACGAGTTAAAGACCCCGTTCTCACTCACTTTGAAAGTGGACTTTTGGAGCGGTCTATCTAAGACCCGTTCCTCAGAAACGGTTCTTAGGTGTGAACGGTCAAAGTGGTCCAGGAAGTGGTCTTCTGGACCGCTCCAGAAGACCACCTCGGGGAGGTGGTCTTGAGGAACGGGTCTTATTAAGAGCGGTATGGACCGCTCTAAACGTGCAATGTGAACGAAAGCGTACTTCAACCGGAAGTGAGCCAGTGACGTTCCGCGCACAAAACAAAGCAAAAGCAATCGATCGGGCAGCCGGCAGGCACGCTACGGTACATCAGTTTGTATTCCGCGCGAAAAATTTGACCCGCTGAACTGAGCTGCCATAGCAACAAGGCCACTTTGAATCGTGGAGCGGTTTGAGCGAGAAAAACTGCTCGGAGTGTGAACGCTAGCAAACCGTTCCTCAAGACCCGTTCCTCTGGAGCGGTCTAACTAAGACCACTTTCAAAAGTGAGTGAGAACGGGGTCAAAGAGTCCCTGAATCAGGTAATCTAGCAAATTTAAGAAAATTAAATCTTGCTTGGAGCAATTTTGTTGTGTGTTCCTGCAACAGTGAATGTTTGACACAGTCCCACACAGGCAAGGGCCTATGTATGGGTACAGCTAGAACATTGAGAAATAAGAAAAAAAAGACTTCCAAAGTTCCAATATCATCCTAATCAACACAAAAGACAACATCGTGCATACAAGTAGTTCCCATAATAACCACCACTCCCACTAATAATGCAAGGTTATTAATAGATAACCTCGCACTCCATACCTTCATAACAAAGAGAATTGCCTCCCATAGCGAGTGTGTAATCCCGGGGGGTATGCCTCATTGAGGCCTGTATGGCATCCGCGTCCATGAAAACGAGTAAAAAGGGGGGGGGGGGGTTTCACCATCTGACGGGTAACCCGGGGATCTCGTTTAAGGTATCAAAAACAGGAAAATTCTGAAAAAAGGGTATCAAATTTACCAGTGATGACAAAAGATCCTCGAAATGGGTAAGAAATTTGACATCTGAAAATCTTCCTGTGGATATTGTTTCATGAATCCAAAGAGGTTCTTTTCTATTCTTTCAATGAAAACATCATTCTGAATGTGTTCCAAAGTAAATATTTGTCTTTAACTCTTCCTTTTTGGCCAAAAAAAGGGCCAAAAAGAACAAATCCTCGAATAGGGTGTACAATACTATCATGACTATGCAAGATTTTAAAAATCCCTGTAAAAGGAGAATGAAACTCAGGGGAAAAATCAGTTTTAATGAAAAGAGAGGATAGAAAGAAGCAATTTTTAAAAAGTTCCATCAAAATCAGTTATGAAATGAGAAAGTTATGAAAATTTGATAAGTCTCAATTTTCTTTCTATGGCGATCCTCAAATTGGCAATGTTGGTTTGGTAGTACAACTCTCCATATGTTTTGTCACAAAATTTCATATTTTTCCCATTATCTCTCAAGGTGCAACTTGTTTCCCTCTTAACTCAAGATATATCATGGGAAAATGTATTTGACACAACATATGTTGAGTTCACAAAAAGACAAGCAGCATCTTTAGAGATAATGGAGAAAATATGAAATTTTGTGTATGATGGGCGGACCTAAAGCTACGCACTTTGTTTCCAGCGGCTAAAAATTCGGGTTTATGCGAATTTCTTTAAATATCTTGGTTCTACATATTCTGAAGTTAGATCGGTGAGAAAATGACAACGTGACGAATGTCAATAACATTCATTTTCAAGACGATGTCGATGTCCGTGTCAAATTTTGTTCACAAAATGAAAGGGTCCTAAAGCTACGCACACGTAATAAATTAATGCAAATGTTGATTTGTAAACTGATGTAAATTTCACCCCGATTTTCAAACAGTGATAATAATCACAAAAATAGAGGGAAATTACTCATTATTTTGCCAAACGTAAATGATATTCTTGTTGCTCAGTCACACCAAAAGTTTGGCGCATTAAACGCTTTGCATTGCAAATATTTGCGGGGTGCGTAGCTTTAGGACCAGCATAGCTTCAGGACCCCTGACCATACAAAACATATTGCGAGTTGTACTACTAAACCTGCCATTTTTAGGCAAAATTGCCAATTTGAGGATCACCATAGAAAGTAAAGTGAGACTTTCCAAACTTTCATGACTTTTTCATTTCATAACTGATTTTGATGGAACTTTTTCTAGATTGCTTCTCTCTATCCTCTCTTTTCATATAAATTGATATTTCCCCAGGGTTCATTCTCCTTTAAGGATTTAATTTTTATTAATTCATCTTTATTATAAAAACATTTAACATTCAAAAGAAGAAGTACATAAATAACCCAGGACCGAGGTTTACAGATAAAAGTATAAGTTCCGCAGGCAGGGTAATATAGCTAGAGTACAATACACAAGAATAGGAAAAAGCAAAACACAAACAAATATATAGATGTTGGTTCGTACAGTACGTTTCAGATTTGTCAAATGAACAATCGCTCAAGCATGACCCAGAGTTCTATAGTATGGATGTAGTTGCAGTTATTGAAAGTTACTGTATCAGAGCCTGATCGGTTAGTCACGGACGGACATTTGACAAATTTTGAAAGTTTGAAGGCCTGTAAAAAATTAGTTATGAGATGTGTTGAGCTGTTTTATGTTTCATTGTGAAGGGTACCACTGAAGGTGCTAAATGATGATAAAATTTGGTTGCCATGGTTACCTACTAAAAATAGAATCCATTAAATATTCAATGTCACGGACGGACAAGATAGAAATGGGTTTCTTGACTTATCGGTAATCTTTTGTCTTTTCTATCTACATGTAAACAAGCTGTCACTGACAAATTTTTTTAACTGCAAATGTTAGTCAAGTAAATTGACTTCCCTGTCACATACATAGAATTTTAAAGCAAGCTGTAACTTTTGCTAGAGGTCCGAAAACTTTTTGTCACGGACGGACATTTTGAGCGTCACGGACGGACATTCACTTTAAAAACTGCATGTTTTCCTATCTAAAATCGTGCATACGTACTTCGTGCTTTCTACTTTTTGTTTAAAATTGATTTTATTCCACTATTAAGCAAAACTTAGCTTGAAAAACTTAGTTCTTAAGTGGAATCTATGTCAAAAGTGGATGCCTGTATTGTAGTGTACATACACAATGTACAAGTGCATACTCATGTAGTGTACAACTGTACATGTACAATATATGCTACAGACCAAAATGAACATGTTGAGAAGAATGTGATGTAAGCTTTCAAAATATAACCCTTTACATTACAGTCATGTAGGTGGACTGAAATCAAACATCAGTATTTAGTATTTTAATTTACTTTACAGCTCAAAGTCATATATTTTGTTTCAAACATAGAGGTAATGTAGAAATAGGATTATGTGTGATTGGTCATTATCAATATAGGAAGTAAAATTTCTCATTTCGCTTACAACATCACATACCAGTACTCTTTATAACATCTCATATTTTTCAAAAGTTCTCTCTAAGAGGGTGAAAACCAAATCGTGAAATGCAAATCATTGTCTAAATCTTTCTCATACCATAGTTTACTTTTTCAGTAATGTCTCTATCACTTTAAAAACAATGTTAGCTTCCTGGACAAAGGCCCTAATGGCAACAGCTGAGTGTGTAAAGCCCATATAGAGCCTAATTATGTCATGTTAGTTGAGGGATTGCCCAACACGACTAGTGTAAGTCATATATTATAACTTTCTGACCCCCTTCCCCATAAAAAAACTGTTCCAGGGTTGATGCAACCAATTCAATTATGAGCATTTGAAATTATATATTGTCTAAAAAGGTTTCTTCTTATGTTATGTGATTACATCATTTAAAAAAAATTGTTAACTGTGTGTGATCCTGAACTACAAAGAATTGCTATCTGTCTCAAATGTTACAACTAATTCAAAACATTCTTACAAAATAGAGTCCAAACATGGCTCTTACGGTCTAATACACATCTGAACTCCAATGTTTATAATTTTCAAAGACAACTTGTAATTCAATTTGAATATTGATCAAGCTTCAGTATTAATGTTGAATCTAAAACTTTTACACGTTGCTGATGACCAAAAATATACAATAATAGCAGTAATGATATTAATAAATAAGTAAGGAAATAAGTATTCATCTTCTGTAAACACCTGTAATGGATGTCTTTTGCAGACTGACAATGCAGGCTGGCTCCCATTAGAGCCATAGCAAAATCATTAGGTTTTTATGACATTTATTAGCTTGAAAAAGAAAAAAATTGGGGTGGGGTGGGGGGTAATTTTTGCATTGATATAGGGGATCACAGTACCATATACAGTCCAACCTGCTTTAGTGACCACCTGTATAGAAAGACTACCTGTCTATATAGACCACAATTTTTGTTTCCTTTAAAACTGTTTCTCATTAAATCATGTATTAAAGGAACCTGTACATGTACGTAAAGACCACCTGCTTGTAAAGACAGCTTTTCTTGTCTGTCTTGAGTGGTCTTTATAGACAGGTTTCACTGTACGTGATATTTTGGATGAAATATGTTCCATGAACCAATAAACAATAAAACAATTCATTGAATTTGAAATCTCACAGCATTTACCATTTCAGTATATTGCAGTGTCCGTCCGTGACAAAATTAGTGTCCGTCCGTGACAATTTTCAAATTCGTTTTTAGTATATGTATATTTAATTGATCAAGATTTTATTCATACATGGTATAGGTCTCTAGCTAGTGAGATAGCTCAGCATGGTTTTTGTTTTCATTTTTGCCCCACCAATGGAAAAAAAAACTTTTACAAATTTTTTCTGTCACGGACGGACAAATTTGTATCAAGATGTGAATGACCATGCGGCACAACCATTTCTGTACAAATATTTTCAAATATTTTTTGGTTTTCAATGGAATGGTGTTTGATCTATAATTATTTGCTAACAAATCCCAAGAAAGTTTAGAGAGTGTTAAACTAGGACCAAATCAATCTCTCTAGAAAATGTCCGTCCGTGACATTAGTGTTCATCACCCCTGTTGAAAAATGGGCCAATCCAATGACTTTCCCGACCTTTTCAATTAAACAAACGTGAATTTTAGTAACTTTAGATATTAGTGAAATACCTGAAAGTGATTTCATCATAAAAATCTGAAAATTAAATTTTCACCCCAATGCTCTCTCTTAACCGATCAGGCTCATAAGCTGTTTTTTTTCGCGTACAGATATTTTCGCGATTTTGGACTAGGTAGGGAAATTCGCAAGGGTTTAATTTTGCGATTTTTGTGATGTTTTTGTTACTATAAACAGCCATACAATGAAGTGGAATACAATATCGCGAAAATAAAACCACCGCGAAAATAACCACTTATACAGTATATGATACATATTAGCTACAAATAGTTCTAAGTAAGTCGTAAGTTATTTTGGGCATTGTGTCGACAACGAATTTACAACAATATGTCATTACGGGAAAGTGAACCCCCCCCTGCACGAATCCATGTCTTGTTTATGTAGTGCTATAGCAAATTGATAATCTGGGGGGTGATTCACTAACAGCTAAAATTAATCCCAAATAAGAAAAAAATCAATTTTAGGAACAATATCCATCCTAAGAGTGATATCGCTTTTAGTGACTGATTCACTAAGGTATTTGGGATTGATTCCAGCCTCTGAATTGATTTTAAGGTTGGGAGTGATCCGGATCGCTCCTAACAATCACAAACGGTCACTCCATTGCATGCCCGCCCGCGCCCCAACCTGGGCGCGGCTACGCTGTGCCTGCCTGCACGCCCATTGCCCTAGCCATAGGCCCTAGCCCTGTGTATGTCCAGTCGATGCGTGCGCGCAATTAATGCAGTAGCTAGGTAACGCGCACTAGCTACGCGCTAAGTAGAGAATTAGGTCGGGTGACTGAGGGGCGGTGACTGAAATTTGAGTACGTTGATTGGTTGGAATGAGTGCGCTCGTAAATATTCATTTGCGCTCATATATTCATGATAAAATTGATTCCATCCTAAAAGCGATTTAGTGAATCAGTAAGGTGGAATTAATTTTAAGCTGGGAATGAAATCAATCCCGAAAATTGATTTTAGGAATGATATCGATCCCAGTTAGTGAATCACCCCCAGTTACTTTGGTAGATATGGCATATATAATCATTAAAACCCAGAGAGAAAAAAAATATAAATATTCATTGCTGTACATGTAACAACGGATGAAGTATGAAGGCACATATATTGAACAGATTATGGAGGTGAAGTCAATCACTGTAATACATTTACATAAATATTTCCAAATAAAAAATGTGTGGATAGGCAGTCATGCAAATAGTTTCATTTAATAACATTCATGGAATAACCTTTTGCACTAATAAAAAAGGCGAAGTATAATGATTTAGTGTAACCTTAGGTAAGAATATAATATATTGGAGCTTGATTATTTACATAGAATTTAATGTTTATTTAAGTATAGTGATGTAATTGAATGGTATAACATTTCTATTCTCATAATAATAACTATAATGCTAAGTTTGAACATCATGGGCGTACATCCAGTCACATTGTAGAATAACTGCATTCATAAATGACCACGTGAACGTGGCGTCAAATAACCTGATTCACTTTTGGCATTATTCAGGTGTTTACTCACTCATAAATGTCATTATTTACATTTCGAAGTATTGGTAAATAAAATCAGAAATTTTTTGCGGGTTCCCCTCAATAATTAATAGGGTATCAAAAAAACCTCATGACTTAAATCCTCATTTAGGGTGTTTTTCAGAAAGCCATTGACGCCATATTGACGCCTTGGAAAATGTGCAGAGAAGGGCCACTCGACTTGTTCCTTCTTTGAAAGGTCTCAGCTACCATGAAAGACTACGTAAACTGAAACCGCCTACCCTAGTTTATAGACGAGCTCGAGGCAATATGATTGAGACCTTCAAAATGATAAAGATATATGATCCAAGTGTAACGTCTCTTCTCGAGCTCAATATTTCCAGGAAGAGGGGTAATAGCTTTAAGATAAGCAAAAGAAGAGCTAATAAAAGTGTACGTAGTAATTTCTTTTCCATGAGAGTGGTAAATATGTGGAACAGCCTCCCAAACTGTGTTGTGGAGGCTGATAGTGTCATACATTTTGAAAATAAACTAGATAGGTTCTGGCACAATACTGAATTTAAATTCAAATACAGAGCAGCTCCCCCCAGCTGTGCTGATACCGCCTGAGTCCTATCAGGCAACCAGGAAAAGCGATATCGCTCTTAGGATGGATATTGTTCCTAAAATTGATTTTTTCTTACTTGGGATTAATTTTAGCTGTTAGTGAATCACCCCCCAGGACATAGAGGCATCACTACCTGCGTCCAGAACTCAACCTTGAGTAACCTTGAGTCATGGACACAGATGCTGTACAAGCCTCAATGAGAAATATCACCTGGGGTGTAATCTCCAGCACATATGGGTGTGTTTTGAAGGAGCAAGATCGCTGGACAAAAATAGCCTGAACATTTTACTTGATCAAGGTGATAAATAGCCCATAGAAATTAGAAGAACTTAACATGAAATCAGCTTCAAGTTCAATTAACTCCATAACTCCACTCACCCAATCAGGCCAGGGACAATCGGCAGGCATCATCACACCCAGGCCCAATCACCATTTTTTGATCACCTTCAAGTTTAACTCCAGGGAGCAGCGGCGCTCCCTTCCCCTGGCCCTGGCGTAGACTGAAAAATCTGTCTCTCGTTTGTTAGCCTCTTATTTGGGTAGGGTCTAAGTCTATGGGTCTAAGTCAAGAGCGCGAGCGACCCTACCCAAATAAGAGGCTAACGAACGAGAGACAGAATTTTTGGTCCACCCCTGTCGTTAAGTTCAATTTCAGCTCTCATCATCAACTCACAACACAGTATTAACACTAACACTGTAAGTGTAACAGTTAACAATAACACTACACAAAAAAGGGAGAATCAAACTGAAATAAATAACAGCAAATGGGGTTCTCGACAAAGTCCATGGTCGACCACATAGTTACCGGTATCTTGTTTTCCTGTTGGTCCGTGTGGTATGGTCTTTCATAAAGCTCGCTCTTTTCTTCTGCTAATTATCATCAGGAAAACAGTCTTCATATATGATATGCATGCAGCAGAGCCAGAGACAGTCATGAGAGAGCCAACGTCTGCATTACTAGGTATAACGGTATGCACTCTATACAGCTAGCTAGCTAGCTAGCTGCAGCATATACATAGCCCGCGCCGCCAGGGCTCCGCGGTAATAATATGTCCATGCCAGGCTAGCTAGCTAGGCGCCGTGCCTAGATATCCACTAGATGCATGCAGTAAAGGTGCTGGTGCGCGCGCCCGTCGTCATCGTGCGCAGAGATCGTGCGGATACGCGTGTGAACTTTCAACTACTTCCGTAAACATTGTCATTATCAGCTACTAGTGGCACAGCAGTACAGTGAATTATGCAATTCCATATTTAACCTATTACTTCATATCGCTTCGTGTACCGGCGAGCTGTGCCTGTGGAGAAATGGCGTGTAGTGCGAACGGATCCATATTCTCTTCCTAGTAACTAGTTTGGTAAGTTTTTGTGTAAAATAAGAAAGATATGGAGTGTGAATGTTAATCAATAAATGTAATAATTGCTACATGTACTCAATAAGATAAGCTAGTTGTACATGTTATAAGTGTACTGGACATGAACAGATAAAGAAAAAGTTATTAATGATATTGATAATACACGCCAACAGGATTGGATTAACTTTTATCTTTATAGTCTAATCAATGTATGGTCAGGGGTCCTAAAGCTACGCAGGTTTTAAAGCTACGCACCCTGCAAATACGCGCAATACGACGCGTTCAATGCGCCAAACTTTTTGTGTGACTGAGCTACGAGATTGTCAAAAAGAATGAGTAATTTTCCCTTATTTTTGTGATAATATCATTATTTGGAAATCGGGGTGAAATTCGCATTTGTCAGCTTCAAAATCACGATTTGCATTCATTTATTACGTTTGCGTAGCTTTAGGACCCTTTCATTTTTTCGACCAAATTCGACATGGGTATCAACATCGACTTGAAGATTAATGTTGTTGATATTTGTCCGTCGTAATTTTCTCAGGGATTTAATTCAAGAGTATGTAGAACCAAGATATATGAAAGAAATTCGCATTAATCATTAAAAAGGTGACTTTTTAGCGGCTGGAAACAAAGTGCGTAGCTTTAGGTCCCCCCATCATATTTTAACTTTATTTATCAAGCGGATCATCAGTTATCATGATGCCATCAATTTGATGGATAAGCCAATGTAACCCTGGGGTGGTATTCTGAAAATTGTTGTAACTTTCGTTGTATGGTGGTTGATCCAGTGTCCGAACACTTTTCAGAAAATCAACGATAGAAAATTAAATATCAAACGAATATCTGTCAAACTTACATAATGAATGCTCAAAGTCCTACAGAAAAAGAAGTTGATGGAATTTTAAAAAGACAACCTAGATTTAATACGATATTCCCTTCCGAGTGAACCCCTTCCCAACGACGCGGCGTTTTGGTCCCTTGAAAAAGGTACCGTAATTCCGAACGTGTGAAACCTATGGGAAAAAGACACACCTTTGTATCAATAGTGTGGTTTTCATACGCGTAATCCCAAGCGTATGAAAACCCATTTTAGGCGCTTGACTTTACACGTACGGTAATACAATCTGTTCGGAATTATAATCCTTGACTATAACTTTTGTTGTATCTTCTGCATGTTCCGGAGCTCGGATAACACAGCACTAAGTAATGTTGTAAGTTGGTATTCTGAGAAATTGTTTTAGCGGGATATTATCCCTCTAAGGACCACCTTTATATTATCTTTGATACGCCCATTTTTTGACACTTTACCAATCAAGACAGATTTTCATATGGGTAGGTCAACCAAAAGGAGCACCCCTTACATCAAAACATAAGGATGCGCTTTGCGTGTACAACGATTTCAGGCGTAGTTATTAAATTAGGTGTTTTATATGCACCATGCGCCATTAGATTGCAATTAATCAACAAAATGGCTCACCCTCTTCTGCTTGAACCAAGTCACATATTGATGTAGAATCATTGAATCTCACCTGTAATTTCTTTGAAATGTCTCTATAAGATATCTTGAATCACACAGAATCTCCATGTTGCTATTCAAGCATGTACTGTTTGATTCTAGAAAAATTGCCGACATGATGAGATACAACAGCTAGAGTTGTAAGTTTTGTTGTAATTATCATGGAAGATAAGATACAAGAAAAGATAAAATAATTTTCAGAATACCACTTATCACATGATATTATCTTCAGCGCGCATATATGTGAATTAGGATCATGCACAGAGTAAACAAAGATACAACAAAAGTTAAAACAATTTTCAGAATTCCAATTTTGTTATAATGGTGAATATAATAATATACAACAATATTAGAGATAAAACAGTTTTTAGAATACCTCCCCTGTACTAAAAAAAGGCTGTAGATTTGATATATAGTCAGAGTCTTGATGCACTTTTAAACCAAAACTAAAGTAAAACACAAATCTATTCTGCAATCTATAACTTATTTTATCATTTTTATATTTGGCTATTAGTTTAATGATCACATGATATAGATTGTGTTTGTGAGTGTCTGTTGTTTTTGTTTTTGGTATATGTAGTGGTATGCCATATTTTTCCAACAGTAAAAGTGCAGAGATCAATATTCATTTTTTTATCTTTCTTTTACGTAAGGTGTCCTTGAAACTTACTTTAGTTTGATCATGATCCTTTGATTACATACTTTTTCTTTTTTTTAGATATTTGGATTCAAAATGGACAAAGCAGACAGTGTGGAATCAGAGATTGAAGTGGAGGAGGAGGAGGAGAGCTTATGGAGCAATCTTCCTGAGCACATCTTGGTCAACGTTTTCTCTTTCCTAAACCTGAGTGATCGTCTTCAGGCTGCCCTTGCATGTAAAGCATGGAGTGAGATATTCGGCACTCCGTCACTGTGGCGAAAATTCAAGTTTCATTTCTTCAGCGAGTCTGATTCCTGTCAGCTGAAGTGTCTCGACCTCTATGGGAGCCAGCTCAGAAATGTCTGTGTGGTACTGAATCAAAAAGGGGAGGACAATCGCAGGAACGCTTGTGAGGTGATAAATCGTCTGGCTGAGTGCCCGGAACGCAGACTTCAAGACATCACCATACAGTTCACAACGGACAACCCTCTCTTCTTCAAAGGAGCTGATTTCCTGAGCAGTCTTGCATTGCTCTTTGGACCCCCTGCTCCGATAGTGACTATGCACTGCCAGCTACGCAAGGTTGATCTTAGCCAACTGGCAATATCAATTAGTGATATTCTCCTTGCTTTGCTTGCAAACAATCACCCAAACCTTGAGGTGCTCAACATCCAGAATCACTCACTCACCTGTCATATCAGTACAGAGCACATGCTGGACCTTGTAAGGAAATGTAAGAAGCTGCGAGAACTCAGTACTTTCTACAAATCGGTATCAGATGATGTCTTCAAGGCTTTTGCAGAGGCGGAACACACACCTCTGGAGTTCCTGTCCCTTGCGTGTCGACGCGAGGAGAAGTATCACAAGCCCCTGTCTGCAGATGCCTGGGATATGCTGGTTGCTTCTTCACCAAAGCTCCGTGTTAGTTTGCTGTTTGATCACACCATCGAGCGGCATCAGATCAGACACATCTTGCATCCTCAGATTCCGCTCACGGAGCTTGCCATGCGAACCATGTCGGAACTCCATCACGAAGTTGGAATCGTGGCCACCTTCTACCCTCGCACTCTGGAGGTATTCATCGTTGTCACCAAGGGATCGGAGACCTTCAAGGCAGAACTGATGAGGTTGGTGTCAACGGCTCCTCATCTACGAGTCCTGCACTGCTACTGTGGCCTGGACATAGGCACCATAAATAGGATCAAGGAGCTCTGTCCGAACTTGGAGGAATCTACCTTGAAAACAGAAGATGACTTCAATGAGATGCAGAGGGTTTTCGTTGGTAGGGCAGCACGGAGTAGTGTCATGTCTGGCCGGTAAAGGGTTTATTAACACGTAGGGTGAATCATATTATTATTTCTTTCTTTTTTTTTTCCATCTTAACATAGACAATGATTAATATCATCAGACATTCCATTTGCTCCATTAATTCATTAAGAAACCAAACCAAGATTGAAATATACAACTTTATTTGATATCTGATATCAACAACACATTTTTAAACAACTTGAACGTGAATTAAATAAACATGTGTACACTATTGAAGGGAATCTTTTTAAGGGGACATTTTGTCATCAAGGAATCAAAAGATTATAGCAAGATTGCAAGCAAAATATCTTTAAACCATCAGCTTATGTGTTACTGTCATATGACTTGGTATAGCTAATCAATTAGAAATGACCTTGTCATTTCCAAAATGTTGAGGGTTCAGGATCAAAATTAATATAGTTCATATTCAGTCTTCATGCATGAAATTTTTTAATGATTATTATGATTTGAAAGCCGTCATGTTTATTTCTCTTCTATTGTCTGGTAAAAAGTGGAAATTGTATGTATTATTGATGTGCAGTGATAGCAAAAGGTTCTGATTACTGTGCAGTGATTGGCTTCCTTCTTTTCCATCCTATTATTATTGATTTTGATCCCATTTCTCTTTTTCTTATTCAAACAGATGATTGGAGATGTTTGTGGTGAGAGAAAGTGCTGCTGGACTTTGAAGGAGAAATCTGCTACATCTTCTTTCTGGCCCAAGCTAAGCTTGATGCAACGTTTCTAGTAGATGTTTTATGAAGTTCATTGACTGAAGTCATCGTTATTCATTATTTCAATCATACCATTGGTGGCATTCTGAAAACTATTACTGAAATTATCATTATCTTTTGTTTTAGGGAGAGGTATTTAATTGTCACAACAAATCTAATCATGGAGGGTCATTGGTAATTGACTGTGCATAGGTGGACCATGGATGCCTGTGCAGATATTTCATAAAGACATGCGCTAACAATGAAAAGGCACAGTTCAAATTTGTTATGCCAATTGAAATCCCTTCAGTAAAATAAAAGCTTGTCTGAGGCTTGCCTAACTAAGCAACAACTGTTTACATGGTGGATTCCATCCCTACAGCGACTATCTTTATCCTAATAGGTAAATTGAATAGATTGTCACTATTCACTAAGAATTCTCGGGCGGAACATGCATGAATTTGAATGTCTTGGTTTAAAGTTTTATTAGATTGAAATTAGTAGGAAAAGTGCATATACATATATTTAAATCCATACATTCATAATACAATGTAGTTTAATCTAGCTTGATTGCAAAACAGGATCATTAAACTAAAGAGTAATTCTGTAATTGCTGCTAAAAGTGGTTGATGCTTACGATGAAAGTATTAATAAGTGTTTGACAAATTATATGAATCACAGGGTATATTATATATCAATTGATAACCATATACCAGTGGTAGATGAAAACAAGGTGGGATCATCCCTAGTGTATACGTGTAGTATTTTATGATTGGATAGACAAAATATCCATCCTAAGCTCTCGGGGCATCAGTCAGTATTTATTTTTTGAAACTTGAACCTTCATCATGTATTTTCCTAGGTGAATCATGGACTGCATAAGGTGTACAGTATTCTTCTTTCCAATATCATTAGCACCTTTGATTAGGCCACTACTTATTGGCGCTCTACAAATTTCTGGACTGGATTGGATTAGATTGGACATTTTTTAAAGTCCAATCCAAGAAAACCTAGATGTATACCTTAAAAATTGTGATATTTAATGTCTTCTTTTCTTGCAATGTTGTAGATTGACCCATATGTCGATAATTATCATCAGAAGTGCTGCTTTTGATCCTTTCATAGCCCTAAGATGTAACTGATACAGATTGGAGGATATCGTTGCCTGCATGTATACCAAAGCAAATATCAGTACAGTTTGAAAAATGAAAATTGGTGAAAAGGTGTGAAATATCATGATTGACCAGTTTGCTTCTTTTGAATTTGTCATTAACAATGATCACAGTAATTTTTATCTATTTTGCCAGTGTGCCTTGTGGGAAAATATGTTTTTAAATATTTTTTTCTTTCTCTTTGCATGCTGCATTTTCTCTTGAAATTTTGGTATGAAATGCATACTTATCAGCATGATATTGTTGTCAACCACCGTTGTCTGTCACGGACCGATTTTCACAGATTTTTATTGTGACGAAGGTCTAAAAATCTTTACTACAACTCCTTCATATGTATATTTTATGCAAAATTGTTAAATCTATTTTGAATTGATTTGAATGTGTATTTACTCGTGTACCTTTATGTGAAATGAATAATACAAATAATAATTGTAGAATGCAAAAATGCATTGTAGTACATGCATTACTAGAGTACTGAAATAAAGTTTCAGTTTTTTTAATGTAGTTTTCATTACGTGTGCTACATGTAATTAGCAATATTGTAAGTTTAATCCTGTGTTACTCGGCATTTATTTCGTAGACAAATTCAGATCAATGCAATCATAAGTAAAGTTTTCAAATGTGCCTAAAAGTTAAACCAGAGAGATGGAGCAGTATACATGTAAATGTGTTGTAGTATTATTAACATTTAATGCTGCCAAAACTAGAAAAAAAGGCAGCCTTAATATTCAAACCAAGACTTTTTAAATACAATCTGCCAGATATATCTAGAAAAAGTAGATACATATTTATAATTTATATTTGTAAAGTAGTTAATGTGTGAATACCATTCAATGTTCCTATTCTTTTATAATATAGTAAAAATACCATCCATTGTTCTCATTGCTTTATATTATAGTAATTTAGTAAATTCATGTGACTGTACTTATCATTAATGTAAGAATGTTTTCAGTGTTTCAGGTTATGCAGAGGTGCAATGTTATAAATCATGGCTATGAAGTGTGATTATTATGTCTTCCAAAATAATTTAGATTTGCAATTTACAATTTGTAAAGGACTGAGGGTGCTTGTGTTAAATGGAAATGGTCATATACTTAATTTTACATGCTGAATGCTTTGAATATGATTGCCTGGGTCTTTGATTTTGATGTCATCATTTAGCTTACTGTCATGGTAAAAGCAATATGCGGACAAAATATAGTCTTTCGCTTTTTAACTCCTATGCAAAATTAGTACAAATTTCCCAAAGATTACTTGTGCCGTAGCTATCAACAGTAAGATATTTCAGTTTTAGTTTCAGCCATGAAAGAGATCCATCAGATGTACACACTTTTACCAAATGAAAGTTAAATTATTAAATGTTAGCCACCATTTTACATGTACAATGGCATATTTTGCGATACATGTAATATGAATTTTAGTCTTACATGATATACTTAATGAAGTGTTTTTATAAAAATGTAATAAAAGGATGTTAGCAGTGTTGTAACTAAATCTTCATTGCCTGTGTTCTCAGCATGCTAGTAATCCAGTAACAGCAAGTTATCTAATTATGAGGCATTAAGTTGTAATCCTGGCAGTGATTTGTAGACAAATTTAGCAGTTTGCAGTGTTACAATCATATTGGCATGTATCTGAAGAACGACAGTGTGTGATTGTGACAAATTATTTACAAATACATGTATTGAAAATGATTGAAATAAAGTATTTCTAAATCTTATGATCAGCCACTGTATATAGGCAAGTGCATGGACAATCAAAATGACAAATAAAAACAAGCCTTTGTGATTGTCGAGTACTGTACATGTGCCGTATAGATATTATTTTTAGGGATTTAGAGCAGTGGTTCATCATCTTTTAGACCCCACAATCACATTCAACATGCCTAGTCTGTGCCATTACCTGCCTGTGATGCAACTTTGCATAACCCTTTCAGGACAGGAATTATTCAAAGGCTAAATTGATCACATTTCGTTCTTCAAATTGGCAACAATATTTTTCTTTTAGTGCTACAAGGTGCTAATAAGGTGTAAAATCTTTTTAATATACATGGTTACAAACTGTCGAAGAGTTCAAAAAATTGCCAAGTTTGATAAAAACAATGATTTTGAACCTCTAATTGTGTTGCCAATTTAAGGATTTTAAAGATTACCCTCGTTTTTTTTTAATTGTTGGCATCAAACGGAACATGGTCATGCAGCAAAAAATGGACATAGTTTTTGCAGAAATTTTTGCTCTTTCTACTCGTTTATCTGGTATATTTTTTAGAGCTCTGAATCAAAAGTTATTGAGCCAAACGACAAAATGTGGTCAATTGTCTCGAAAGGGATAATTTCATGTGGGATTTATTTTAGTTGTGACCTTTTCAAAAACAACACCCTGACAATGAACCACTGGATTAGCACACTACAGTATAAGGTATTGATTTATTCAGCATTCAACTATTCTTCTTCAACAAGGGCATTCAATCTACATGTATTTAATATGTCACCTTATGGGAAATTTGAAGAAAAAGTTCAGTCTGAGAAATTATTTAAAATATTAAAGCAATTTTAAACAGACACTTCAGTACTGGGTTTATTACTGTATTTGTAAATGAAAGTATGAATAATCTTATTGTTAGTTTACATGTGTGGAATTTGAAGAATGTATGCAGATGTAAGCTGACTGAAAATTATCTAGACTGATTCATGGAATCTGCTAACAAGAAACGGGGAAGGAGAGAGAGAGAGAGAGGGTAGGGGAATAAAGAGGAGAGAAAGAGAGATGAATGAAAATAGAGTGAAGAATTGGTATAATTACACAGTACAAATGTATATAAGTCTAGAAATGCTAGTCTATTTGTAATTTCTTAACACACAACACGATCTGAGACAATGGAGCAGATAACAAAAAACATGGGATGAAGAACTGGGGAGCGTTTCATCAAGTGTTTTGTCAGTGATTTTCACCGACAACTGTTATAAGCTACTGAAATCCTTGAATCTGATTGGCTGAGAGCAAATTTGTCGGTAAAAATCACTGACAAGACACTTGATGAAACGCTCCCCTGGTAGAAGATGGAAAACTGCCAAATCTTGTTCACGGTATGTGGATGCTAAAGATGAGACCAAATCAAATCTGGCAGTAAAGAAATTGTGATGATGGAATAATGATAACTGATTATGATGGTGATGGGAAACCAAAAGTATCCAGAGCAACCCCCGATACATATTCAGCCAAGTTCAATTTGGTTGCCCGACAACCTAAATGTCAAGCCCTGGCTTCCAACCAACTTCACTTAAAACTATTAAAGTGATTGGTGTTGTAGAATACACAACTGCATTTGCCTCTATACAGCATATGTCATATCAGATTTAACTTTACACATTTGTTAACCCTTTAATCACCGAGGATTACGCGTATTGTAGTCATTTACTCACTGAACTCAGTCTCAGTGATCCATCTTGCGGCATAGACTCTCTGCTGTACGCAAAATCTTTCCACAGTAATGCATCGCTTCAATGCGGATTCTAAATGGCTTATGTGTAAAGATAGCACACACAAAGTTTCAGCACCCTATATCCCCTACAATACATTTGCTGTAGTATTACACAGGTCGAAGTCCACGGGCCGTCCTGGGCAGTTCCGTGACTAAAAGGTTGAAGTTGAAGATAAAGTACACAAAATAAGTTAGGGTTACAGGGTAGAAGGATTTGAAGTATTTATTATGTCTGAAAGAAGTTTCCACAGCAAGTCTTACATGTTTGGTTGTCATTCACAGCTGCGAACATTCTTCATCCATCTTGCATTTCATTAAATAATTCTCTAAATCGCAACTTTCTAGCAAATCAGGCAAACTCCAAATCAGATACCCACCTGACATTTCATTTCAAAGCAAATAACCTACTGAGTTAAAAAGAAATCAAAAAGTATACAGATCAATCCTTCAAGTAAAATACTGCCCTGATGGATAAAGACACAAAACGACGTATTATTGTCCGCTGAGAGACAGAAGGGCGTCAACAATATGCAAAACATTATGGCCCGAATTCACAAAGGAGGTTTATTTTGAACCATGGTTTAAACCCCTCCTGGGTTTTTTAAGAGTACGTGCGCACAGAATCTAACCCAATTATATATTTTCTTTAAGTGCGCGCATGGGCAATGCGCGCTTATTTCAATTCAATTCAATTTTGGTTTTATTGGCAATAAATCACATGACAAAAGTCAAAAGACCAATGCTGTCATATTTACAATAAAAGATCAACATTTGCATATATATATAACATATAAATTTGGAATTTATATTAACTTATATATGAAAATATTTTACAGTATTACACTTATTTTAGTACACTTACGGAGGTTTAAACCATGGTTTAGGTTTAAACCTTTGTGAAATCGGGACTATGAGTTAATGCCCTTCTAGCTCTTCACAGACGATATACTGCTCTTATTTGCAACACAACATTTAAATTGTGATGTTAAATGGTACACGCTGTCTGCAAACACTAAAAATATATATGCCAAATTTCTGACTGACTTATCTGTGGTTACAATATACATAGGAGATCTGGAAATCAACATGTAGGAATGACGTAACTTACATAAGGGCATCAGTTAGTTTCCTTCAGTTTTCTTGATCTCAGTAGTTAGAAAATATACACAATTTAATTCTATTATTATACACAGAATTCTTACAAATACAAAGTGCCATCTGAGTCCAAGATCCAACATATTTACAGGATAGAGAGGAACCACAAGTTAATTGGAAGTAGATGCTATAATAATCCTTCGTAGAGAAAATTACAAAATAAATGACTGTAAAACCAAATGCTGCCTGGCAATTTTGTTATCAATATCCAAACCCTTGAAATGTATGACTTCCTACATTTTTATGAACAGTTTATATGAGAGAGTGTCCTACAGCTTTCAAGTGCATACCAATTTATCTTGCTTGCATTACAGTGCAACATTCAAATACCATTGTAAAGAGACGGTAAATACTGATTTATACTATTCAGGTAGATTCAGCTCATTAATCCCAATGAAAGTGTGTTATACATGTACTTCTATTACTACAAAGATGAAGCTGCTACATAATAATATCCATAACAAGGACTTGGTAAAGTTTACTTGCTATTCTACGGAAAGATATCTTTTCTTGGATAGATCATCAAAGTGCAGAGTATTCCAGTGATACATGCTATAGTATGGAAAAGGTAGAGCAAATATATGTGGAAAAAACCTACAAGCATAACATGGATTTTACTGGTTTCATTCGTTTTTCTACCCAAACATTACATAAACTGCACGAGGGAGAAATGGAACTCTGCATGTCCTCTTACTGAACTTTCTTGATTCTAACACAATTTGATCAAAAAATGATGATAACTAAATAAACTTTGTAATTCTATAGAACTGATAAAATTTGTGTTTTGACCGATTTGCTGTCAATAGCAGTACCCATTAAATACATCCAAATATATTTGTTTGAATAGTAAAAGAGACCTATGAAGATTATGAATTTCATACAGTTAAAAACAGCCGTTCACTGTAACGATCAGTTGTGTGCATTGCATTACTGCTCTTACGTATCTGCAGTGCAACAACCAATATATACATTGATAAATTAAGAAATTACAGTCATGAAATCATCATGAGAGCACTGATGAGTGAAGACGGAGAAAATACAATGGTTTAAAAACAGGAACAATGAGGATTTAATTACTTTTACACATAGACAAATGGAATATAGCATACAAGGCTATTAAACAAAATATACACAATGAAAGTGAGATTGTTATATCTTTTGTCTTACATTCCAGTCACAAGTCATTCGCTATGCGACTGTTAATTATCTCTGTATCCAAATATCTGCAATACATGTGGATAGTGTAAAACAGAAACATTCAAACTGAAAGAAGAAATATGTGAAGATGCCTTTAAAACAAGTTTTAAATCTAATGGGCATAAAACATATCAAATAACTATCGCATCTCATTTCAGGTCTATTTCAACTATGCTTGGTTAATTGAAAATCAAGATTACGGAATAATTTTAATAATATACAGGGATGAGTAATTTCTTACTACTGTTCTTCGACAAAGAGATATATTGTGCCATCTCCTGTACCATCTTCATCTTCTTCCATTGCTGCGATGACAGATCCCTCTGAAATGATGCCCTGGTTCACCATTTGCTGCTGTAAAGCTGCAGCTTGCTCCTGAGTGATAGACTGGGTATCTTGCGAAGCAGAGGCCTCTTGAGGCTGGCCTTCTTGCTGAAGTTCCGGAGGCTGGGAGTTGTCTGCGGTGCCGTCAGTAGCCTGAAGCTGCTGGGAAGCCTGCTGACCTTCCAGGTGCAAGTTATCTCCATCTCCCTGCTGAACAGCCATCATGAGCTGCCCTTCCCCTTCCTGATGGCCCTGGACTGCAGCCAGACTTCCATTCATCATCTGGAGTGCTTCATCCACGTTCTGGCCATCTCCTCCTACCGTCAGGATAACAGGCATGGTGCCGTCACTGGTCTGCACAAGCTGAACAGTGCCCTCTCCTCCTTGCGCCATTGATACCTGGATGGTATTACCGTCAGCCGTGGTCAAGGTCTGAGGTTCCACGATCTCTTCTGTAGCCTCCTGCTCCTGCATCTGCATCCGTTGTCGTCTTGTTATCCTCTTGCTGGGACTTGCGATCTCATCAGTGGCCTTGCGTTTCTTGGTACCATCTGGTTCTTGGACCAAGTTGTGCTTGCTGCGTTGGTGGTTGATGAGGGTTTGTTTGTGCTTGAAGGTCTCGTGGCACTCTTCACATTCATAAGGCCTCTCCCCTGTATGGACCCTCATGTGGATCACAAGATGACGTTTCTGAGGTGCAGAGTACCCACACTCCCCGCACTTGTAAATCTTCTCGCCCCTGTGGCTCCTCACATGCTGCATGTACGTGTACCGGTCAGTAAATGCGTTTTCGCAGATTTTGCAAATCATGGGTTCACCAGCTGTGTGCATCTTACGGACATGGGTCTTCATGTCAGCATATCTCCCAAATGTGGTGTCACAGTGATCGCACTTATGAGATGGGCGGTTTCCAACATGTTTCCACTCGTGCTCCTTGAGACTGCTTTTCTGGGAAAAGGACTGGTCACACTGAGAACAAGCGAAAGGACGTTCGCCAGTATGGACTCTCATGTGGCGCTTGAGCTTGTAGTTGTCTGTGCTGGCATACTCACACAGAGTACATTTATAAGGCTTCTCTCCAGTATGGGAACGCATGTGACGTTTGATCTTGGATGCCTCCACACTTAGGTAGTCACATAATGGACATTTGTGTGGCTTTTCGTGGGTGTGCATGTACTTCATGTGGCGCCCAAGCTCACCAGATGTTCCAAAAGCTTTGGGACACAGCTCACATTTATAGGGCTTGGTTCCAGAATGAGTGTTCTCATGGTTGCGAAGCAGGGTGGATGTGCGGAATATCCGACCACACAAATGGCATTCATGTACCTTGGGTCTCCTTCCAGGACCCCCTTTCTTGGCTCTATTCAGAACTTGATCGAGGAGACGGCCATCATCAAACTTGGGCACCACATACCTGGTCTTCTTTTTGGCTCCACTAACTTCTATGCCAGTTTTGTCATCACCTGCAGCAACTGGTGCCGTGTCGTCCTCTCCGGCATAAAAGTCATAGACGGAAGGATCTTGGCCATCCTCTCCTTCTACAACCTCCCTGACAATGACTATTTGTGTCTGCATCTTGGCTGCTTCGTCCTTACGAGGTCGTCCTCGCTTCCTCTTGACAGGCTTCTGTACCACCAAGGCCACCTCTTCATGCTCTGCCGCTGCCATCTGTAGGGCGCCCTCTTCCTGATGTGCAGCATCTTCTGAAACAGGTTGTAGCTCTGCGTACTGAGGCTGATCGCCTGATGTTGATGCTATTACATGTGTCTGTTCATCACCGATCTGATGGACACCTGCCTCTGAGACTACCATCGTGGTGGGTGTGGCCATAGTGGTTGTTTCTGTACCGTCTACTGTTTGAAGAATGGTGTAAACCTCGGTACCAGGCTCTGTTCCAGGCTGTAAATAATATCAAGAGGATGAATAAATTATATTAACACAGTAATATTCTCTCTTATCTTCTGCAGAGCTACAAGTAATAAACTGGTTCAAAACAGCTAATGTCATAGTTGCAGTCCACATACTTCCCCCAAAGATGTTTATGTGTAATTATACCTCATTTCAGCCTCCACTCAAACTGGCTTGATAGTATTCCCATAAAGCTCTGGATTCTTCACACAAAGTCATTCCTTGAACTCCATGTAGCAGTACACTTCAAATAGTAATACATTTCTCCAAAGAGAAGTTCTCTCTTACCTGTGTCATGGCTAGTTGTGTAGTGCCGTTATGTGAAACTGGAACAAATTGAGTGTTCTGTGTAGTCTGGTAGACAATGTTATCACCAACCATATTGACTGGTGCCCCTGAGAAAGCAATCTGGGCCATGCCTTGATCGACAGGGAGCTGACCATTGTCTTGCATGGCGACCATAAGCACCTGGAGAGAGAGAGAGGGAGGATTAGGCCATGTTCTATAATTTGCAATAATCTATGCACCATTGACAGATCTTTTTCCTACATCCATTTTGCACTTCAAAAAATTAAACTGCATGCAAAATCAAACATAAGGTTTACGTTTATCTCATATAATACATTAAAAAAATATTAATTTCTGATGTTAATGCCACTGATTAGCAAAAGCCTTTAGTTTTTGAATTATTTGAATGGAGTCAAACAAATGCAACTTTCTAATTGCCATATGCCATATCTAAAGTATAAATAACAATTTAATCAATATCTGTTTCCACCAATTACCCTGGAGAAAAACTTCCAGGAGACCACAATACCAGTCTTTTTACAGACTAAACTGCAACTCACTTGTTGTTGCTGTCCTATACCCGATGTTCCATCCTCCATGTTATGTACCATCACTACTTGCTCTCCATTTACCGTCTGTATTCCCGCTATTCCTGATCATCAAATATAAACAAAGGAAGACGACTAGGCATGTCAGCAATATATATCATGCAGAGATTTCAGTTTGGTCAAAAGACTCGCTTGTTTTTCAAGAGAAAACCAAGATGCATAGACTGCACACAATTTTCAATTGATCTTGGTTGGATAAGTATTTCAAAACATGACTTCTATCAAGCATTTTGGATTTATACAAATGGTGTTCAAGCAAGAACACACTGATGAAGTTGTCCTAGTCAAAAGACAGCATTTTGATTATAAAGATATATAAATAAATAAGTGCATAAACATGTTCACATATTTGTGATGTGTTAAAGTATATTTTCAATTTCTAACTTCACATCACACTGCCCTCACAGCAGCATTTAAATCAAAGACATATTACCCCACTCTAAACTAGAAGAATGACAATAAATCTGCAAATAATAATAATAATCAGTATTTTCAAGTGTGTGTGTACCAAACAACTATGAACAGCAAAGAGAGGGTAGACTGTTGCCTCATCTTTCTTATTATCATCATTATTCTTTTTTTGTTTTGCACCAAGAGGATAGCTATTTGGCATTAAGCAGAATACTTACTGCTGGGGTCCACTTTAGCTCCATTCTCATCTACTAGGTTGGATGTATCAAGCTGCTGCATGAATGTGGTATCTGCCCCAATATCTCCCTGAAAAAAAAGGAGAAAGTTATTAAAATTCATCAATTATACAGAGAAATAATCACTGGCCAGGTTAACCATATGTAAGCAAGTCACTACTGAGGAAATTGACACTGAAACCTGTGAGGAAATATTATACGCAGTTACATTTTGATGTCTCATATTGGCTCTAAATTGTATTTAATCTTCTTTATACATTACTGGATTTTAGAGTTAGAGGAGGAGCACAGTTTGGAAATACTTAACAGACAATTGACATTAGTATGTTTGCATTTCTGTCGCATAGAGTGCATATCCTCCAAACTGTTTTCACCAACACTCAATGGCTTCTTCATTTCCTACAATATTACATGTGTTAGCAAAGCATTTGAAGATTTAACTTCTCTCAGACACTCACCTCTTGGCTTTCCTGTGAGGCATTTGGGTTGCTGATGTTTGCTGAGGCATTGGCTAGTAGCTGAAGGGTGTGGGTGATGTCAATAGTGGCTTGGTCGGGGGCAGGTTGGCCTGCCTCGCCCCCTTCCTCTTCTTCTCCTACCTCCTGCTTCACCACTGTCAACGTGAAAACATGAATTTCACAATAAAGAGTTTTCTTTGATAAATGACAAACAGAACTAATTACTAATCACACCCACATTTCTTATATTTAAATGGGGGGGGGGGGGGGAGGTGGTGGAGTAGTATATTCTATTCAAGGTCCAATGATGATGATGAAAAATTATGATTTTAATTTGCAAAGTTTTTCAAGCAATGCAGATAATAATGTACTTAAAGGCCAAGTCCACACTAATATCAAGTTGATTGAATAAAAAGAGTAAAATTAAACAAGCATAACAATGAAAATTTCACTGAAATTGGATGTAAAATAAGAAAGTTATGGCATTTTGAAGTTTTGCATTATTTCATGAAACAGTGATATGCATAACATGGCCAGTATGCAAATGAGTGAACCGATGATGTCACACACTAACTTTTCCTTATGTATTTTATTATATGAAATTTCAAATATTTCAATTTTTATGGATGTGATAATAAAGAATCTCTCCCTTGTATCAAAATAAGTTACAATAAAGATGATATTACATGTTACATAAGGAGTCAAACCATGTTTTTCATTACTGAAGCAAAAAAATTGAAATATTTGATATTTCATATAATAAAATACATAAGGAAAAGTGAGTGTGTGACATCATCGGTTCATTCATTTGCATACCGCCCATGTTATGCACATCCTGTTTCAAGAAATAATGCAAAACTTCGAAATGCCGTAACTTTCTCATTTTACATCCGATTTCAATAAAATTTTCACTGTTATGCTTGTTTAATTTTACTCTATTTGTTTAAATCAACTTGATATTAGTGCGGACTTGGCCTTTAAAGGTATCGTACAGTAGTGGGAAAGGTGGCGCTTTGGATATTTAACTACTTTGTCAGCTGGAATTGAAATTACTACATATACTGTTGTGAAATGATTAATTTCGAACGTAGGTGACGTTTGTTTGAAGAAAAATGGTGTAGAAATGGCTAAAATATCCCCAAAAATAAACATCGAATTACAAGCGCGGTACCGTGTTGACAGTTCACACACATGTAAACAGTGTGTGCGAACCGCTGTGCGCCGTTGAGCCGGGAGCGTCGGGGTAGGTGGTCCTTAGCGAGGGTATAAGGTAACCGTTGATATTCGATCATTTGAATTATTTTACTGAAAATCACCGGAAATCATGAATAGAATACCGGATTATCTCACTCATGTATCTTTTTATGAAAGCCGAACAATATGAGACTGTTTTTGAGGAGTTTCATGCCAACTTTCATTTTGCTACCACTACTGCTTATTACCTTCAACAGTAAATAATTACTCTCACTCCTTGTTGTATAGTTAATTTAAAAATTTTTAAAATAAATACACTGCTTCTACAGTCCAAGAGAATTAGTTTGCTCTCTTACATGTGGTTTGCCATAATTACTATCATTATTATCATCTAACTCACCTGCTACATTATCTCCTTCAGCTCCTTCTTCAATCTGTACATCCTCACCAGTCTCCTCACCATCTCCTACCACCAGAGGGGGTTCAGTGCTACCCTCTCCTGTTGCCTCACCAGCTGACCCTGCTGTTAACAGGGAACATGGAAATTAAAGGAATAATAACAACATACATGTATTAGTGTAGCTTGAACAAATTTTGATTCAGCACTCAACACAAAACATTTTTTCAAAGAAACTGTCCAGAAATTAAAGTTTTGCTATCCAGATCTATAGAGATTCTCATAATCTTTATAAAAGTGTCTAAAATTTGGTAAACCCTTCTTTGAAAGTTGGATTTCAAATACCCATTTATACTTTTTTGATCAGCATTGTAGTTTGGACTTCACAATGGATCCAATTAGTCCAAATACAAGTTGCATGAACAATTGTTGCAATGTCAAGAAAGCCAACATCAAGCTTAATTGCTATAGACTCTATTGATAGAGTCGTCATTAATAGTATCAATTGTAATAGAGGCATGCATACAATCTGAATACATTTATGGACTGTTTTTTAGGGTTATTGTGATAGTTCCTAAAGAGAGGCAGATAGGAAGAACATAAATTCTTGCTTTCCCAACTCACCTGCTTGCTGAACAGCACCTGCAGCAGTGGCAGGGCCAGAAGAGAGCTCCTCGTTGAAATTTTGGAGATAGGTCTCTAGGACATTTATGGAGGCCGCATCAGTACCCTCTGCCCCCACTGCTTCCCCCTGGGATGCTGGTGCCTCTGGTTCTTCTGACTGGCTACCAGGCTGATCTGTGGTTTCATCCATGGTGCCCTCTTGTTGTTATCTGAATGGATGACAATATGGGAATACTGTGAGTCTGTGAATACAGAACACATGAAAAATATATAAAAATCTTCTCTGAGAAGAACTCTCTGATGTGGAGGTATTTCTTTTTTTTAAATAGAGCGTAACCAAAAGGTTTTGAAAAGGAATATTCCCTTGAAATGATTTATAAATTGGAAAGATTGTCGTATGGATTTACATACTCAATAAATTCTACATTTAGCTCTTATCAAAGTGTACCAATTACCCCCCAAAATAATAAAGCAGCCCGTGGACATATCATCCACGGGTGCTATAGCTGTGTAGCTGAAGCAGCCCGTGGACATATCATCCACGGGCGTTAGCTGTGTTTATGATTAATCACAGTACCGTATATTTGTCACAATAATCAAGTGAATAAAGAAAAAAGTCGGGTAATGTGTTATTTTTTACCAAGAAGTATTTACAACATGTGAGTATGTGTTATTCATCAAAATCTTGCATGAGTTCTGAAGAAAATACATTTTCATCTTGATGAAGACTAAATGACGATTGTTTTACTTTATGAATGACTGAATAATGATATTTATTTATTTTACGTCGGCCCTGTGGCCTGTGGATGACACACGATCTCATTTACACCTGGGCGGGATTCTCGCACACAGAGCATGGATATAATTATGTTCGAATAGTATATCCATGAACAGAGCTAGAGTGAGCGATTTGATCTTGCCATGTTTCTGTGGTTTAATACTCAGAGAAATTAAGGCCATAAAAACATAACATGCATAATTAGCGGTACGTCCCCTGTAAAAGGATGCAAAAATTAGAAAAAAAAAGAAAAGAATTTATTGTCATTTTCTTTTCAGGGGGATTATGGCCCCCCTTACAAGTCTTGGGAGGACTGACGGAATGACCTTTCTCTACCATACCCCCTCCCCCACCCCATCGGCCTCTCGTCACCCCCAGCGCGAGGGTTAGTATCCTATACGTATTCATATCATAGTGGAAATATTTTCGAAGGAAATTTTGGTGGGGGTGGGGGGGGGGGGGGGGCTCCTTCTTTACACCGTGGCAACCGATATTCCTAAGTGAAATAAAGAGTCCTAAAATATGAAGTGGCCGAAATGCCCCCCTTTTTTTTTTTACATCTAACAGTTACATGTTCCTCCCGGCTTCACCCTGTCTCATTGAACATCAACCCCCACAAAAAAAAAAAACAACAAACAAACAAAATAATTGTATCACAGAAAGAATTAAGTTCAACTAAGAAACAGCCCCCCCCCAACAAAAAAAAAACACCAACAAACAAACAAACAAACAAAAAACTTTGGAAAGTTCAATTTATAAAGTAATGGAATGCTTACAAAAATCAAACTTCCAAAGGAGCCGAATTTTCACAAATAAAAGGCAGAAAAGGTTACGGGCACCTGAATCGATCCGAATTGATCGCGACGACCCCCCCCCCCCCCCCCCCCCCCCATGTTTCATTGAGGCCTGTACATCATCTGCGTAATACATCTAACAGTTACATGTTCCTTCATCCTGTCTCATCGAACATCAACCCCCACAAAAAAAAACAAAAAAAAAAAAAAAAAAAAAACAATTGTATCACAGAAAGAATTAAGTTCAACTAAGAAACAGCCCCCCCAAAAAAAAAACACCAACAAACTAACAAACAAAAAAAACCTGTTGAAAGTTCAATTTATAAAGCAATGGAATGCTTACATAAATCAAACTTCCAAAGGAGCCAAATTTTCACAAATAAAAGGCAGAAAAGTTTATGGGCACCAGAATCGATCCGAATCGATCGCGATGACCGCCCCCCCCCCCCCACCCCCCGGATGTATCATTGAGACCTGTAAATCATCTGCGTAAATCACTTGCTGAATTAAAAAGCAGATTTTGATACTCTAAACAGGAAAACCCGTCTATCTCTGATTTTTATACCATTATTAGCGGCGATTTTATATCTTGCTTAAGGTATTTTACATCCTATTTGAGTATTACATCATCATCATAGACCTCTTTTTAGCCAAAAAGGAACCGTAAAAGAAATTTAACCTACTTTGGAACACACTACCGAACTACATGTATATCCCCCCCCCTAACCCTTTTTATCCGTTTTCATGTACGTGTACCAGCTTCAATGAGACATGTCCCCACCCCACACTAAACTGTTATGTAACCATGAAGCTACAAATGGTACATGGTAATGGAGCAGTACATGTACATGTACATGTGCGAACAAATAACATGTGTGTTGTAAACACTGAAGCCAATATCCACATGTGGATATGGCCGTGGAGAATACGTCACGTTGTTCTTTGGCAATACAACAGTGAAGTTTCTCCCCTTCACAGGTAATCGGTATGGGTTGGGGGCATAACAGAAGGTACTTTTCCGTGCTACGACAGTAGTGAGCTGTTCCATCGACAGAAATATTACTCCCTCCTTGTTCGTTAGTGCCGCTGACTCACTGAGACTACGTCTGACTTCACAGAATCCAGAGGAGAGCCTCAAAAGTGAAAAAAAAATTACAAAACTGCTCCAAACAAACAGATTTTTCTATAATTTACAGTCACACATAAACTACTTGGACTTGGAGTCTTTGGACTAGGTCGAGAGCTCGAGAGGGAGTCTAAATTGATTAATTCATGGAATAGAAAAAAAGGAAGAAGAAAATTGGCCTCATTCTGTCAATTATTTTGACTAGACCTATGTAAGGGGCAGATCTAGTCTAGACTAACTAAGAATTGGAAATTGTAAGTTCAGCTTATTCGAATTTGAGCAATACATTGTGCGCGAGCCAGGCAGTACGTTGCTCTGCCATTGCCACTGGACTGGCCACGTATACTTTGCACAGTAGCTGTAGCGGAGGAACTATCGCGCCGAACCTACCCGATAGAAAGGCCTTTGTTTGCCGCTGACGCCATTCGTCGCGTACCCCCCAAAAAGCCATATTATACGTGTGCAGACCGTCGAGTAGCGCACACACCCAACAAAGCACATTGCTCGTCTAAGTTCAAAGAAGGCCATGATGTTCCCACAAAATATGGGTATTTCTGCTCAATAAATTTCATCCAATTATCACTCATCAGTTGCTCACAACTTTTCACGTCCATCTCCAAGGGTTTCCTTCTTCAAATTATGTTTACGAAAAAACTTACTAGCGTTTTACCGAGTAGTGGCGCTCGCCTTCCTTGTCAACTTTTAGCCATAGCGGTCGGGGAAATACAGCGGCGTTACCGCATGCAAAGAGATAACCTCACTGGCTGAATTTGCATACGTTGGACAGAGAAGAAGCCACCCGGAAATATAGCGATACAGAAAAATCACGTTTAAATAACAGAAGGGATGTATAATCACTACTCTATTGAAAAAATCCCGTAGAAAATTAATTGAATTAGTTCATAAATTATTAAAAATTTCACCTACAGCACGAAAAATGGTTAAAAAAATAATTTCAAAATGTATATTTTTTTGAGAAATCAAAGAAAGTCAGGTTGACGATTCCTCGAAGATTGTGAGAAAATCGTCAGGGGGCGCGCTGTCGAAAGGAACATTACAAGTCAAAAGGCCAACAAAATAACTCACCTCTTCTACGAAACGACCAAAGAAACGTTAAATTATCTGGAAGTAGTGTTTTGAGTCCCTTTTGGTCCAAATATCGTGTCAAAATGTGAGATTTTAATGAAATATCCAACTCTTGTGAATGGCGAACGCCGAAAGCAAGATGGCGCTCTTGTAATGCGCATGCGCGATGACAACATCAGCTTGCGTAGCTGCGCATGCGTTCGCCAAAACGCGGTACTTTGAATCGTTTTATTAGGTTTTTAGAAGCATATAACATTAATACCCAGTATATAACACAACTTAGAAATTATTGAAATAGATTGAAACTTCAAGTAAAATCGGACAACTTGAACAAGGATATGAAAGTTAAAATCACACAAAAATGAAATGATTGGGAACGTCGGATCATACAGGAAGAGAGAGAAGAGATTAATAGATTATACAAAATATTGTTATCCTTTTTAAGAGATAATATTACAAGTATTATTATTTTTATCATTATTATTATCATTATCATTATTATTATTATTATTATTATTATCATCATCATCATCATCAGTATTATCATTATTATTATTATCATCATCATCATTATTATCATTATCATCATCATCATTATTATCATTATCATTATCATCATCATCATCATTATCATTATTATTATCATCATCATCATCATCATTATTATTATCATTATTATCATCATCATCATCATCATTATTATTATCATCATCATCATCATCATCTTCATCTTCATCTTCATCTTCATCTTCATCTTCATCTTCATCTTTAGCATCCTCATAATTAAATCATTACATCGATATAATCATCATATACGCATCATTACTCTTCATGTTTTATCACTGAAATGGTTTATTAATAAAAACAACGAAAATAAATTATAAAGAACCCATCCCTTCCCTCTTCCCCCCCCCCCCCCCAAAAAAAAAAAATTAATTAAAAAAATAAAAAATAAACATATAAGAGATGGAAAACAAAGCCCACGAAAGAAACACAAGCAGATATATCCTTTACTCTTGAAAAGAATATATATGTCATATATAGGCTCTCCGAGGCTCAGCGAGGTCGCATTTCATGTACTGATGCGATCGAGCTGAGCCTCGGAGAGCCTGTAAGTTCTTTCACTAAAACATACAAAATAACAGGTCCAGGGTATAGACTCCCCCCTTTATTTTTTTTATTTTTTTATTTTTTTCATTTATCTATTTTTTTTTTTTTCTTCAATAATGTAAAACATGGCTTGACTCATTATGGAACATGTAAAATCATCATTATTGTAACTTATTTTGATACAAGGGTGAGATTCTTTCCTAACTTTTTCTCCCCCCCCCCCTCTCTCTCTCTCTCTCTCTCATACACGCACACACACACACACACATGCTCTCTCTCTCTCTCTCTCTCTCTCTCTCTCTCTCTCTCTCTATCCCTTTCTCTCCTCGCTTCCCGTCTCTCACCCGGCCATAGAACTCAAAGAGAGGTTGCTCTCACTATATATATTCTCTTTTTCCTCTTCCGGCTTGTCCGGTCCTTCCCCCCCCCCCCCCCCCCTAGTTCTCCCCTTCATCTCTCTCTCTCTTTCTCCTTTCAAGTGCACTGTGTGATTCCTCATGTCTCTCTCTTCCCAGCCCGTGTGGCTCGTTCTGTATTTCTTGGTATATTGTATAATTATATATTTATATATACGGTTGCACTGGTGTATGGGGTTGCAGCATTGATCTCTACGGGGAAAAATGTTTCCGTAGAGATTAGTGGTCTGCAGCCCCCCCCCCCCCCCCAAAAAAAAAAAAAAAAAAAAAAAAAAAGTTCCACGACAAAAAAAAAAGGAAAAAGAAAAGAAAAAAAAAAGAAAAGAAAGGAGAAGGAAATAAATAATTACAGGAAGGGGATAAAGGAAGAAAGAGAGAAAGAAAGAAAGAAGAAATATACCCCCTGGCTAGAAAAATGTACTTTTCTGATTACAATATAGTACGTATATAAATGGCTGAATTTTCTTAGTATCTCCCTTTCCATATATATATATATGCAAACTTTCACTATTCACAATAGAAAAATCCTCTTAATCCACTTAAACTTTAAATTAAAGAAAATCTACAAACAGATATTGAATAGGCAGAGGGTAATCGTCCCCCGAAAGTGAAAGTCGCAAAAACATGATTTAAGCTGCCTATTATATCCCCGTAAGAGATAAAAAAAGAAAAGGGTGGATATCAAGCTCAGATTTTGATCATTACTTGTGTGCATAAAAGTGGTCTAAAATGCAGTTTCAAACTGCAAAAATGTAAAATTTCTGGCTCGGTCGCTTTGCGACCTCGTATAATAGAACATCTAATTTACCAAGGGCGTTGGATAAGTATAACATTTTCATGGCACAGCAAAATGCAAAGTCTTATTTGTGGGAGGGGCGGGGATGTACAACCCCCCCCCCCCCCCATTCAAAGGATTTATATACGAGTATAGTATGTATTGCGTTCCTGGCGCTTTAGAAAATACTTCAATTTATTCTTACTGGCGCAGCCCCAATAGCGTACCCAAGGGGGGGGGGGCAATGGGGCAGACTGCCCCCTGACAACTTACTCATAAACCTTTTTTTTTTTTTTTTTTTTTTTTTTGCTTGTCAGAGAATTATGGAGGGAAACTGGACCCCATAAAATGTGATACCCCCCCCCCATTCTATTCTTTTCTATCATTGTTATGAAACAACAATATATAGGCAAGGGTTATCTTTTTTTAAATACATTTTATTTGAATATGAGAGTTTTAAAAAATGCATATTTACAATGCAACAAAATATCCAGATTTTCAACCCCCCCCCCTCTCTCTCTCTCTCTCTATATATATAATTATATGCTATACCAACTCCTGTAACTCATTTGCCTAATTACGTGTACATTTCCCTTGATTAATGAAAAGAAATATTTGTTTCACTACTGTAACCCATTTCTTGCTCTCTCTCTCTCTCCATTCTCTCAACAGTCACATCCAAACTTACCTCCCCCCCCCCCTTATTTTCTCATCTCTCTCTCTCTCTCTTCCCATTCTCCAAACTGCCACTCAAACTTACCGTCTTCTTCTCCTATCTCTCTCTCTCTCTCTCATTTTCCATCACTGACTTCTTTGTTCTATAATTCCGCCTTCTTCCCTATTCCTTCTTGAATTATATTTCATTCATATTCATTTTTAATATTCATTGAAAAAGAAAAAATTGACAGTACAATAAAAACTATGTGGGCAGGCAACAAGAGATTGATTTGAATTTGCGAAAATATATATGATTCAATATATTTGAATTATTTCAATAAAAATTACAAATACAATATCAAGACTGGTAAAACTGCTCTCCGAAATGAGAAAGTTGATACAATTAAAGTGTACCAATCACCTGAAAAAATAATTTGTGTACAACTAGAAAGTATAAAATCAACCTCAAAGAACTTTGTCTGGTATTATATAGGTCAACAGTTAATGAGTTTGAAAGAAAAAAAGGATATCATGAAAATGCTCGTGCGAAACCGAACTCAGAGTTTGGTTCCGCGCGAGCCTTTACCCTGACGAGCACATAAGGGTGCATCGAGTAGTCTACTCACTAGTCGCTTTTACGCTTATAAGAGTGTAATTAAAATTGCAATATCTCTTTATAGAATTAATATTTGAAGCCCATATTTTGAATATAGTATAATGACATGCAACCTCTAACATACAGAGTAAAATTATTTTTGGTGATTGGTACCCTATAAGCTTTTATGAAAAGTAATATCAACATTAGATTACAAATAAGGTACATAGAGACTGTCCAACGAAACAAACTTATCAACATTACTTACTATTGCTTTAAGATAAAGGCCCTTAGGAAACAATTACAGAAAATTCAGATCATGAAGATATAAATTCATGACCATTTGTTTGAAATATGACATGACTAAACTTATGCATAGTGGTCCCCTTAATTAAAACCTGACTTTGCCTTTGAAAAAAATGGTAGTGACAATTAGCAAATCAAATAAGATAACCCTTTAAAAAAAAATCAAAATCAGTGAAAATATTTTTAAAATTTTAAGACAACAAATTCTGTCATCCCAAAGACATGGGTTTGTTTGTCAAATGACATTAAAATCAAAGCAATTATGACATGCTAATTTGTTGCAGTTTTTTTTCCTTTGGCTTTCTTAATCTCAGTGTCATTCTTGTTGATTCAAATACTTCTAGGGGCTCTAAAACCTTGGTGTGTATTGATAATGAAATATCTCCTTCATTTCTATATTTTTATTTCTGAATTAATCAAATGTGACACAATCAAAACATCTATGTCACAGGTCAATTTACATAGAATTAGATGATGAGTCCACATAAAATCATTCATCTGGGCCCCGTTTCATAAAACTTGTTATCAATAACAAGTTGCAATAACTGTTATAAGCTACTGAAATCCTTGCATCTGACCTGCTGAGAGCGAATTTGTCATATAAATGTGGCAGTTGTTACTGGTAACAAGTTTTATGAAAAGGGATTCTGATCATCCTCAATCTTTCTGAAACTTAAAGCATGTTGTACATACTACAAATTTCTAATGGAAGCCAAAATTTCCTTGTTACGTTGGTCTCTTTACGAATGCCCATATTCATCATATCTTATCTTTTCATAATTTCAATTCAAATAATATCAAAAATAAAATGTTCATGCATATTTTGTTACATGTAATCGCATTTCTGTTTCTACAAGCAAAGTCAAATGAATTAAATGAAGTACAAATGAACATATGCAGTATGCAACACATCATGTCCATCAGGTATAAAAATTCCAATATTCAGTTAGAAAGCAACACCTACACCTACACCTACACCTACACGTAAATCTGGGCAAGAAATACTGCTGATTTCTTAATAGAGAAGAATACATGATTGTTTCATAAGACAGAATATTTTGATATCATGACTCACATATGCAATACAATTACATCTACTGAAAAATACTCTTAAATACATTCAATGAATTAAGCCAATATTGAAATACAGTCACATGACCTACTTTTAAATCAAGAGAATTGGCAACTCGACATGAATTCACAAAAAATATTGCTCGATTATTTTAGAGAGGCATTTTAGTTTCTGAATTGTTAATTTTTTGCAAATCATCATTCTCTTTGGCATAAGATTTCCCTAAATTACAGGAATGTTTATGAGAGTAAATTCACAAAACATATAATTTAGAGCGATCAGTGTCCAATTTAAAAAAATACAACATGTGACTCTCCCAAATCATGTATACATAATAGGGAACAAAATTAATTTGAATACAAGTATTAAATCTTAATAGAGATTAGAGAGGTCACACAAATTTAGCTGCATTTACTTCACTTAAACCTTGTGGATAATTTGCTGCAAATATATTTTCAAGGATTTCACATCAACACTAGATAAGAACATAAAAATAAATAATGTAAGGTAAAACAGGGTGAATAGGACCATCAGATGAATAAGAAAAAAAATTTGAAAAGCTTCCTGACAAAATATTTTTTCCCAGTATTGAGGAACACAATTTTCACTGTTTCATTTATAATGAATAAAAGAAATAAAAAGGGTTGACATCACCCCTGGAGAAAAAAAACTAAGTCAAAACATTCTTCCAGTTTTGTTCCCTGGTAATTCCTATTCACCCCGTTTTACAGTACCTTTTTTAACTATGCACTTTAGTTTCTGCCAATGCAAATGTACCCTATTATCCTATTTACATAAATGTTTACAAAATCAATGCACACTTATATCCTACATACATGTGTAACAAGTGAAAACAATGTTTTCACAAGGGGCTCTTGGAAGAAAGATCCATAAATGTGAATACATTATTATTTTTTCATAATTCGTAATATTCCACAATTAATCAACTTCAATACATTACAGTAAAAATACTGTATTAACAATTTAATTACATGAAGCTTTACATGAGTTTAAACAACAGCCAAGATAAAATTGACTTCAATCCTTTTTAATCAATTAACTACAGATTCATGAAGATTCAAGAATGGTATTGAATGACACTACAATTTTGAAAGAGAATGACATGGATTTATATGGCTCTCAATACCAATGTTTTCTTGTGCTTTATACTGATTATTACCCCAGTCATCAGATTAATGCATGCACATACCATAAATAACGTTGTATAATCCACATTCGTGTATTAACCGCACCCCCGATTTTGACCCGCAGCGGTGACAAAAAATTTTCTTTTTCAAACACATTAAGTTCGCTTCCGCTTTCATGCCAAACTACATTTCATATTTTCAAACGAAAAATTAGAGACAAAAAGGATTTAGTAAAGTATAAAAAGAAAAAGAAAAAAGAAATAACTTGTTCCACCTCCTTACGTGTAGACTTATATAAACAGTAAATCCTGTGCTTGGTTAACTTAACCGGGACCTTTCACCCCTGAAATAACCTGTCTGCAAAAGGGGATTGACTTTTTTTTCTGACCAAGCCTAGCCAAGACCTGTCATCATGTATCGACCTCACCCCCAACTATTCATTTTCCGGCGGGCAAAAATGTGCAGTTTATACAACGTTATTTACAGTATATGTAATGTGTGCACCATCTCCATGACTCCCTAGAAACTCTTTACAAGATTCCTACTTCATAGTTATCTTGGGGGTATGCCTAACTGAATCAATGAGGCTTTGAGCATCCAACCTGGTCCACATTCTATCTCTTTGGTATGGTATGGTATGGAAATTAATGCAAGGAGGGGTTAAAAGGGATGCTCACAAACAACTCTAATTGCTGTTTTCCAAAAGAGTTGTCATTCAATCCATCATTAACAGCCGAAGCTCCAGAATTCAGTATATTATCCCTTTTAGATTCTATAGTGACTTTATTCACTATATAGAATGTTGTAGGCATATTTCAATGACTAGAAATCACACCACAGGCACAAAATATCAGCACTGGTGTTATACCAATATATACCATTTTATATAAATGTCTCAATTCTGGCAGTATTGCAAAGCAAACACTACAGAGTTATTATACATCGAATATGGCACAAAATTATTGTATAGCATTCCAATAGAATTGCATATACTTACAGCATTGATTGACGTTAAGTCTCTCCTCCTCCACGCTTACCAGAATTAGGAACGGCAAAAGGCTATTAATTAGAATTTGTGAGTAAACGCAGCCAGCGCCCAGAAGGGAATCTTGATAAAACCTGGGATCAGAGCCCCAATCCAAGTGTGTCCGCCCATCATGGCCAGAGACTTTAGCTGACGGTAGTTTATCGGCCTGTGGCCGTCGACATCTGTGAAGCCGTACTCCTCTGCGAGCTCCATCGTGAGGAGCACACGGCCGGTCTTCTGCATGATGTTCTTGTCCGCAGCGAGGTTGACCACACACTTGCCAGCGTACTCAGGGCTCTCTCCCATCAAGAAGATGTCTCTTTGCTGAGGGTGTGTGCACAGAAGGAAGTATCATTAGCAAAAGGACATTGACAATTAAGAAGAAGAAATAATGAACAAACTCATTCAAGCCCTCCTCGTTTGACTCAATTCCAATGACAAGAATGTTATTAAATTTTCACTGAATGACCAGTTTGTAGAATGACAAGCTACTCTTGTCCTTGTCTCCACTGTTTATCAACATTCACATGCAACATGTCATGCTTTTGCAAAATCCCTCCAAACCTTACAGTGGCATTAAACTGGCAGAACTTGAACAGCACCATCTTACAGTGATTGCTAAATTAAGATTATAATTTGAAGATTAATTGCATTTTAGTTTGAATTTTGACAAACAGCTTGTTTGGATAAGAGGCAAATTTTATATTTCGAACTATTATTTTTGACTTGGCATTCTGGAAAATAGTGTGCAGGTACATTCTAAGCTTTTACTAACCAGAATGGGGCATGATGGGAAAATGAGAGGCACAGACACTTATCAAATCCTGTTGAAAGATAGCGCTATTTAGGAGCTCCAGTTTACAGTTTACTGTCACTTTAAATACTGAAACCACAACAGTGATCTGACACAATCTCTGGCAACATTTGCTTCAAGCTTTATTTCGTCAAAGATTTAAGTTTAGGGATAGAGTTGCGATAGGGTTATGGGTTAGCTTTAGGGCAAGGTTAGGAACAGGTATAGTGTTGGCTTTAGGGTTCAAGTTAGGAATTGGTTTGTATAAAAAATTAACCATGGAGCAAATGTAGCCAGTGCATATGTTGTTGAACCGCCACAGCTCCATTATTTCAATTCTTACCTTTGCTTCAAATTCTCCAACATCAAAGCTCATGTCAGGGTCTTTGAACTTTTCCAGGATGTGTTCTGTTTTGACTGCACCAGGCCAGAGAGAGATGGCTGCTACATTGTGCTTCTTTAACTCATGTGCACAGTCTGTGGCTAGTCTGTCAACCTATTATTCATATACATATAAATTCATACACAAGAAAATTTGTTACATCAACAACCAAAAAGTAATCAGAATAGCAGTACAATAACATTTCATATGTCTGACAGGAAACTGCACCATTTTAACTGAAGGAATAAGTGAACAACCATTACTGAAAGTGATGAATACCCCTACATTAGCAAAAATCACAAATAATATGTGATTTCCACAGCACAAAAAGTCAAACAAAACTACACTTCATGTTGTCTAGCACAGGTTTAATTGGAATGCAATAAAAAGTATTGATGTTTGCTCTAACTTTCTGTAACAGACAGACTACCCGATGCACAGTGATAAGATTTCTATTGTTTACAGGGTATAACAATACATACTAATCTACAATTGATCTTTATAGTGTGACACAAGAAATAAGGTCATACTTTATTAATAGTAAAATTAATAGTAAACTAGCAAAATGATAGCACAGCATCAACAAAGAGTACCGTAAGCAATACAAAACAAGCTCATAAATATTCAATTATCATTCACCCTAGAAAATTAGTTTTCTTTCTTCCTACAGAACACCAAACCATATCGTTGGATTGACAAACTCTCCTGCATAATGCTATAGCCTATACACATCCATTGAACAGATGAAAAACAAACATGCTAAGAAAAATTGTTACAATATCATCAGCTGAATGCAAATATAAAATGAAATATATTTTGTATAATTATTATTATTTTTTTTGTGTGTGTGTGTGTGTGTGTGTGTGTGTGCGAACACTTACCGCAGCCTTTCCCACCCCATAGGCAACGTTGAAGAGGTACCTAAGGCCACCTCCTGAGGAGATATTTACAATCAGACCCTGTTTGGCCGGAACCATCAGTTTGGCAGCATACACAGAGCATATGTAGTGGTTCCTGCCAATCAGATGGGAAGAAAAATTGGGATATGATAAGCTCAAAGTAAAATATCAATACATGTCATCCCTCAAATGACAACATGTTTCAGACCTGCCAACCCTGAAACCCAAGAAATAGGGACAGATCACAAGGCAGAGGCTGAAAATAGGGACATTTCTAAGTTTCCTATACATTACTAGACAGATTTTTGCAAAAATAGGGACACAGTGGTAGAAGTGGCTCTTTCTTTTACCACAAAATTGGGATTGTCCCTGTTAAATAGGGACAGTTGGCAGGTATGTTTGCCCATATTTATTGTTATTTTTTCAAGGGTTTGAAAATAAATGCCAAAGTTAGTTATAGTTCTATGATGAATGTTGGATTACTAAATCTTATTATGTAATATTAGCAATGACAACTTAAATATACAAAAGGTGACAGAACCAAAGATAAGATGCTTCTTTTTCAAGACTCACTCATATTATTGAGCATCCTAGAATATCACGATATATATTATCATCCATATCTTGAAAGTTTAATAAATAAACCTTGCTTAAAGAGAAATTAAGTTCTGGGAAGAGTGAAAAATAATTTGTGAGCTTTCTCATTCCCTTTATGTCCCCTGAAAAGGATTGCTCTTCAAATGCCCTCATATTCAGAATATGATGAGAAACAGCTGAAGTGATCAGGCCGAACATTCATGCCACATGTGTGTGCAGTCCCATACCCATTTCTGTGAGCAGTGCATGTGCTTTTCAGCGAGATTGTGTCAATTTCTTATCATTTTGATGATTCCAAAACCTCACAGTATACACCAATTCTTATGTAGACATGATCAACCTTTCCCTATTAATGTGAGATAGTTCCTTTCACAATGTAATTGCATGTCCAGAATTCAACTTAAGCTTTAACTCTTTAAAATATCACTGCTAAGGGCACATAGGATTACAAACAAAACAAACGTGAGAAAAAACTTACCTGGTGTACAATTTGATATCATATTTGATTAATGCTACAGTAATTTCCTTTCAACAAAAAAGTATTCAATGGAAGAAAAATACATGTTCTAAAACATAAAGATAAGGGGATCCATTGAAGGGCTATGAGGGCTACTTTAGTAGGTCCATCATCAAAATCTCATAGTGCCCCCAGGTATTTTGATCATTCAATGTCTTATGATTGCTGCTTACCAGTACTCAGTCCTTCCTTACCTAAGGCCGACATTGTTGACATCATCCCAGATGGTCTCAGGTAGCTCCCAGAACGGGACTTTCATTGCATTCATAAGAGCCTGAAAAAGAATTTTAAGGGAATATGGTAAAACACTGTTCAAATCCGTCCATATTCATGTTCATGTTCATGTATGACATTACATTCACCTCATACTACCTGATGCATTGATATGTAGATATACATAAGGTACTGTCAAACGTCCTGCTGCAAACTCAGAGAAGTCATTTGACTGAACTGGTGCCATATTTCACCTCTAAAGATGATACAATGACATAACAAGAGACAAAAAAGAATCTTTCTTTACCAGTACTCACTACTAAACAATCATATATTTTACCAAATTCGCAGAGCAGATACAAGCTATTTAAAATCTTGCACATTCATTTAAGTTTGATTTTGTGAAATTGTATACTCAGTCAATACCAGAATTCAGCATTACCTCTGAATTTAGGTGTGTACTGCCCTACTTTAAATGTAAGAACATGAGTCAGTACTGAGGCTTTCTGTCTTTCCTGTGGAGAAGGCACTAGGTTCTTGTGACTCATGTAACTTTGCTCACCGACAGTTTGAATTATCATGGCATGTGTGTCTCTTCATGCAGCATCTACAATTTAATGGTTGTGACGACTGTATCAGGACAACTACTTCCTGGACTATCATGCTCCAAGACAACTACCCTCCACCCCCCCCCCCCCCCCCGCCATATGTGTGTAGTCCCACATACCAATTTCTGTGTGCAGTGCTGTTCACTAGCTCTTTTAATTGTCAGGAAGATTTATTTGATTTCTCATCCTCTTGATGATTTTAAAACCTTAAAAATACAAAAATATTCTAATTTACTACATAATCTACCTTTCTCAATAATTTCTTTCACATTGCAATCACATGACCAGAATTCAACTTTATCTTTAAAGCAATGGGAAGGGTGATAATAAAAACAAATCAAAATTCTTTTCTGCTAAAGGCCTTATCTAAGCACTTCTCATCCTATTTGCATCTTTGTGGACTGACCGTGACTGCAGCATAGGCATTGTTGACTAAGACATCCAGACGACCTTTCTGTTCCTTCTCGATCCTATCAAAGAGTGCTTTGATCTGGTCATCTTTGGAGTGGTCACACTGGACTGGAACACACTTGCCTCCCCTGTCTTCTATCTACAAGAAAATAAAGCACAGAAAGGAATGATTAACAGAATGATTAACATTGCTTGGAGGTTGTTTTTTTTAGTTTTGGACAAAAGATATTTGCCAAAAGATATTTGCCAAAACCTCTCTCCTTGTTGTGATTTTGGAAAAAATTCTTAACATAAAAACCTTTATTAGAAGCCCTCCACCCCATCACCTTAATTTGCTGTTAGTAGTTACATAAGCGTGCCACAGCAGTGGATGTGATTAAGTTTTTGACTTTTCCAAATGTCCTCTATACCTTGTAATAGGCACATAGTAACTGCCAGAGAATGGCCATATCCCATCCCTTTTTTCACAATAATGCCTTATAAGGACCTAACAGCTTTAACACAAAAGTGGGATCCCAACACAAGGTAATACACATTTTGCATTTGACATCAACATGCAAATTTAAAGATGTAATTACTTATTCTCCTCTAAATATCCATTCCATGGACCATATCTTGTACTGTGCTGCAACTAAAACAGACACAAATTTTGCAATAAAGTGTTTGCCCTTTCTGTTTATTAGTGAATTTATATTGAGTAGGGTTGGTGATATAAAATAAAGGGTTTATTCAGGGCCCTGTTTCATGAAACTTGTTATCCATAACAAGTTGCAATAACTGTTATAAGCTACTGAAATCCTTGCATCTGATTGGCTGACAGCAAATTGGTCATGGAAATGTGGCAGTTATTACTGATAAAAGGTTTTGTGAAACAGGGTGTAAGATGGGAGGACTGATTTACTTCTCTTGCTGTTTCTTCCAAGGACCCTCCTACGGCATCTCCCTTTGGTTTCAATGTCCGTCCTGAAAAAATGAATCACATTAAAAAACAATTTAGCTCCGAATTAGGGAGGGGGAAAAAATTTGTAAAACAGCAAGGAATATGTATATGGACAGTCAGAAAACCTCATCTTGAAAGACAGTCAAAATGAATGTAATAAATTGATCTTTACAGACCAAAGGTGTTGAACAAGGGAATACACCTATAAGAATCTCCTCGTAACATTTTTGAAAATTTTACCAAAAAATAAGATAATTAACTTACCTTTTTAGTAGATAGTCCTCTGGAATGGCCAAGTTGTGGGTCGGTCGATGGAGGTGCACACCGACTTTGATTTTCAGTATTCATTTACCGTATTTATACACTGTATCTATTGTTTGAATTACATAAGGTTTCTAATAATTTTTGTATTTTTGTATATTTTGGATTTAATCTTAATTTTCCGGTAAACCGTGCGCTTAGAAACATCCGTATTAAGCGCCTAATAAATGTATTGTATTATTATTATTATTATTAAAAAAATAAGCCCTTTTAAAATAGATAAATTCATTATGCAATACAGCCCCTTTATCTTTACGAAATGTGATTGTACACATTGAGAAGCTCGACTATTTGTCTTCAAATATTTGCAATGCAGCTTTGTTCCATGTTTGTTTTCTGGAGAAGCACAATCAAGTATAGCCATATTGGGACCACTCCAATCGTCTTTTACAAATGTACATGTACATGTAAGATGGTGTTGAGGTCTTCTAAGTACATTGTATAGCAAAATACCCTTCATATTAAAAAAAAAAACTTGTCAATCTCAACTCACTGCCTACAACTGGAAAAAAGATAGGATTCTGAAGAAAAAAATCTCTCTCTATAATGATTGTAATAATATCACCATCAGCTAAAAGCTCCTTCCATCTAAACCATTACACTCGCTACTGGAGGAAATTGGCTGCTAACATAATTTCCATTAACCCTTTCGAGACAATTGACCACATTTTGTAGTTTGGCTCAATAACTTTGGATTCAGAGTTCTAAAAAATATACCAGGGGCCCGTTGCACAAAACTTGCGTTTGAACGCAACTCAGGAAAATCAAACGCAACTTTATTTTCAGCCAATCAGAAGTGCGCATTTAGGACTTGCGTTTGATTTTTAGGAGTTGCGATTAAACGCAAGTTTTGTGCAACAGGCCCCTGATGTATGAGTACAAAGAGAACAAAATTCTGCACATACTATGTCCATTTTTCTTGCATGACCATACTGTGTTTGATGCCAGGAATTTAAAAAAAGAGAATAAGCTTTAAATCCTTAAATTGGCAACACAATGAGAGGTTAAAAATCATTGTTTTTCATCAAAATTGGCAATTTCTTTCACCTTTTTGACATTTGTAATCATGTATATTGTTTTCAAGGACAATACACCTTATTAGAACCATGTAGCACTAAAAGAAATATATCATTGTTGTTGATTTGAAGAACAAAATATGATCAATTTAGCCCTTGAATAATTCCTGTCCTGAAAAGGTTAAAGACTCGCTCCAATATAAGTGCTGAACCCATTGCCCCCAGGAACAAGGTTGGACTCTATTATGTCTATGGAAATGGAGCTTGCAGCAGTGTAACAGTAAACGCTGGGACGATGTGATTACCTGTGATGTACACTGTAGCCCCTGCTTCTCCAAGCTGCAGAGCAATTCCTTTGCCTATGCCTCTGGTTGCACCAGTTACAAGACACACTTTACCAGCAAGCCGACCACTCATCTTCAGTGAATATTATGTACCACGTCTAGACCTAGATACAAACAGAGATAACAAGAAATTGCACAATGATGACATTAAAAATGTTACAAATGAAACTTAAGTTACATTTAACATGACAATTTAAACTAAGAGTTAATTCCACAGTGAGAACAGGATGTATTTCTTGCTTCTGCAGAGTATTCAAATACCATGATTCGAGAAGTTTTATAACAGAATATAAGAAAACAGCCCAATATAACCATACAAGATATTAAGTTCTTCCATGGTAATTATACAACTGATTGAGGAAATCTTGCTTCCAATGCAAGGCTCATGATGGGTTGAAAAGTTTGGGCAGCCAACCCCCCCCCCCCCCCCCCCCCCCCCCGCTGCTTCTACATGTATACATGTATATCACGTACAGAATAAATAAATGAACAGACGAAATATGTTCTAAATTCACAATGCACAACATTACCAGCTGCATCAGATAACAAAGCTCTAATAATTAGCAGGAATCAATGACTAGACCACATATCTGCAGTGCAGACATGTACATTGAGAGAATTACACACTGCGAAAAGTCAACAAAAGCAAGGTACACATTTATCACAGTATTACAAATCCATTCACTAGATTCTAGCACATCGTGTTCGTTACAATCTATTGCAATGTTCAAGCAGTATAAAACAGAAACCACTTTCATTGCACCAGCCATCATAGCACATTACATGACAGAACTCACATTCAAAATGTTTGAAGAACTAAATCTAAACCAAGATTATATCTCATATCATTTCAATCCTACCTAAGAGCAGCGAAAATGAGCAAGAGATTGACCAACAAAGTCACCTACACAAATGTTGATAAGATTAAGAATGATCCCAGACAAATACTGTCTGCTGCATTTGTGCTAGCTCCATAAAATCATATGCAGACAGATTTATTCCAAACAGATGTGCCTGAAGCAGTCACGTGACAAGATACCAAATACTCAATGTGTCCTAGGTGACTGATTTGGTGACAAAGGGTCAAATATTTGTTTTTACATAGATATCACATCCAACATAATTACAGAGCTGAGAGGAAAATGACAACAATGCATTTGCAAACTAGTACAGCCCCAAATGAAAAAATAGTTTTTACTAAGAAATTTTATTATTCTAAATTAAGTTTAATATTAGAATAAAAGATATACATGTATTTAGTCTACGAGAGCTAGCTACATGTACCTGTAGATCATCCATTTAGAAGAAATAAACAATGCTCTACCAGTCCACAGATTTTCATTCTTATTTCCCGGATAATTAGCCCTAATGATAATAAAAAAGAAAATAACTAATTCTTAATTTGGCCTTAATATTATTTCACATGATAACAGATAAGGAATAAACTTTAATTTAGGGCTTTTTATCAAACAAATATCAAGCACTGAATAAAGGTTATACAGATAAGAAAATTATGCGCTGGCAACAGTGCTTAAAAGACAAGCTACAGCAAGAAATCTTCTCATCCACTAGTTCATTCCTGCACAATGTCAATAATACTAGACAATTTATTGCAAATAAGGTCTATCAATCTCCAAGTGCAGCACATTTCACATTAAACAAATATAGTATACACAACAATAATATATTCAATATATTATATCAAATAATATTTTCAAATAAATTGCTTTGTGCAAACGATTATCAACAATACACCTTGTTTTTCATCTCAACTTAATATTAATCTTTATTTTTATTGTCTTTTTCCCCCCTATTTCGAAATGTTTCTGCTTCTGGAGGGTTATACATGTATAATTCATAACTAGTCTATATTGTACAATGTCTGTATTGTCATGGGCAGTTCTTCACTATTGATCCATGACAAGAAAAAAAATGTGTATTACATATAATCATTGTGTCAGTCTTGATGTAACATCATTAAAATTGATATCAGTTGTATTTGATGTAAAGACTTCAAGTTTAAAAACAATTTGAAGTGTTTAGTCCTTGCAAGAAATATCATTCAGACCACATATTTTTTTTTTTAATTCAACTGTATGAGGTAATCTCCCACTGGCAATTTTTATTTTTGTTATTTCATGTATGATGTCAGACACAGAAATCTCAATTTAAAAACAAGATGAATGCAACCGCGTCTTCTATATGCCTCCGCCTGCTAACATACATGTAATTTTCATTAACCCTTTCGAGAAAATTGACCACATTTTGTGTTTGGTTCAGTAACTTTTGATTTAGAGTTCAGGAATTTAAAAAATGAGAATAGGCTTTAATTCTTTAAAGTTGCAACACATTGAGAGGTTCAAAATCATTGTTTTTCATCAAAACTGGCAATTTTTTCAACTTTTTGACAACATTTGTAACCATGTATATTGTTTTCAAAGACAATACACCTTATTAGAATCATGTAGCACTAAAAGATAAATATTATTGTTGCCAATTTGAAGAACAAAATGTGATCAATTTAACCCTTAAATAATTCATTTCGAAAGGGTTAAAGGGGAAGTCCATCCTGATATCAAGTTGGTTTTAATAAAATCAGAAAAATGAGAGAAATAGATTAGTGAAAGTTTGAGGAAAATCCAACAAAAAATAAGAAAGTAGAAAATTTCTAAAACTGTAATCGCTCAAAGCCAACTAACTCTGTGACATATTTTTCAAGTTTCAAGGTCCTTTCCCACTTGCTTTGTGTTAAAAATTCAAAAGTTTCTACTTTCTCTAAAGAATATACAGTGTATTACTCTATTTACATGTACATGCACCCTAAATAATCATTGCACTTATCACTTTACACAACTGTTATTAAATATACCAATTCTTTTATTACCAACCAAGAAAAGAGAAGTTTATTAAGTTTTCTATAAAAAGCAATTTATCGGATAGGTACTCAAAAGTACCTCCACACTAACCCTATAACCGATCATCGGATCGATAGCCGATTCCAATCCAATTATGTAAAATCGGACGTCAATTTCCGATCGCCGATCAAGAGAAAAGATCGAAAGATCGAATGGCAATAAAAAACATTGGTTGCCACCAAAAAAGGGCTTCAAATTCACAAGTTTTTATCCCGTAAATACTTTTAAAAACATCCATACCTTTGGTTATTTTCTATTTGAAGTTGTAATTTATTTAATGCTCTTATCTTGCCTCTGAAAGTCAAAAATTGGTCTAAAAGTAGAGCTAGAATATATTTATGCGAGCCGCCATTTTGGATTGTATCATTTTGGATGACATCATTTTTTTTGGCTCTCCCAACATTGACAATGTTGGAAAAAATCAAATGGCTCTCTAAAATTTTCTTTTTCAAAGTATGCCGTTATAAAATATTTTTTAAAGTCAAAGAATATTTTCTTGTACTCATCACGCCACATTCTTAATTCATAAAGCTGACAGATCTATTTACTTTGGAATCATTACAAGATTCTTACATGAGGATAGACAGTGCTCATGCATGTGGATACAATATGTACTCTTCACAGGTGTAGTGTGCAATGTTTATCCTTAGTCCCTCAATCTTGTAGCAATTACAAAATTGATATTAGCTTTAAAAATTCAGAATGTAGTGTTAGGAATAAAATAAATTATTCTTTGACATGAAAAAAAAATATTCTAATGGCAAACTTTGAAAATGAAAATTTTAGACAGCCGTTTTATTTTTTCTAACATTATTAATGTTGGACGAGCCTAAAAAAATGATGTCATCTGAAAATGATATAATCCAAAATGGCGGCTCGCATATTCTAGCTCTACTTTTAGACCACTCATGGGCCCTTGCCTATGTGGGACTGTGTCCAACATTCACCGTTGCAGCAGTCAAATACAGACAACAAAATTGCTCTAAGCAAGATTAAATTTTCTTAAATTTGCTAGATTACCTGATTCAGGGACCCTTCAACCCTACTGTGCCACAAATTTGGGGATTCAGAATTGAAAGTGAAATTTTAAATAATTATTTTCCTCTCATGTATGAATAATCTAGACTGGAAAATGGCCAGCTGATACACACAAAGGCTATTGAAGCCTATTCACCTGTAAAAGCTAGTCTGGAGTACAAGGTTATCTTCAGATCACTCACACTTATGCGAGGTTATTGTAGATAACCTCGCACTCTGTACCTTCATACCGTGAGCAATTGCCTCCCATAGCAAGTGTGTGATATCTAGCACACATGTGTGCTGGAGAGGAACAAGATCACTGACCAAAAACAGCCTGAAAATTTCACTTGATCAAGATGGTAAAGATCCTATCGAAGAATCTGGAATGAAATTATATATTCTATCATCCTAAAATGTAGGAGGAAGTATTTTCTCAAAATTTTGCCGAGTATATTGGTGTTTTACCTTTCAACTTAGAGGTCGTGACAGGCTGAAATTGACACAGCCCCATATAGTGATGGTCCTGTGAGTGTCTTCAGATAAGCTTATACATGTATAAGTGCTTTTAGACCAATTTTTGACTTTCAGAGGCAAGGTAAGAGCATTAAACATCAACAAATAGTCTATAACAACTTCAGATAGAAAATAACCGAAGGTATGGATGTTTTTAACAGTACATTTATGGGATAAAAACTTGTGAATTTGAAGTCCTTTTTTAGTGGCAACTAATGTTTTTTTTATTGTCATTCGATCTTTTGATCTTTTCTCTTGATCTCTACTTTTAGTTTTTACACCCATTTCAAATTTTCAGAGGCATGGTTAGATCATTAAACATCAACAAATGTGGACTATAAAAAGTTCATATGAGAAGATAATCTATAGTATGTATGATTTTAGGTATTTAAGAGCTAAAATTTGTCAAATTATAGCCATTTTTTACTCACATTTTTGAAGAATTTTCAATAGATTTCTCTACCGATTTTCCGATCCGATACCAATATCGGGAGCTAACCTGCCGATTTGATCATCATTTTTTTTTTTTTTTTTTTTTTTTTTTTCTTATGTGTAGTTTTCGGGGGGGGGGGGGGGGGGAGTTGGTTTGTGAAGCGTGTGTGAGTGTGTGATTTTTTATTTTTTTCTCATAACTTCCTCAAAAATCATTTTGATTAAATGATATTGTAAATGGAAGAAAAAAATCATGTTTAATTTGAGATCTATCTATATATATATATGTGTGTTTGTTTTTTTGTGTTTTATAAAGCAATTCATAGTTTCCTGTATCAAGATTCTGTTCTATATTACTATTCCAATTTTGATTATAAATTGTTAAAGAAATGTGTATAGATTTGATTCTAAGTTTACTTTTTCTGATTGGTATAATTTATATTCTTTTATAATAAGTAAAAATGTTTATAAATGATTTCATGTAATATATTATTTTCATATGTTATATATGAGGAAGAAATAAAATATTTAAAACAAAAAAAATCATCCGATCCGATTTTAGCTCTAACTTACAGGGTTACTCCACACTTCTCAATTTGTGTATGATCAATTACATTAGTATTCTTATTTTATACTGTATGTTAACTTGAATATATATGTTAATAAAAACAAAGAAAAAAAAATTGCAACTTCCAAAATTCATAACTTTCTAATTATTTTATCAGATTTTCCTCAAACTTCCACTGAACTGCACTCACATTATCATGATCACATTATGCGAGGTTATTGGAGATAACTGAACTGTGTCTCTCATTTTTCAGCCTTTGCGCTTTGGCTTTGGCTTTGATAATTCATTACAAAATTAAACAAGAATTTATCTCATATGAAGGTAAGCTATCAGTGGTCATAAATTGTTTGAAGAATTAAAAACGACCCCCCCCCCCCCCCCCCCCCCCCCCGGCCCCAACCTCTTCCAGTGCAGTGCAGTGCAGTATAGTCAAGGATTGTAATTCCGAACAGATTGTATTACCGAACGTGTACAGTTAAGCGCCTAAAATGGGTTTTCATACGCTTGGGATTACGCGTATGAAAACCACACTATTGAAACAAAGGTGTGTCTTTTTCCCATAGGTTTCACACGTTCAGAAATACAGTACCTTTTTCAAGGGACCAAAACGCCGCGTCGTTGGGAAGGGGTTCACTCGGTAGGGAATATCGACTTTTATCGTATTAAATCTAGGTTGTCTTTTAAAAATTCCATCAAATTCTTTTTCTGTCATGTCTGTAGAACTTTGAGCATTCATTATGTAAGTTTGACAGATATTCGTTTGATATTTAATTTTCTATCGTTGATTTTCTGAAAAGTGTTCGGACACTGGATCAACCACCATACAGTGGGATCAAACACGAGATCATTCAATTTCACAAGCTACATGCCCCGACGGGCGAGTTCAGGCGAGTTTCATGAGGAAAATCCCTTTGCCTGGCCCTGGCCTTCGCCTTGCCTCGGAAATTTGTAATTTGTTTGAAATCAAGATTTCGTACACACAACTATCTTTTTTTAAGATACATTACATCTCTATATCTGGAACAAAACAATCTCACCACAGGGGACCAAAACCAAAACCTTAACCTTAAATTAGGAATTCTAATAATTCTTACCGAACTTTCTGTGACTGTATCTTGAATTGATGGTGAATCAACGTAGGAGTACGAGTTAAGTTGCATAAATAACGCTGCCAATCAGGTATGGTATGGGGCGCCAAGTGTTCACCGATTTATTCTGTACAAAATTGCCTCATTTTGTGACAAAATTTACCCAAAACTCGATCTTGTTACAAAATTGTTGAACAGCATTTCATTTTATAATAAAATGAATTTGAAAAGGTTATTTTGTAACAAAGAAATTAACATGACAAAATTATTTGTTCATTCTCATTTTCTAACAAAAATCATGGTATAAAAAAGTATAATAGGTAGCAAAATCATATGGATCTTAATAGACCTACAGACTTCCTTTGAAATTAATATTCCAGCAGTTATCAGATAGGCCTATCCAGTGATTTTTCATACTGCATGCGGTACCAATAAAATTCTAATCTTCCAACTGAAAATAAACGTAACTGTTCCTTGTACACTGGTACTTCTCCCAAAACTGTCAGGGATTTTATTTTTATTTTTTACAATTAGAGACAACTGAATGTACCTTTATAATCATCTCACAATGTTCTAGTAGAACAAATGATTTCTTCATGGAGTCTATTGAGTTTTGGAATTGAAACTTATGACGGCATTACAGCGAATGTATACCCACAAATTGAACAGGAATAATAGGCTATAGCATTATTATTTTGTTTTAAACTGGGATGGGGGGGGGGGGGGGGCAGGGTGGATGTTGACCCTAGCTTTGGCTATACTAAAGGCTAGTATTACAGTAAAAGACGTTGTATAAGTTATATAGACTAAATGGGGATGTGTATATTGGCAATAATCATCAAATCTTGGTTGCTTTATAGTTTTATAATAGTCAAAGCATAATTGTTGATTTGCCATATCTCCTTCTCTTCCATTTGATACAAACAGGCCTACCGTACTATTTTAGATTTTTCTTCATACGGATTAAGGAGTGCATGTACACAAACACACACACACCCATATATATACACACAAAAACACACACAGCCGGGGAAGGTGATATGGGGGGGGGGGGGGCACAGAAAAGAGAGAGATAAAAACAGGAGAAAAAGAGAGAGAAGAAAGGAAGAGGAGGGGGGCAGTTGATGTAAAAAAAAAATATGCTCATACTACCATCCCCTGACATCTCCTTTTCCTGATCAGTGGCCTTGTATATTCACATTTCATCCACCCAGTAAGACATGAACCCCTCCCCCCCCCCCCCCCCCCCATCCCATGATGGAAGTGCCACCTCAATGTCTGAATCCATGCTACACCACAGCTGGTATCATACAAATCATCACATCATATTAAGCAGAGTCCATGCTTCTTGCCTCAAGAATAGCTTAATTAGTACAAATGATAAAATGACAACGGCTTAATAATTTCATAGAAAGTTTATTGACTGGAAGTAAGATATGCTCAAACAACTGACAGTGTCCTCAAAATAAGTTGCTTTTCAGAATAATCAGAGAAAAAGATCAAATACAATGAAGTTAATATTTGTTAAAAGAAATGAAGATTGCTGTCAAATTGAGACAAATTGGCAAATTGATCCCAAGTTTGTGATGTCATTCCCTCACAAACTATTTGATATAATGGATTTGATATAATGAATTTTGATACAATGAATTTCCCATGTTACCCCCAAGAAATTAATTTCATTGCTTTTGGCAAAGTAATAGTGATGTAATGATGTACCAGACTGAGTACATGATATGCACCTTCACATTTTTTTCTCAAAAACTGAAAAAGAATATTTGATGATCTGGTATGTTATCTAATATTTTCTTCTAGAAAACAAAGTTCATTTAAAAAAATCCCTATTTCAATGTTTCTGAAAACAAAATGACATTTTTATATTTGTGCATACATACAGAAACATGTTATCATTGACATAAATTGGGTATAGGCATGAGAAAATAAATTTCTCAGGGAAAAAGGAAATCTATTAAATAAAATATTCAAAACAGTTGAGTAGTGAGGGAATGACATCACAAACCCATAACTGATTTGCAAATGTCTCCATTAGGTTACAAGATAGTGATTTTCATCAATATTCATGATTAACTTCCTTAACATTTGATTTCCTTCTTCTTTTATTTTTAATTCTTTTTTTGGGGGGGGGGGGTCTGATTTTTCTGCTTGTATTGAGTGCAATATATTCTGTGACCAACTTGTCCTTTAAGGTTTGAAATATATCTACAAATTTGCACTTATAAATTACAATAAACAGGTATTGGTAGGAAGAAATTCCTTGAATGCCCCAGTACCTTATCAGGCAGTGATGCTTAAGTAGGGGTAACATAACCCATGTACCTATGGATAGGCAACTGGAACACAGGCCAATGTCAAAACATAATACCATCATCAAATATATGCATGTACATGTATTAGGAACACACACACACACACACACATATATATATATATATACATATATATGTTCTTAGCTCATTTCATTTATTTATATATTTATATATATATATATATATATATATATATATATAAAAGACCTTTAAAAATATATATAGACACTGTATATTAAAACACATAAGAAGATATATATATATAATTCAGTAAGGAACAACATGGTGTCATAAAACTAAATAAATCCATAACCTACATTACAAGATTAGAACTGGAAAGCATCATCAAACCCAGCTAAGCACAGTACAAGTTTCAGTTTCTCTTACTTTCTCAGTCTCTACTGAATGAGTGTACATTTGCACACACACAAAGAATATTCAAAGGGGCCAAAAATTAAAAATTCCTCAGATTTTAATCTTTACTTGAAGATTGAAAATAATTTCACACCTTCATAACAAAAATGTCAATGATTTCACAACTCTGCTAGCAAGCTGACCAATCATGGATTTTTTGATGCATCTCCCTAGCTTGAGTGATTCTTACGGTTATATGGATGATATTAATTTACATATCCATATGTCTGAAGTACTCTAAGTCTAGTGCTCTGCTGTCTGTGACAATATTAAATTGATTGACCATTTAAAATAATGAAAATAACACATGCTATAAAATCAAATTGTTACGGTTGCCCTATCTTCTGTTGTAAACCTGTGTCTCCTATTTCTATTTTTACTCATGCTATGGGAAAATTCTGATTAAAAAATTGTGAATACTTACTAAATCGACATGCAAACACATTTTATTGCTTATTTTGCACCTTGAAAGTTTTCACACTTTTATATTATTTGTGCACTAATTGATACAATATGTATTTGCATTAAAAAAAAACAAATATTGCACAGATTGTGTCATCAATGATATTGCATTGTTCTGTTCTATGTCTGCTTCTACTCATAATACACATGAAAAATATCTTGCATCATATTTCACTCTCTGTTGGTTATGATATTATTCCAAACAATTTCATCTTGGCTATTGGACAGTTGCGTAACTAGTCATTTTCTCTTCAGGTGATTCAAGCCTATCAGAGAGCTGTGTAGCTAGTCAATAACTCTTCAGCTGATTCAAGCATATCAGCGAGTTGTGTAGTTAGTCATTTACTCTTCAGCTGATTCAAGCATATCAGAGAGCTGTGTAGATAGTCAATTACTCTTCAGCTGATTCAAGCCTATCAGAGAGCTGTGTAGTTAGTCATTTACTCTTCAGTTGATTCAAGCCTATCAGAGAGCTTTGTAGTTAGTCATTTACTCTTCAGTTGATTCAAGCCTATCAGAGAGCTGTGTAGCTAGTCATTTACTCTTCAGTTGATTCAAGCCTATCAGAGAGTTTTGTAGTGGACAATGCAATCCATCTCAAGCAATCTTTCCCACAGTTCATCAGATGCTCAATGTCTGCAACTATTAGTTCAGCCGTTTGCTTGAAAACCTGTATAAAACAAAAGCACATTGAAAGAGAATAGTTATAAATGATGTTAGCACTTCATTTTTACAATTGCACCTCCATCACATATATGCACAAAATGAAACATTGAATGTCCTTGTCTCAAAAGAAATATTTGATTGAGATTTTCACAACTCTTTATGACTTTGTCTTGACAGATCAGTTCTGACCAAGTGTCTGATCAAGCCCATCAGTATTGGTAAACACCCATTAAACATCGGATAAAAGAACATCTTTGTGTTTTGATATACAAATTACAAAACACACATGAACATAATGTGAAGGTATCTCTGCACAATTTGGGGTTTAGGATCTGGGTGCCGTTGCATAAAACTTGCTATTATAGTAACTTTGCTATGATAGTAACTTTTCATGGAATACTGGATTTTGATTGGCTCTTGAGCAACGTTACCATGGTAGTTACCATTGATGGCAAAGTTACTATAATAGTAAGTCTTTATGCAATGGCACCCTGGTTTGTTAAACTATGGATAATAAGCACTACTAGAATCTTCAAAAATGACATTAATTCAGTTATTTCGTTCACAGAGTGAAAAAGTAATGTAATGGTAAAAGTGTTATGTATATAGATGTAGAACATAATAGACCTGCCAGCTGACAGACAGCATAACTGTTATGCAAATACCAATGTTACAAGAGCCAGCCAGTGACAAGGGAACAATAGATGTATGCACCTGCATAGCATACTACTACAGTAAGAATGCCAAGAGTGCTGTTCCACTGCACTGCACTTCACTTCCAGCAGCCTAGCAGCAAGCAAGGACACACCCTTCTCTCAAGATAATACATTGTATTTGAGATATAACACATATACTAGCAATGTTGACAGGTTGAAAAGGAAAAAAATAATCTATTCAATCTCTAGAATATTACATTCTTGATGGGTTAAGATACTTGCGTGTATTAAAGCATGAATGTACCTTGTGAAGTTTTTCTGTGATAAAGATAAGCCTCATTTTGTGATCAGAGAGCACCCTCTTGTAGCCATCGTGAGATGACACCAGGATCTCAAGATGCTCCAAGACAAACTCAGCCTGAAATGATACAATCATAAAAGATATACTCCGCTAAGCAAATTTTATATAGGCAATCATACCATTACAGGAAGAATTCTAAAATGATTTATGTTATATCAGTCTACAGTACATACAGCTGTGCTCAAAATTATTGATACCCCTTGGAAAATTGCTAGTTTTTAAATTTTTCCTTTAAAATGAAAGGGAACTAGAATTACTTGCACATCACTTGAATGCATTTAGCTATCATTTACAAATGAATACTGTTTCTGGTTTCACCTCATTTGCATAACAATAAAAAAAGTGATATATCCAAATTTTGTGATGTTCAAAATTATTCATACCCTTGGTGATTCATTGACTTTGTTCCTTTGTGAATCTTTGTGACTAAAGCTTGCAACACTTTATTTACACTGTCGCAGGGCTTCTGGTGTTTTCTACTTTAAGGTGAGGACTTAATATTGACTACTAAGTGTTTCATCAAACATCAAACTTTCCTCATTTGAAATGACAACTTACCTCAGAGAGAAAGTTGGCAACATCAACAAGAATTTTCTTGATTGCTTGGAGGTGACATGATTCATTGGTAACCATGGAAACAGATGAGGTACTCCCTGAATCCTTCTTTGATTGGTCTATCTCAGTCTTCATCTGTAATGCGATCATTTACCAAGTAAGAACAAAACTTTAAAAAAAAATCTATTCTGACATCCAACTCTTCTCTAATACCAATGAAGCAGCAAATTACATTGTTTTTGCAAAAAGTTCACACTGCATAGATAAGTGTTAAGTTTGTACATATTGATAATATTTATGTGTCACGTGATACATTTACTATCATGTGAAAAAAGACAAACTTCTTGCCTCATGTAGAAGGACTTGAGATAAAAAAGAATGATGATAAAAGCGTAACTTCAGCAATGAGTATATTTCTCTCCTGAACTTGATATTGTCCTCAAACTCTTAACATATCATCCAATGATATTATTAAAATATATTCCTCTGATTTCTTCTGAAAAGAGACATTTTGGCACAAAGTTTGTAATTTTAGAAAGGTATGATTCTAATCCCCTACATGTTTTAAAGCTGGAAAAGCTTATTCTCTACTCACCATCTTAGTCGCCAATATCCTGACTTTTCTGAAACGACGATGGCAGGCAAATATTGTTCTCTCTTTGTGGTGAAGCACAGCAAGCTCAACTGCAGTCTTGTCTAGGACGTCTACAGGTTGAATGGAATATTTCTGAAGCAAATTAAGAAACACATGATTTGGTTTGTAAGTTTGCTTGCCTAGGTACAAACATCTGTACATTAGTTTCATAGGGGTCAATTTTAAATAGCTTTATACAGTGAAACCTGTCTATAAAGACCACTCAAGGGAGACAACAAAAGCGGTCTTTATGAGCAGGTGGTCTTTATGTACAGGTTCCAGTAATACATGTTTCACTGAGAAACACTTTTCAAGGGAAACAGAATTTGTGGTCTTTATGGACAGGTGGTCTTTCTATACAGGTGGTCGCTAAAGCAGGTTTGACTGTATTTACTTTCAAGCAAATATGAACTGTCATTCATTACTATGTAATCACTGTAAATATAAGGCATGGTAGAGGAAACAAAGTAAATGCAGATAATTTAAATCATACCATTAAAATCAAGGTAAATAATACCGATAATAGTTTTGGTCTCCTGTGCAGCACTCATACCCACCATGCAAGAGATGCTTATGGCACTCTCCGCTACAATGGCTTTAGCTAGGCTACCATTTATGATGCTCACAGCATACAAGGAACTCCTTCCTAACATGTACACATTAATTACACTTGGGTTGAAAGTGGAAAAATTTGTATTTGTATGTACAATCAGATCTATCCCAAAGGGAATTAGTGCCATACAAAGGCTTGAACCCATGACCTTCAAATAATTTCCAGTTAAGTGTTCAAACCACTCTCTTGTCGCATGTCTACAAGAAACAAGGGGAACGCCTTGCATTGTCTCACCAGCATCTTGCAATTTACAACATAATGGTGCCAAGTTGCTAAAAGGTTCAGCCTCGTTATTTGATGAATAATCAAATCCATTTCAAAACAAACAAAACAAAACCAAAAAAAATGACAACCTATGTCCTTGACCAAATTTACAACCATAAAGTGCACCTTCAAGAGATATGCCTGTGGTTAGAAAATTATTATGTGTTCAGTGGCTTTCAGTTAAATATATTGACCTTTTGACCTTTGACCTTGCCCAGATTTGACCTATTTTTTAAAAACTTTACTTGTGCCTTCAAGGCATGTAACTGTGGTATGAATCTGGTGATCACACCTCAAAGATACAAAAAGTTATTACAAATATTCACATTTTAATTTGTGCATGATAAAGAACTTTGTTTTAATGAAGTGCAGTGAAATTCAAGTAAGATAATTTTTTTTATTGCTCATTAAGACTGAATTAGCAGAGTACCTCTGATCTACATTATGGTATTTCTTATTGTGAAACTTTCTAGAATCTGTGGTATTTACTTTTAAATCATATATTGATTTGCTATTTATGAAATGCTTTACAGTTTTCACTAATGAATCAGGTTAGGCATCTCGTCTATTGTTCTTAGTGTTATATCTATTTGATATTTGAAGCAGCTCAGTCTAGCATCTTAACGAATCAATCGTTCGGTTTAAAGTATAATTTACATTGAAACGTGATGATAATGTATGTATATATTTCTACAAGTGTTTGTTACAGCATGTACACCAGTGACATGTATTTGTTATTTTGTTGTATTTTCATACAGGTTCTTCTTGTTGTTCTTCTTCTCCTTGTTGTTCTTCATCTTGTTCTTCTTTATTGCTATGTTATACTCCGTTACGACGGGAGGAATAAAAGTGGAAAGACCCTATACCATCTTCTTCTGGGTTTTTATTTCCCTGTGTTACACTACCTCAAATCCCTAGAAAGTTACTGTGATTACAGTGCCTTTTGCAGAAAGTTCATTGACCTTCTGACATTTGACCTTGGTCAGATTCAACTCATTTACAAACTTGACCTGCACCTCTAAGAGATGTACCTGTGGTATGAATTTGGTGATTCTATCTCAAATCCATAGAAAGTTATTGTGATTACAGCATAATTGTTGACGACGCCGACAACGAAAATAGTGACGCCTAAAGTCTCGCTCGGCTATGCAGGCGAGACTAAAAATTATTTTTAAAAAAAACCCACAGTGAAACTTTCAATATTCACAGCTCAAGCACAATCAAAATCATCTAACTTCAAAGCTGGAAGTACACACCTTAGCTTGCTCCTACCTGATCTAACCATTTCTTATATCGACAATAGTCGTGGGATGAATCAAAGTCCCTTCCACAGTCCCAACAGAATGAGTGGCCACACTTGCACTCCATATGGTTGCAGCCATAGAACTTCTCAATAGGATAACGACATCGAGGGCATGGCTTGGCATTGATGAAACGAATTAATTCCTCTTTCTTCTCTGCATCAAAAAAATAATGAAAATTATAACTAAACTTTTAAAGACAATACAGTGTTGGTCAAAGTACAGTAACCCAACTGCCACATAATTGCTTTCAATGTAATGCTTTACAGTGTTCATAATCACTACCAACACTAAGTGTAGTGGTGTGACTGTAAAAAAAATTTACTTTGAAAGTGAAAAGTCTATGAAAAATTTGTCATAAAGTAGTGGTTTTGCTGTGTTTTCTTTCCCTGATGCTTTTGATGTGAGAGAGTTGTTCTCATGGAGTGAAAGAGGAGTGGATAAGTTGTACAATGGTGGTAGGATTAGGATGGATTGGTAGTGCTTTACTAGTAATAAAGTAGTGCTTTTGGCAAAAGAACAATAGCAGACTTCCTGTCCCATCATTGCCCCACCATCTCCCAAGGAGAATGTCCTTTTGTTATGCAGCCTGAAAACAGAACAATAGACCACCTGCTATTCACGGCGATAATCTGTCTATTGTTACTTCATCCTTAATAATCCTTTACAATAAAACCACTACTTTCTGACAACTTTTTCATAGAATTTTCACTTCCAAAGTACAATTTATTTTACAGTCAAATCACTACACTTAGTGTTATAACCAGCTACTGTCATAAGATAATTGATCTCGATCTGTACGTTACAAAATTAAATTGAAGCAGACAAACATTTATATAGTATTAAGATTATAAAATATGACAAACTGCCTTGATTCCTCGAGAATGTCTAGTAGTACTTACTGAACAAAGCCTTTGCCTCATGTCTGTAGAGCTTAGCTTGTTGGCATGTAGCTGGCCAATGAGCTTCTTCTTTACAGCTTGAACACCAGAATGTACCACATTCACAGTTCACAGCGACGAGTCCCTTCGGATGGGATAGTCTCAATAATCGACCGCAGTAAGGACTCGGGCACCAATGCAGCTCTGATCGCAGCATGAGTGCACTGTTTGTTCGGTTGGCATGGTAACGAGAGAAGTGTTTGGAAGGGACCAAAGACATCAAGGTGACCTTGTCAACAGCTGTGGTACATTTATATTCCTACAATATAATAAAAATTATCAATGTCAACAAAGATATACACACATGTATATACTGCTACAACAAAAATGTTTTGTGAAAATAATTAAAATACAAATACAGTTAATTTTACAACAATTATTTTGGATCTTTCTGGTCAAATTGTCACCACTGACCCTTAACCCTATTTTAACTGGGCTATTTCAGACCAGGTTTTTACTGGGGGGGTCAATTTGACCCCCCCCCCCAAGATCTCGGAGACCAAATGTCCGATTCACACGAAATTTTGCATGGAGGTACATTGAAGTATAAGCGACACGTTCATGTTTTCGTTTAAATGATCCAATATTAAATATGCAAATTATGCACATATTAATTACCAAAGTATGCTAATTTTCCTAATCTTTAAATAAAAACATAATTAAAAGTATTATACTGACACAAAATGAATTAGACATAGATAAGTTTGAGATTTAGGTATTTACTTTGTTTATTATGGTTTTCTCTATTTACATATTTACATAAGCATGCATGAAATTTGCATATATTGCTTATGTATTCCTTTGTTTTTCATTTCTTTTTTTCTTTTGTATTCTATTGTTTATATTATTTTGACAATGATATAAGATATGACAACCATAAAGGCGAGGAAAAAAACCTGATTATATCGGCAAAATGGATTGTCTTTCACAAGTTTCAGAACATGTCCATTCTATTATACACACATGTATGGAAAAGTCACTGATTTGGGATGACCTTTGACCCTTAATTGTCATGTGACCTTCTAATGCTTGGTCCGATCTTCGCAAATTTAGTACCAAAAGTTGCGCAAGACTTCAAAGAAAAAAGTCATGGAAGGATAACTTGATATCTGCCGCGGTTCCAGAGTAGTCGCTAAATTACTACAGGGGGGAGGGGTCAAATTCACCCCCCCCCCCCAAGTTAATATAGGGTCAATCATTACCGTCCATTAATCATTACCAACACAGGAGACTATAGCCCATATTCTGAACTCCGGTTTAAGTTAAACCTGAGCTTTAATTGTACAAAGTCAAACCACACTAGACTGGAGTTAAAGTTAAACTGGAGTTCAGAATGTGATTTTTTGAGACTCTGGTTTAAAGGTCAGGTTTAGTATGGGTTAAAACCACAATTATATGTCTAACCCTCCAAACCCAATACAATTATTTTACATGCAAAATTACCAGTATAGCAAATGAATGTGAATATTTCCTTGGTGTACATAATTGAATGTACTTACAGGGCATGTGATATGAATGTTTCCTTGGTTGATCTGTGTAATAAGATGATACCTCCAGCATTCTTCACAGAACCAATGATTGCAGGCAATGAGAGCAGTACCCTGGTAATCCTCATCAAGTTTCTCATAACAGATGCTACATGATTCACAAACATTGGATGCTCCAACTTCTCCAACAGATACCAGACAGCCTTCAGGGTCCGTATTCACACTCTGTAAGTCAGACAAAGGAGAATGCAAGTTGAGTAGCACACAATGACTATTTATACAAACTACTGTGTTAACTCAGGCATTTGACAACAAGATTTGGCAACTTAGGTATGAGCAGACAAAAAAAACGCAAAGTTCCAGAAAATTCAGATATAGATGAAGCAAGTTAAGAATTTGTAGACAGTCAAGATCACTATGATTAATTTGAATATTAAAAAAAAAATTAAAATGGGACATTTTTTTCTTGTATGACATACACTGTGAACTACTGCCAAAGTGAGATTCCCAATATTACTTGAGGTCTCAACTTTCAAATATAATTTTTCCTTTCAGTTTCTTCCAATGTCTGAAACTTTCACCGATCTGTTTTTCCTGATTTTTCTCTTTCAAATCAGGCAAAATTCAAAGGGTTAATTTCTCCTTTAAGGCATATGAATTAGAACTGAAAACTTCGAGTAGCCATACCTGTACTGTTTGCACAGCTTTATTAGCATTGGTGATATGATAATGCCAGCCAAGTGTAGTCTGTACAGTATCCACAACTAAGGCAGGCTTGGTGGTAAGATATGAAACTTCCTTCTCTATAAGATAGCTGAAAGAAATTTAAAAAGAAAATACTGTTAAATGAAGTCAGCTGACACTTTCAAAATATATTTAATAATATGTGTGCATTGGTATGTAAAGATGAAGATGAGGTCGTGTAATACACATTAATTGGAACAAAACGTAATGAATATGTACATGAATAGTTTATTTCCTCTTGAGACAACAATGTGCAATATATTTCTACATTCTGTCCACATCTTGAGCAAATAAATACTAGTTTGAATCTTGCAATGGTCAAGCACCCTTACATCAACATCTTTGCTAAGCCAACATTCCAACTGGTGTGTACACAGCGATAAGAACCTCTGCAAAACACATACAACTTCAAAGCTCCAGATTTAAATAAAAATAAATCATTCATGTGGCTTGGATCATATATACCTGTACATGTACCCATAAAAACTAATTTTGTTTTAATTAACAACCTCGACCTACCCTGGAGCTTGATCTTACCTATCAGCTGGTAACAGTGCCACTGATTGGCTTACAGCATTGATCACGTCCGAGATACTATCGCTCTCCAGATTGGACAACGCACCAGTCAGTGTCTCCTCTCCTTCATCTACTCCACAGACCTTCAATCTGATGCTCTCTACCAGTCTCATATCATTTCTCCTCACTTGCCAAGGATCTAATGAACACTCTAGGATGGTGAAGATGTGATGTCCAGTCTGCTGAAGGAGTGTGGACAATTCGGTATTGCCAGGGTTGGATGCCAGATGCTCAATTACACTATCACTGATGTTGATGGCAAAACGAGGAGGCATGCATTGACCCTTTATGAAGCAATCGCCAAACTTTCCCCTCAGGTTTTCCTCAGTGATATCGTCAGCCTGTACACTAGCGACAACACTTGGTTTTTCTGAGACTGTAGGTGGTGGCTCTTCTACCAGTTCCTCCTCTTCTACCAGTTCCTCCACTGGTTCCTCCACTGGTTCCATCTCAGCTTGTTTCTTGGTTGATCTCTTCTGTCTGGTTGGGATGATGTATTCAGGATGGATAGACACGACTGCATCCTTCTCATCAATGGGGAGCACTCTGTCCTTGGTAGACTTGACTAACTTACACTGTGAGGGTCTCCAGTGATCCAGGTAAGACACAGTTGATGAACTCATGGATCCGCTCACTAAGGTTTCCAAGGCAACCTCATAGGACTCGCCCTCTGTGGTTTCCATGGAAACCCCACAAGGCAAATACTCGGTTTCCTCCTGGCAATGCTCCTCCTCTTCTTCATCTATGGAGTATTCAGAAAGGTACCACAAACCATCACAGAACATGTCATTCATTTTGCACTGTTGCAACTTCTTTGATCGGTTCCTGCTGTTCCTTTGTCTGCAACCTGCAGAAAAGGGGTAAAATATGTAAATGTAAAAAAAACATAAAGGTGTGCACACATTTCTTGTATTTCTGCAGACATAAGGAGAAGCCTTAATATGCAACTCTCCCCCATTTCCACTCCTACCCAAGAAAGCATGTCTGATGCCCTGGAGGAGTAAACACCTCCCATTTATTCACATGACTGTTTTCATGTTCAAACACAGGTATACAGTCCTGGCAAGCAGAAGTTTAAAAAACAAGAACAAAAACTTGTTTTGAAATTCTTTGGAACTTGTATAGCTGAATTTTAATGTTTTAGTCTATACTCAGTCTAAATAGAGATTTGCACTTTCAAATGTACATTGTACACATAATGCATCAGGATTCAAATCATGCTAAAATATTCAGCCTGCAAGTTTTCTGAATCAAATCTCTCTGGATTTCATATTAATACCTACCTGAATTAGCAGGAGATTTAGAGTAGTTCTGATAGGTCTCTCTAGGTGTGGCTCGACTGACATTATACTGGATTAGACTCTCAGCTACCTCTTCCTCCTGACGTGATCTTCTCTTTCTTGAACGCTTACAGTTTTTCTTTCCAAAGTCTGTTTCCTTCTTGACCTTCTCACTTTGATCCTTCTTGATCAGGTCAGCAGCCCTAGCATATTTCTTCCTGGGTGACCTCAGTGGTTGCTCAGCTGATGAGTCAAAGACTTCGATGCAGGTGGGGGTAGAAGATGAGCGGGAAGATCTATCGAGCATGTGATGCTCTCGGATGATGTAATGGTTGCTATGGTGACCTTCCTCCTTGATATCCTCAATGATTTCCCATCTCTTGGCTTTGTTCAGCGAGAACCTCAACAACTGTGATGTTTCATCTAATTCAGTTTAGAAAATGCAAAGGTATTATTATCTTAGTTTCATAAAAACAGTATTAATCGCATGGCTGTGATAAAACATATATCTAGCATCATTATTCTAAGATAACGAATATCTACCAGAGCCCACTTTTAGTTTTAGCAGACTTGTACTCTAGCTTCGATAGAATTATTAATCATTATTACTCCTGTTTGGCAGTATACAATTTTATACATATAGATTTATCCCCCTTTCTCTTCCTGTCACTATTATGATGGAAAACAGTCAAGTTGTATCATACTTCATCTTGTCATATGAAACTAATTAATGTAGAGTGATTAATGGAAATAAATATTATTATTATTTGTATGAAGGGTTTTCAGGCGTCCAGAAAAATTGGCGTATCTCATGGTTTGCGCAAAAGTACCCAGATGACAGTGCAATTTTAAAACAATATCTCATGGGTTGTGTAAAAGTTTCCAGATGATCGTATATTATATTTCCATATCTCATGGTTTGAGGTGCGCGTGATGCATAAAAAAGTGAATACGCGTTTAAATACGCAAATGAATAAATGTGCGCAGCTCTTGCAAGATGCTTGGTTAAGGACAAAATAATGTTTTTCTACCTGTGTTTGATGGTAAAGTCAATACAAAAAACATATGGACATGTAATGGTGAAAATTGAGGAAATAGGTATCATACAATTAATAACTAGAAATGTCCATTGCCGCGCAATGCGAATGTATCCCCCGGCACTGGCAGCGATTTTTTTCATCATCCTTTTGTTCAAAGGAGGGACAAAGAACCTCCCCCCTCCCCTCCCTCAAACAAAAGGATGACATAGAGATTGCCACCAGTGGACCGGACTATTGTCAACAATAGAAGCAGCATCACCAAAACAATATGTGTGTAGATTAGAGTATAATGCATCTCTATAGAAAATTCGAAAGAAATCTGTCAAGAAATGTGACCTGCACAGCGCACACAAGATTTCCACTAAAATATGACCTTTGACCCTATAAAAGACAGAACACTGGGGGCAGCATCACCGAAAACTGTAGAGGTCTAGAGTAAACTATGATGGACCTCCTACAAAATCTGAAAGAAATCAGTTGAAAAATGTGACTGCCAGAGTGCATGCAAGACAGCAACCAAAATATGACATATGACCCTACAAAAAGTGGAACACTGGGGGCGGCACCACCAAACACTAAAGATGTATAGATTTTACTAAGACATACCATACAAGATTTGAAAGAAATCTGTCAAGAAATGTGGCAGTTAGAGCACACAAAAGGGACAAATGACCTTTGACCCTATAAGGACAGAACAATGAGGGCAGCATCAACAAAAAGTAAAGGTGTGTAGATTGTACCAAGATACATCTCCATACAAAATTTGAAAGAAATCCATCAAGAAATGTGGCCTGCAGAGTGCACTCACACCATCCTCCAAAGCATGACCTTTGACCCTATAAAAGACGGGACACTGGTGGCAGCATCACCAAAAACTATAGGTGCGTAGATTTTACCAAGATACACTTCCAAACAAAATTTGAAAGAAATCTGTCGAAAAATGTGGCATTTAGACCATGCACATGAGTGCACACAACACATCTATCAAAATGTGACCTTTGACCCTATAAAAGACGTAACACTGGAGGCAGCACCACCAAATTCTATAGGCTTCTAGATTATACCAATATACACCTTCATTCAAAATTTGAACAAAATGTGTTTAAAAATGTGGCCTATAGAGCACACAACAACCATCCACAAAAATATGGCCTTTTACCCTATAAGACGGAACACTGGGAGCAGCATCACCAAAACTTATAAGTGTATAGATTTCACCAAGATACACCTCCATACAAAATTTGAAAGAAATCCGTCAAGGAATGCGGCAGTTAGAGCGCACACAAGAATGTGACGCAGCGGTGGCGGCGGCGTAACGCTGCTGAATCCAGAGTATCCTCCGGCATTCAGCCGGGGGATACAATAATAATATTGAAAGGCTTTTCTTTCATGAGACACATGGGTACTAGTATATCATACTCACTTTGAAAAATATGCTCATAGCTCGTGCGATATACCCTTATATAAGATGGGTTCCTTGAAAGAAGGTTTCTGATTGGTCAGATTCACTCTTCTTGCCACTGCGTGATTCATTATATGGCCACGACCGTGGTATATAACAACAATTTTTGCACGCTTATTTGTGTACAAAATCCCATAAGGCTAAAGCTGCGCACAAGTAAATTACATCAGCGCGCATGTAATGTGACACATTTATTGCGCATTATTTTGGATTGGCTGTGTGACGTCACAATGAATTTATGAATTTGCACTTATGAGTTGTGATGGAGGTTGGAATGTAAATGATGAGCTCCCACAAGCAGTTTCCCATCTTATATAACGCATAGTACATGCTCATTGTCGTCAAATATACCGTAAAATGTGCATCCATATACAGAATTTCTCTCGTGCATTATATCTCACCTCGGCCAATGCACTTGAGAAATTCTAAAGCTATGGATGCACATATTACGCTATATTCAACTCCAGAACATGCACTAGAATAGTATCCCACTCCAGGCCATTCAATATTGTATAAATATCTTACCAGGCTGGGTGTTGAATGTGTCATTCTGAAGCTGTCTCTTGAGAGCCATTTTGGCCTGTTTTTTTGATTGGTGCCCTTCTGCATCTAACTTGGTCTCAATAACAACATTTTGTTGTGCATAGACATTCTTATAGGGAAATGGCAAACGCCTGACATTGTGATTGGTATTGATACCAAAGCGGGTTCCCTCTCTGCGTACCATGTTGCCTCGTGATCAACGTCACTGATTCTTGACAAAGGATTGACTTGAGATGGATGCCAAAAAGTGAATCTGGAAAGGATAAAAAACAATAGCTAAATGAATAGGTTATTTAATCATTGTATCATGTCAACTGACCAAACATAAGTAATTAAATCACAAGAGCTGCATGTAGAGAGTGACCTTCTTGCCTTCTGGGCATGGGCGCAAGTCCAGGGGGGGGGGGGACAGGGGGACATGTCCCCCCCCACCCACCTTTTTGAAGATAGGGTACAAAATTTAAATCATGTGGTGACACCCCCCCCCCCCCCAAATTTCAAAATGGATTTGCACCACTGCTTCTCGGGGATTTCTCACATACTAAAAATAATGCTGAAAAAAAGGATAACACAAACAGAAAGCGGAACCCAAGTCAAAGTTGGATTCTGTGCACGTGAGTGTGCTTATATACAGGCACAGGTACATCGACTCTATGCAAGAGCGACATTTACCTACATTTAGAGAGTATCTAAACTTCCATTTTCTCTTCATAGTAAAAATTCAAAATAAATGTAAAATTTGAAGTTGATGCAGATCTTGATTTATACCCGAATACCTTTGCCCTTGCCTATACGGGACTGTGTCAAACATTCACTGTTTGTGTTGCAGTAGTCAAAAGCCTTCCAAAAGCCTGTGATAGGGGGGTAATTTTGATGGCTTGAATTCCCTTCCAAAACTAAAAAGTCTGTGATAGGGGGTCAAAATCCTAACCCCTTTCCCTCCTTAAAAGGGGGTATCTCTAAGAATCTGGAACAAGCATATGTGTATGGTTGACCACCTAAGTGAGGGGGGGGGGGGGGGGGGGGGGGCGGGTCCACGGCCACCTGCACCAGCCCTTGCACTTACCAATGCATGTACTTCGTCGGCAGCAGCTCGGCACTCGGGGTGGCCAGTGGACTGAGAGTGAGAGTGACAGTGAGACTCCTTCCTATACCTGCACCTGAAACTTACACTGCTGTAAGTTTTACCTTTCCTTTCTTCGTTTCTCCTCCCGGGCCTTTCACTCGCCTGTAAAACAAAGTGTTTGATATATCTGTTTCCATCCATGATTTATAGTATTTTCGATTCTCTCAAGTACGTTTCAATGAATTGTGCAATCGAGTCAGCTCAGTGGAACAACTAGAGCAGCAGCACGTAAATCTATAATACGTCTATGAGCACGTGTCTAGCTAGATGACGGCCGGATAAGGAGTAGTCTATTATTTCATGGGTGTGCACTTTCTCTTTCAAAAATATTTTCGCATAAATATTAAGAATTCTCCATTATAAAACACACTAAGTTTTCTTAAGAGTAGCTTATTCTCATCAATAGTATTTGAAATCAAGTATTTTTTATTCATGAAATATTATCCATCAAAGTTAATTTGGCTTGTAACTTTTCTCCCCTTATTTATTCTCTACTGTTACCCTTAATTATTTGTAAACTCAGATCGTCGGGTCTGTTTCCAGAAGTATGGACAGGAATTTGTTGTTGTTGCTCTTAATTCGTCACTACTCTTCTTCTTCCTGGGCCCTCTTGCATTCAAAGTTGCAATTAAACGCAAACACGCAAGTCCAAAATACTCGATCCTGATTGGTTGAAAATCAAGTTGCGTTTAATTTTTGCAACTTTTTATGCAATCTGAGGGCCCTGTTCTTGGTGTTTTAGGTTAAAATAGTGGTGCTTGTCACTCAGTGTTGAATATCGGTGTTTTTTTTTTTGCCACTGTTTTTGTTTGTCTTAAAATTATGATTCATTATGAGAATTTATACTTTTGAATTTTCATCATCATTTTATTTTCTGCTCTGTATATAGTTGTAATTTATGGTTTTATGTTTTTTTGTTTTGTCATATTTGATCTAATTTTTTATGATTCTATCATTGTGAATTTTACCAAAAAAAAGAAGAAAAAAAAAATCAAGAAAAATCTGCAATATGTGATACTGACTATATTGTACAAAGTATATATTCTTTAAAGTACGAGTAAATGTATGGAGTGAAGAGCACGTTTTAGTAGAGTCATTTAAGTTGTTCCAGAGTTTGGGACCAGAAAAACGAATATTTTGTTGAAACGCAATTGTTCTATGTCTAGGAATATGAATGTCTCTTACAGATCTTGTTGGATAATTATGAAGATTACAATTAAAGTCAAACAGATTACAAAACTGATCGGGGAGATATTTGTAAATGCACTTATACATAAAAACGTACTGTTGGTAACTGACAATATCTTCAAATTTTAAAAGTTTCAAGTCATGAAATAAGGGGTTAGTGTGGGTTCCAGATGGTACACCGCAAACAGTTCTTATTATCTTCTTTTGTAATGTAGTTAGCTTACTTATATTAGACGCATAGGTATTGCCCCACACAAGAGTGCAATACGATAAATATGGGAGGACTAAAGAGCAATACAAGCTTCGAAGAACATTCTGAGGAAACAGAAAATTAAGTCTATGTATAATGCCTATATTTTTGGCAATTTTATTTTCTACTTCATGGATATGCGGTTTCCAAGACAACCGACTATCAATACAAACGCCTAGAAATTTGGTTTTTTCAACTCTTGCAATTTCTGTATTGTTCACTTTTATATTTACTTCATCTAAACCAGGAATATTATCTTTTTTGCTGAATATAATAAAATTGCATTTCTTGGAGTTGACAGATAGCCGATTGGCTTGTAGCCATTCGCATACTTTACTTAACTCTGTATTGGCTATATTGCATAGAGAGTTAATATTTGTGTCAGAGTACAGTATATTTGTGTCATCTGCATATAAAACAAAAGAGAGTTCTGGAGCAGATTTGTGAATATCGTTTATGTATATTAAGAACAACAGAGGGCCTAAGAGTGATCCCTGAGGAATTCCACATAAGATATTATTAAATTCCGAGATTGAAGATTCATATTTTGTACATTGTTGACGATTATTCAGATAATTAGTAAACCAGTCATGTGACACACCACGAATACCATAGTGATTGAGTTTAGATAGTAGAATTTTGTGATTTATATGCTAAATGCTAAATTTTAATGATCTCCGTTAGTGGCGTAGTATCTGGACCATGGAGTCGGGGGGGGGGGGGTGTGTGCGCCGGTAAAACATCCCACCTTATGTTGATTCATACGTTCCAGCGAGAAATTCACTTTTAGGGGGCCTAATTTAAAGGGGGGGGGGGGTATAGGGGCCGTTCGTTTTGCCCATCTCTTCTTAACTTCTATTTGTTTTTCTTTGTTTAGTAGGCCCTATAGTAATGTCATTAGTTATCAGGGGCGTAGATCCGTTTTTCGGATGGGGGGGGGGGGGCAAAACAGGTATATAGTACCCTTCATGAAAGTTTTTTGATTAGATAATTTGCGCCCAGAGCGTGTGGTAAAATTGAAGTCTGATCGTGTAATACCTTTTGTATTTCCTTGTTTGGAAGGTTTCATTTCCGGAGTTTTGCATCATTTTCTCTCTCTCTCTCTCTCACTTTCTCTCTCTCTCTCTCTCTCGCTTATACCGACATGATTATCATGAAATGGTAGTCATGCTGTAATCTGCTGCATATGGTTCTAATCACGTTATCCTACAGCTGATTTAATCATGATATAATATATCTAGAACTATCATTACAGACAGACCTATATAGAGAACACGATGCCGATGAAATGGGGAAGAAAATATAATTACGCCCATTATTGAGATCTTGAACTAGAGGTTGTAAGTTCAGGTCCAAATTTCCACCATTTTGCACCTCAGCGTCCGTTCCAGTCCCACCCGATAAAATACCTACATGTACATCATAAACAAATTTCCAAAATGAGACAAAAAAAGTGGGCACATATCAGGGGCGGCGGAGCGTCTTTCAAAGTGGGGGGGGGGGGGGCACCAACAAAAAAGGGGCAGCTACCTACAAAGGGTGAAAACAAGGCGGAAAATACCACTTTGAGACATGGGTATACTGCTACAATATGATTAATACACTATCGATGGTCATTTTCGACACATTACTGTTTTTATCTTAACATGGTTCAGATAAAAACTACTTTTGCATTTTGTGTGATGGTCTGCTTATTCATTTGTGAGCGAGCGAAGCGAGCGAGCAAAAAATTTAAGGTTGTTTTCTAACGCTGAAGGCTATGGTATTTAATTATACACAGCAATTTCCCTAATATGATAAGAAGATTATATAGTAAATGTGAGCGAGCGTAGCGAGCGAGCTTTAGAAAATTTTTAGAAATTCTTTTTTTTTCCTCATTCCTTTTATGATTTAGGGGCAATGATTAATATTGTATAATCTAGGGTATTGTGCCCTTCTTGCCACCTACTCCACTGCCTCACTTTGTGCTGATATCAGTAGGGGAATCTATTACATGTATTAATATGAAGCCTCTCTGATTATTTGGAGCTAGTTATATGGCTCTTTTGTGGACTTCCGGGCACAGTTTGTAAGCGACATCGGGATATATAAGTAAAAAGGGGCACTCGGTGTCAAAAGACAAAAGGGGCACTTATCATAGGGGAAAATGATACCATTAGAAAGGAAAAGGGGCACACATCAGAAGTAAAAGGGGGCACTTAAAAAGGTGAACTCATCAGGGGTGAAAAGGGGCACTTATCAGAAGGGAAAATTGCACTGTTAGAACGGAAAATGGGCACTAATCAGACGAAAACAAGGGCACTTATCGGATTTCAAAAGGGGCACTCATGTATGAGGTTAAAAGGGCCACTTATCAGAAGGTGAAAAGGGCACTTATTAGAAAGAAGGATGGGCAGTTATACGAAGAAAAAAGGGTACTTATCAGAGGTGAAAAAGAGGCACTTAGTAGAAGGGGAAAATGCATTATTTGAACGGAAAATGGGCACTTCTCAGATGAAAACAAGGGCACTTATCGGATTTCAAAAGGGGCACTCATTTATGAGGTTAAAAGGGCCACTTATCAGAAGGTGAAAAGGGCACTTATTAGAAAGAAGAAGGGGCAGTTATACGAAGAAAAAAGGGTACTTATCAGCAGGCGCGCCGGAAGCAGTTTGGGATTGGGGGGGGGGGGGCAAACATTCAAGGGGGCTCACCTTTCAAGGGCTCATGTCTTCTCACCCCTAAAAAAAACACACACGCTTTCCCACCCTCTCACAACAATACAGACGTACGCACGTACACACCTTTCAGAATATTTCTCTACTAAACACGTCTAATACAAAACCTCCACTACGTTAAAATTAAAAGTTTGAATGCTTTATCTGTCTTCAGTGATCTCCATGCACGAAAAATGAATACAAAGGATAACAATTACGTAATAAAGCAATCAAGCTTTTAATATACACACGACTTTTACTCCTTTACTACTGTTTTTTTTTTTTTTATTGGGGGGATTTTTTGGGGGGTGAAAATGCATTTTGCTCCCCCCCCCTCACTTTTTTCGTTTGGGGGGCGACCACCCCCTGCCCCCCCCCCCCCCCCCACTTCCGGCGTCTATTCTTATCAGAGGTGAAAAGAGGCACTTATTAGAAGGGAAAAATGGATTATTTGAACGGAAAATGGGCACTTCTCAGACGAAAACAAGGGCACTTATCAGATTTCAAAAGGGGCACTCATGAGGTTAAAAGGGCCACTTATCAGAAGGTGAAAAGGGCACTTATTAGAAAGAAAAAATGGGCACTATACGAAGGAAAAGGGGCACTTATCAGAGGTGAAAAGGGGCACTTATTAGAAGGGAAAAATGGATTATTTGAATGGAAAATGTGCACTTCTCAGACGAAAACAAGGGCACTTATCAGATTTCAAAAGGGGCACTCATGAGGTTAAAAGGGCCACTTATCAGAAGGTGAAAAGGGCACTCATTAGAAAGAAAAAAGGGGCACTATACGAAGAAAAGGGGGCACTTATCAGCTATGAAAAGGGGCACTTTTCATAGATAAAAAGGGGCACTTTTGGGGTACTTGAAAAAGTGGGGGGCACTGTGCCCCCCCCCCCCTGCCCCCTCCCCCGGGTGCGCCGCCTCTGGCACATATTCATGAATTCTTAATATATACATGTATAGGTACTTGCCTTGTACCCTCTTCTCGGTTTTTAAAATGTCTTTCTCTCCCTCCGTTGTCATGTGGTTTTAATGATTTATTTATAAGATAATTCTTGGTTTCGAACAATCACCCGAATAGGTATACCACATAGGCAGGCGCATCCATCGCGAGATCATTTTGATTTTTTTTTTTTTTTTTGATTTTTTTTTTTTTTTTTGAGGCGGGGGGGGGGGGGGGGGGGAGAGGAGGTGTCAAATCAAATTTGCCGACATGATTATTTTCCAACAAGCAAAGAAGAAGGAAAACAGGGTCCTTACTTTTTCGAATTTGCCGACAAGCATACATGATGCTTGTTAGATTTTTTTAATGTGTCGATAAATCTTCTCTACTATACATGTATACTGCAGGAAAGCGATATCAATATAATTCACCACTTGATCAAGGTTGACAGGCATTTAACAATCACTGAGATAGTGAGTATATGGGTATTTGAATGAGGAAAAAGAAAATATTACGTTGTGTAAGAGAAAAGAATACGGTGTACAATATGTAAGGGTATAAGAGAGAGAAAAGGGAAGAAAAATTAGACGAGAGAGAGAGAGAGAGGGGGGGGGGGGAGAGAACGGCTGGGAGGGGGGGGGGAGATAGTAGTCTATAGTAACAATGAGTTGCTTAAAGAAAATTTTTAAAGTGAGATAATTCTTCGAAACGGCACGTTATTAAAATTCATAAGGACACTGACTGTCAGATAATCATGTAAATGTCATTTCTAGAATTTCCAGAGAGATATCAGAGAGCATTTATAAAAGATGATTGTTTTCACTACAAGGGGGTTTAGATGAGAATTCGTGGATGTCAAAAAAAATTCCTTTTTAACCTGCAGTTTATTAGTCCAAACTGAAAGGGTACTTTGAAAATGTCACACCTTTGTTTCACTACTAGAGATTTGTCTATTGGCTTACGTCAAGTTACAAGTTACGATCGAGGACATATAGGGACACTATTTTTTAAAAGGGATATCTTTTAGGCAATATGTGTCGTCCCTGTCCTCCTTACCTCCTAGCATCATGAAGAGTAATTTGTAACGTGACGAGGAAAAGAGCATAATCACTGATTATTAATCAGTATCTGTCTGTGAAGTCAAGTTCAAAGGGGAATGGGGATAAGGAATGACGATTTGAAGATCGATGCACCCTTTAGAAGTTGAGTAGCAGATGTGTAGGAATAATATGTATAAGTGAATTTTTAGTATGAAGAAGGGTACGTTTAAAAAAAATATGTTAAAAGAGCGAGTCATCAAATTATATTACTGAATATTATCATGATTATGTTTTGAAAAAAAGGGGGGTTTGTGCTCAAAAGGGGGAGCCCCCGCTCCACAACCTTACATTACAGGGCAACATTTTGCTGATCGACTCAAGCTGCTCCGATTCTTGGAAGCTAAAAAGGGCTCCTTTGAGAACTTTAACAGGCAAACTTTTATTAGCATGCACTAAAAGGAAAATAGGTAAACTTAATTGAGGGGGCCCCGGGGGTGCCGGGCACTTAGCAGGAGGTAGGCATTTTGGGGGTACATGAAAAAGTGTGAGTGGCATTTTGCCTCCTGGGTCCTGCCCTGGTCCTGCCCCTTCCCACCAAACGCGGGGCCGCCTTTGCCCCCGCCCCCGCCCCCTCCCCCGCCTCCGCCCCTCCCCCTCCCCCCGCCCCTCCCCCTCCCCCCTCCCCCGCCCCTCCCCCTCCCCCGCCCCTCCCCCTCCCCCCTCCCCCGCCCCCCCCACCCCTCGCCCGCCGTGATATTTTTTTTCGGAGGATGGGAAAGTCACTAGACGAAAATCGACGCTCCTGATTGGCTTAAAAACTCTTGAGATAGATGTGATTCAGTCGTTTTGGTAAAGTGCAGAGTTTAGTAAGTCGATTCAAGCACATACGTATACATGCACAGCTAATGTATACCGTATATACGCAACATGCATGCAGTACACATGCAGTGGGCTCACTACTCGGATTCGAACACCTATCCATCTAGCTAAATGTGGCAACATGAATTGCGACTGTGACACAAGGGGACAGATCCCTTCGATCTTAAAATTAAGAATTCACTGAGTGACTGACAATGTTTACATCTTTTTGTGAAATTGTACAGTGGGTCGGCAAGGCCAAGGACCAAGGCTCAAGGACAAGGCTTATTAAACGCGCTGCTAACTCCAGCCTGGAGTTCGATAGATTTAGATCAGTAACTAATGGATGCTTACAATTGAAATAGAACCTAAAAGTTAGGCCCTAAGCCTTGGCCTAGATCTATTCTAAGTTACCTAGACAGTAGACAGAAAGATCCGTCTGTTAAGGAGTTTTAAAAACTTTTATAGGTCTATAACATTTTTGGACGTTTACTTTAGTTTGAGGCTCTCCTCCAAGACCAAGACGAACGGAAGCCTGCGCATGGCATAGCATAACGTTCACTGTAAGTTAGATCTACTCTCGGCCTGTCTTAACTACAGGGCCTAGGCTATGGGCAAAGTATGACTATGAGGTAGGTCTACCTAACCCGAAAGCTGACTAAATATTACATGTCAGAAATTTAAAAAAAAGAAAATTAAAAAAATACATGAAATATCGATCATGATAAATATACCGGTTTACTGAATAAGTGCACCGGCATGATTTTTAAAATTATCCCAGATATAGATCTAACGTTACTGGTATTTTTACCCCATTTTCCGATGTTTTGGATATGACATTCACATTGAGACTTAAAATAAATAATTTAGTTCAATACATTTCAACATGTGTGCGTCTCGCACTTGTACACAAACGTATAAAAAAAAAATACTAGTACTCCGTTTCTGGATGACCATGACCTTTGCTTGTCATAGATGTGACCTGAAAACGCTTCGTTCGATTCTTAGTGAGCCGACTGCATATGTATACACTGGATGCATGTTGCGTATTTTCAAGTATTGTAACTCCGAACAGATTGTATTACCGAACGTGTAAAGTTAAGCGCCTAAAATGGGTTTTCATACGCGTGGGATTACGCGTATGAAAACCACACTATTGATACCAAGGTTGTGTCTTTTTCCCATAGGTTTCACACGTTCGGAATTACGGTACCTTTTTCAAGGGACCAAAACGCCGCGTCGTTGGGAAGGGGTTCACTCGGATGGGAATATCGTATTAAATCTACGTTGTCTTTTTAAAATTCCATCAACTTCTTTTTTTGTAGGACTTTGAGCATTCAATATGTATAGTTTGACAGATATTCATTTCATATTTTATTTGCTATCGTTGATTTTCTGAAAAGTGTTCGGACACTGGATCAACCACCATATAAATTGTACATTGCATTGCATACGTGTAGCTGTACTAGCTGTGCATGTGCTTGAATCGACTCACTAAACTCTGCATTTTAACAAAACGACTGAATCACATCTATCTCAAGAGTTTTTAAGCCAATCAGGAGCGTCGATTTTCGTCTAGTGACTTTCCCATCCTCCGAAAAAAAATATCGCTCCCGGGCGCCGCCCCGCCCCTCTCCCTTGTTGCATCGATCGCGGAACAGCCTAATATAGTATGTAGGTACACTGTCGCTTGGTCTACCACCACTCGGTCTAATTATCAGTTCGTCGAACTCCACGTGGTCTAACTTCATTTTGTCTACAACCAGTTTGTTTACTTACCATTTCGTCTAATTTCCATTTGGCCTAATAACCAATTCGTCTAATACCCAGTTTGGCTAACCCCATTTAGTCTAAAACCCATTTGGGCTAATTTTAACTTCGGCTAATTTTCACTTCGTCTATTTCCAAATAGTCGAACAGTCATTTTGTCTACAAGCCACATAGTCTAATATCCATTTGGGCTACACCTACTTTGGCTAATACCATATGGTCTACCTATCATTTGGTCCAATTCCATTTAGTCTAATAACCAGTTGGGCTACTTATCATTTAGTCTAACTGTCATATGGTCTAATGACCATTTGGTCTAATATCCAATTCGTCTAATAACCAGTTAGGCTACTTATCATTTGGTCTAATTTTCGTATAGTCTAATGACCATTTGGTCTAATTACTGTTTATTCGCCATTTAGTACCAAGTTGAGAAAGGACAGGGAAATGAAACTTTAAAAAAATGAAACTTCAAAGAAGTCATCTACTTAAATGTGCATTAAAAGAGTTATTCACCTTACTGCTGCTTATATCAAGATCAATAAATATCCCTACATTATTATATATCAATTATTTAATTTATTAAAATCATTTAGTATTATTGTTTAGTAATTAAAACATTTATAGGTCTCCTCTTCCTTTCATGACTTAAGTAGATGAACCTGATTTTGTATTGCACTTCAAATTATGTTTATTGGGTTGATATTCTGTTATTCGTGTTTCTTATTTGATATCCGATGTACAAATGTTTGTGCAAGTAGTAAATAAAAGCTAGGGGCGGTGCCAGGGTATTTTCATATGAGGGGCAATTAGACGCACAGACTTGGGGTTTCAACGAACTGGGTACCTTTTTTTGGAAAAGGGGAAACTTAAATATAAAGGGTGAAGACAAGAATGGAACATGGCGTTTTGATACGTTGCTGTACCCCTATATTGTATTTAACACACATTACATTTTAAGGATATATTTTCTATTTTTTGCATAATATGCAATTCTGCTCTACTCCTAACTTGCAAGCGAGCGACCAAAAATACTATGTTCTTGTTGAAGGTCATGCATGGTGCTTGCATTATACAGTGATTTCATGACGAAGATGCCGCAAAAGCGTTTAATTTCAAGCACAATCTCTCAATAAAAGAGATAGAGAGGACTTTATGTTACTGCCATGAGTTACAATAAGTGAGTGCGAGGGAGCGTAACGAGCAAGCTTCGGGAGGGGGATATCTTAATTTCTGCAATATTATTAAACTTTTGGGCACTGGCGTAGCCAGGGGGGGCACAAGGGGGCCATGGCCCCCCCTGTTGATCGGAGAGCAAAAAAAAAAAAAAAAAAAAAAAAAAAAAAAAAAAAAAAAAACTAATTTCCTTTTCACATGCTGGTCTTACTAGGACTTACCCTACCCCTACCTTACAATCGAAATAAGGAAAAATAAAATGGAAATATTACCAAAAAAGTAAACAAAATAAACACTGCTTTCATTTCCAGCAAAAACTGTTCCTTTCCAAATCATAACCCCGAAACTTTGTTAACAACATTGACTAAGTAGATTGGTAACAGAACATTTATATTTCTTTTAGTTTGTCGAGAGTTGAAAGAAATTGTACTCAGAATGATGAAGAGGCGTATCAGTTATTCTTGCCGAATATAAACCTCTCTTTGTGAATGGGTATATGTCCGATGGAGGCAATAACCATTTTCTTCGTTTTGTAAATCTTGAGTTTGTTTAAGAGTTATCATTGTGGTAGCCAACATTGCTTTTATACGAAAACAATGTCACCGTTATATCATTTTTATGGTCTTCATCCGAGGAGAAGCAAAACACTGTTTTTCAAGGTAGAGTTCGATTTTATAGAGGAATATTCAAAAAAGATACAATTTCATTCTTTGTTCAAGTCGTATTTTATATACTAGTAAGTCATCGGACGAGATGCTTTCTGCTTTGATGTTTACAGTTTTGAGTCAAATCTATTATCACTAAATTGAATGACAAAAACGGCCTTCACATGTGGCAAATCATGTGCGCTTGACTTGGTTGTATGAAGACTTTGTTTAGCCCGTTCTCTATGTGTAATTACATTATTTCCATATGTTTTTATTACAAATTGTGATCTCTATACTCTTTACACGATGTAATTCTAATATTTTTCCGTGCTAAATACTCACATTGATGTTCATTTTGGTTACAAAAATTAATCAAACTATATAATTCCTCAGTACTTAAATGAAGGAGTACGTAGCTGGATTCGTGTAGTATATACGAATTAGGCAACTAATGAACAACCTCTAACCGAGAAAATGAGATAAAGAGCTAAACAAGGCAGCTAAATAAATTGCTAAAGTCTTTTACATGCACCTAATAAAGATGTTGCATGTGTTTTCAAATGAGACTACCGCTTGAGATGAGATATAAATTCCACTCCATGAGAAAGGGCGTCCTCTTAGTCATATGTTAGTCAATAGTCAGTGTGTCTGTGTGTGGGTTTTTGGTTGTTAGTCTGTATATTTTCCTATCCGAAAACACGGGTTTCAACGTTTCGTATGTACACTGGTACAGCTATTTATACACACCAACTACATGTAATTTTGCGTATTGCTTGGAATTCTGGAGCCCCAAGGAGTGGTAATCCTTCCACTACAATTCATTCCAGCGGAGTAGAGAGAAAAAAAATCCTATTTCATCTGTCACTTCTCAAGTAGGTTACACCAGAATAGAATTTTAGGATGCAGAAAATGCCATTTTCATGACCTGGTTTTAAAAAATTTTCCTACCGTGGGAGGGGGATACCCCCTCCCACACCCTCCCCCGCTCGGTCGCTTCGCTCCCTCGCCTTGGCCCCCCTCTTGAAAAATCCTGGCTACGCCAGTGCTTTTGGGCACTGTGTCCCCAGCCTCGCTAAGTTCCTGCTCAAAGGTGTCACACTGTTGCCATACCAAGAACTAAATATTCTGCCATTAAGCTTCTCTGATTCTTTTGAGCTATGCATACTGCTATTTTCAGGGGCGGCGTACAGGGGGGGGGGGGGCAGGGGGCGGTTGCCTCCTTTGATTTTTCAAGTGACCAAAAAGAAGGAGAAGAAAAACGAAAAAAGAAGGAGAAGAAGTAAGAAGAGTATGCAACTATTATTATTATTATTATTATTATTATTATTATTATTGTCGTAGTTCGAAGTAGGTCACTCCAAAAAGAGCACATATGGGCAACCACTGTTGTGTGTTCTCATCTTTTATTATAGATAATAAAACAAAAAACCCCAGGATCAACACCCACTCGTCACAGGGACCAATGCACTGTCTGAACTCAGTCAATTCCAATACTGGAATTACAAACTCCTGAAGAATTGAAGTATCAAGAACCAACTACAGGTACGGTACGGTACGTTGAGAACAAGCATGAGAGAAGGAATGAATCTCCGATGCCCTGGCCGATTTAACGAGTACTCTACATCACATCACTGGTTTGACCGTATCACTTAAAAACTAATGTGCCTGCATCATTAAGACCTTCAATCCTTCACTTCCCTCAAACTTTCTAATATTACCTAATTACAATGTACCTCTGAACTAATTTACGTAAATTCCGACCCTCAATCTCTTAACTGGGCAGAACTATTTTACCTTATGAAGGAATATTACAGTGATTAGCCTTCATCAATAAAAACGGGGCAGACGCCCAGTTACAATTAACGTAAAAAAAGGAATTCAAAGAACCTCAACAATGATTGGTTTTCTTTCAGAAACTTTATGGCGCGATTCCTAGTTCACAAAAAAAAGAATCCAACGAACCTTACACAGTAATTTGTTTTCATTCATAAACTTATGGAGTGATTCAAGGAATTCAATTTCAAACAATCTTGAACCCAAATAACAGAGCTTACATGTATAGAAAACAATCTTTCCATAGCAAATTCCTCACATACATGTATCTTCTTGACTAATGAGAAGCGTGCCAAACACGACTTTAATACCTTTATAAAAAGCACTAACAAAAACTCAACTTTCCACAATTCCCCCACTCAAAATATAGTCGTCCCGACTATAATATAGGATATAATTCAAAGTAATTTCTGATCAATTTATCCACTACTACAATCGATACTCAAAATCAAGATAAAAGATCAGTATTAAATTTACTGTGTCTATCTTCCAGTTCACTGGCTCAAAGAATACTCTTTATTTGTGAAATTATCTGCATGTATCATGCCATAATGGAATGCCTTGTCAGATAATAAATTTTCCATTGTATCATATACCTCAAATATGAAATACCTTTGTAAATCAACATCAATCCTCTGGATGCAATTAAATCAAATACATCTTTTCAATTTCTTAACTGTTTTCAATCCTTTATCAAATTCCTGTTTTGTTACTTTCCTGTTCATAAAATTTCTCTTGGAAAGATTAAAAAAATGAACAATCCAGATCCAGCCAAATCAAACTTGACAAGTATATTACAATAACAAACTTACAAATTCCATTCATTTGTTAACAAACTGAATAAAAGTTTAAGATGAAACTGACTTTCAAAATCTAACGTGGCAAATACAATTCTGTCAACAATTTCTTTATTTGTATAAGGTAAGCAGAGCTATCTCGTTTTCTAATCAAAATCTCAAAATATAGAAATTCAAACTTGCACTAAAAGTACTTTTTTTTCATTTCATAAATAAGGCTGAAAGTAAATTTAATCAAGGATAACAAATTAGGCTGAAAGTAAATTTTAGTGAAGGATAACAAATTAGGCTGAAAGTAAATTTTAGTGAAGGATAACAAATTAGGCTGAGAATCAAAATCGTAATTTTCTTCACCTTACTCCCATATTCCAAAAAAACTAAACCAGCTAAATACTTGTAGCTCCAAAAATTTCCAAAATCAAACTAATTCGATAAATCAGTCCATTACATGACTAATTATTCAAATAATAAATCCCTGAGCAATTATACTGGAAGACCAGTTACTGCCGAAGTCGGCAAACGATACGGATTACGATTCCTTCCACGTGTAAGCCTTGTGGAACGTCTAACTTGTCTAGTCTCTAGAGGTTCAGAGTCATTACTGGTTAAATATAACCACATTGGTACATCATCATCATCACTATCTGTATCATCGGTATCATCAAGATGATTCTGTTCCAACCCATTGTCTGAATTTCTATCGATATTACTAGGTACTGGAAATATATCAATGGACTCTCCGGACTGACGGGGATCAATTATCAATCGTCGTCTATTCACCCACTTTGATTTACCACCGAAACCTGGCCTTATCTGAAGAACATCACTCTCTTCATTTTTTGCGACGATTACATAGGGAGAATCCTCATATTTGCTCTGCAACTTGTGACGCTCTGAAAAAGCATCACGGCGCAGTAACACTCTATCCCCTACTTTCAAAATAGGAACCTCTCTAACCTTCTGTCTCTGTTCCTCTTTCAGTGCAGCAGCTCTTTGCTGATCTACTACATTCTGATAAGCTCTTTCCATGAGCTTTTTCTGATTTTCCACATAATCATCACTCCAGGATAGCTTTGATCTACTCAACAGTTGATCAATAGGCAACTGAGGACCTCGGCCCAACATAAGAAAATAGGGAGAGACTCTAGTGACACGATGAGGAGTAATATTATACATGAATACTATGTGCTTAATCAACTCTGGCCAACGCCTTCTCTCTTTAGGATCCACTGATCTCAACAGCCCACACAGAGTTTGATTAAATCTCTCACATTGTCCATTACAATTCAACAATTCAACAATCTTCTCTTCTTCAACCACTGACAAACCTTCCAACTTCATTCCTTTTGGAAGATCTGCACCATCTCTACTATCTACATTATTGACATCCTCCCTAATACTGGGGGTCTGATCACTAATATCATATACTGCCACCAACAAACTACCCCCTTCCTGTGATTCTACATAGACCTCCTTTTTCCTATTAACTGACTGTGCCTCTGCTACTGGCGTGTGAGGGGGGATTCGCACTTCGTGCTCAGAACTATTCTGCACCAACAACTCAACAGAATCTCCCTTAATGCTTTGGGAACCTTCCACAGTACAACGTGTAGGGTCAAATCTACTCAATGTATCCTTCACCAATACATCAGCATTAGTAACACCTGACTGAACCGTACAAACTACTCTTCGAACGGACAAGGGTGGAAGAACTTCCTCAGAGCTCACACTAATATGGGTATGGTAACCAGCCAAATCTTCTCCACAGTCTTCCCCTTTATTCGGTTCAAATGATCGAGATAAAATCAACTTCTTAATCTCGGAAGGCAATCGATGAAGAATATTACAACCCAACAAGATGGGATGTTCACGCCGAACAGAACGACGAACCTCATCGTGTGTCACAAGGAAGCTACCCATTAAATCATGACCTTCGATAGTTATTGGTACTTCTACATATCCTTCAACAGGGACTTCAACATCACCTACCCCTACTACGCTTACAAACAAACCATCAAGCTGCTGTAGACCACCATCTAAATCTTTAAGTTTGGAATGAAATACCGATGAAGGGATTATGGAGGTCATCGCCCCCGTGTCAAACACGCAATCGAGTTCAACATCTTTGAACTGGATCTTACCTCTAGGGCTCTGAGAGATTAACTTCTGTGCTAACACACTACTCTTAGCATTGCCTACATCACTCACCCTAACACTTGGACTATCTATTGGAACATTAGGGGACTGTGGGCTAGATGTTACCATCTCTGGACAATTCTTACTAATATGCCCTCTACCCTTGCATTTGTAACACAAAGTAGGCTCGGTGCATCTGGGACGAGTGTGCCCTTTCTTTCCACAGTTGTAACATACTAAATCATCGGGTGGAACTTTAGGGATACCACCTGATTTGCGAGTTGTCTTCAAACTCTCTACTGAATCAGCCAAAACTGCCACCTGTTTGCATAACTGATTTAAATGACCTCTAAGTTCACCAAGTTCCTTATTGCCAACAACTGAATCTTGACTACATGAAGTTACTCCTATCACAGGGTCTTCCATCCTCACTTCCTTTACCCCAACCTTTCGACTAGACTCTTGGTCTCTGAACAGATCTAATGCCTCTGTACGCATATCCATAAAAGTCTTACTTTTCATAGCCAATTCAATCCTACGTAACTCTCGCCTCACCCATGCCTCTCTTGCACCTCTAACGAATCCTTCTTTCAAAGAAGTATCACGCAATGCATGTAATGCCATCTTTTCTGCGTCGGAAGGAGCAGCCTGCTCCATGCGAGAATAGTACCTCATTAAATTTCTACTGAAGTCAGCTAGTGACTCACCATCCTTCTGAATACAAGAGTGAAAACTAGCACTTAAGGTTTGGAGGGATTCTACTGGACAAAATTGGGACTTAAGTATAAGAACCAACTCATCATAATCCTCTCTAACTGATTCATCGCGACAAAGAATCTCCTCTTTCGCTATCCCACCTAGATGATCAACTAATGCCTGTGCTTTGGACTTTCCACTCAACCTGTAACAATTACTATAGGACTCAAACTCATCTAACCATTCCTTTAGTGAAGGGTCTCCAGGAGACTTAGGTGGACCTCTGAATTTCTGTAATTTTACTTTAGGCAATTGTGGGGTCTGTTGTACACTCAATCCCTTCAAAACACTAGTTAAAGTTTGCAACATCTCTGTCATATTTTCCTCTGCCATCTTGAACAATCTTATGCTGCCTTCAATTATATAAAATCTATCTTAATCTCATCTCAAAAAAAAACTAACTCCACAGGAAAACATCCAGCCCAAGCCTTATATTAAGCAAGAATCTAACTCCACAAGAAAACATCCAGCGAAAGCCTGTACTAACAAAAATCTAATCCCTAACAAATTTCTAGCTTTAAATCAACCTATCTTAAAATGCCCAAACCTGTTATTTTTGGTGTTGTTGTTTTTATTACATATACAAGATAAGCCCCCTTTTCACGGAGTATCAGGATTTGATTCTCAGCCTAATCTATTGAAACTTCCTTCTAAGTAATTTCCATCATTAAATTAAACCATACAAGTAGCTCTGCTTTCAGCCATCATTACAAGGTGCTGTGAAAGAAATAGGAGAAAGATAAATTGTTATTACACAACTTAAAACTACGCTTAACTACGGCTGGAATCTGGAACAAACATCTGTACCCCCAGTCAGCTAAACTCCACGATGCTGCCCATCCTCAGTCAACTGTATTCGACATCTCTGGAACCAAAATCGGGAATCAACCTATGGATAAAATTGCCTTACCATGCCTTACCATATTCCTATTCCTATAGGAATAATGTTCTCTAACAGTCACTGTTTCTCCAATAATAATGTTCTAACAGTCGTCTTTCTCCAAAACTTCCATCGTTCCACCGACGCTCTCGTCACTCCAGGTATTCGATGCTGTTGTAACTCCGACACTCTCGTTGCTCCAGCTATTCGATGCTGTTGTAACTCCGACACTCTCGTTGCTCCAGCTATTCGATGCTGTCGTAACTCCGACACTCTCGTTGCTCCAGCTATTCGATGCTGTTGTAACTCCGACACTCTCGTTGCTCCAGCTATTCGATGCTGTCGTAACTCCGACACTTCCCTCGTTGAACCTGGGGTTGTCCCTCAGAATCAGAGCCCAATCCGACCTACCCTGCTCGCAGCGCCAATTTGTCGTAGTTCGAAGTAGGTCACTCCAAAAAGAGCACATATGGGCAACCACTGTTGTGTGTTCTCATCTTTTATTATAGATAATAAAACAAAAAACCCCAGGATCAACACCCACTCGTCACAGGGACCAATGCACTGCCTGAACTCAGTCAATTCCAATACTGGAATTACAAACTCCTGAAGAATTGAAGTATCAAGAACCAACTACAGGTACGGTACGGTACGTTGAGAACAAGCATGAGAGAAGGAATGAATCTCCGATGCCCTGGCCGATTTAACGAGTACTCTACATCACATCACTGGTTTGACCGTATCACTTAAAAACTAATGTGCCTGCATCATTAAGACCTTCAATCCTTCACTTCCCTCAAACTTTCTAATATTACCTAATTACAATGTACCTCTGAACTAATTTACGTAAATTCCGACCCTCAATCTCTTAACTGGGCAGAACTATTTTACCTTATGAAGGAATATTACAGTGATTAGCCTTCATCAATAAAAACGGGGCAGACGCCCAGTTACAATTAACGTAAAAAAGGAATTCAAAGAACCTCAACAATGATTGGTTTTCTTTCAGAAACTTTATGGCGCGATTCCTAGTTCACAAAAAAAAAGAATCCAACGAACCTTACACCGTAATTTGTTTTCATTCATAAACTTATGGAGTGATTCAAGGAATTCAATTTCAAACAATCTTGAACCCAAATAACAGAGCTTACATGTATAGAAAACAATCTTTCCATAGCAAATTCCTCACATACATGTATCTTCTTGACTAATGAGAAGCGTGCCAAACACGACTTTAATACCTTTATAAAAAGCACTAACAAAAACTCAACTTTCCACATTATTATTATTATCATTACTACTATTATTATTATTAATATCATTATCATTATTATTATTATTATTATTTGTTCATCTAAAACGTAAATTAATTCGCTCGTTGGCACCGGGGGAACAATGCCCCCCCCCCCCCCTCACCTTTCCAAGCACCGGGTCAAAAAGTGTCTCCTGCTACCGTCAAAAATGCCGCTTTTTATACTTGTTCACTGCCTTCTTTTTCTTCTTTTAAGGCAGTGGCGTATCTAGGTTTATTACATAATTCGGAATTTTTTTGTTTTTGTTTTTGACCTCAGCTCAGGATAGAGTCGATTCAGAACAGCAACCCCCCCCCCCCCCCCCCGGGCTCCCTAGGCCCTTTCAAAAAGCTCTGGCCACAACCTGTCCATGGCCAACAAAATGACGCATATAGTGTTGTTGGTAGGTGCGTAGACGAAAAGGGAATAGCCCAACAGGCAATTAGCCTTAGTGATAATTAGACGAAGTGATGTTTAGACAAATTGGCATTTAGACCAACTGACAATTAGACTAAATGGAAAATGGACTAAATGAAAGTTAGACCAACTGCACATTAGACCATATAAATGACATGTAGACTAAATGGATACTAGACCAAGTGGATTTTAGTCGAAATGCCTGTAGACCAACTAGTTTTAGACTGACTGGGAATTAGACAAACTGACATTAGACGAACTTGTATTAGACCAAGTGACAACAAAATACAGTAGACGAAATGGTAAATAGACTCATTGGTAATTAGACAAAGTGATAATTAGCCCAAGTGGTCATTAGACCTTCTGGTTATTAGACCAAGTGCAAATTAGACCAAATGAAGAGTGGACCAAAAGGGTTTAGCCCGAATGAAGGTAGCCCATCTGGAAATTAGACCAAGTGGTTTTAGCCCAAGCGTGCATAAACCATGTAGGTATCTCTATGGCTTCACATGAGTTTGATTTGGGCTTTACATTGCTGGTGTTAACGCCGAAATTAGCAATTTTTTCGCCACCCGTGTTTTTGCTGCGAGGAGGTTACGAACCGGAAGACGGAGAAGTCACATATGTTAATTTTCTGATGGTAACTTCATGAAAATTCCTTATTGAATTATGGCCTTTGTTGATGAAGATCTGAGCATCAAAGAAAGGTAAATATGAGTCTCATTCGAGAGATGTGAAAGGTAAAACGTATTCCACCAATTAGATCAGTCCCACCTGTCGGTATTTATGTAGACTATTCATTGTTTATTTATCTATGTTGACGTTGGTCACTCACGTCACACTTAGATCTATACGAGGTTATTGGAGATAACATCGCACTCTGTACCTTCGTACCGCGAGGAATTGCCTCCCATAGCAAGTGTGTGATCTCTAACACATACATGACATATTGTTGGTTCTTCATGACTATTTCAAGTGTGTGTCTGTGTGTCTGTGAGCTGTGCGCTGTGAGTGTGAGACTCAGTGTGATTTTTTATTAGACGTGATTCATATCTGGGTCTCATAACACAAAGGTTTGCAATCAATCGCAAATTTGAAACAACCATTCTGATTAGTCCAGGGTCAGCTTTTTGAACGAGATGTGCATGAAATTCAAGTTTGTCTTTGAAATTTGAAACAACGATCATGATTGGCTATTGCAACATGTGCAACTTCGCAAATGATTGCAAACCTTAACTTAAGGCTTTGTGTCACAGCCACAGGGCCCTGATTACTTATTGATGTTAAGGTATCAACCTTTTCAGGTTCGGGTACATCTGCCTCCTTTATTTTATTTATTTATTTATTTTATTTGTTGTTTTATTTTAACAGGGTAGCCCTTTCAGTTATAAAAACTGCTCAACCAAGGGGCCCTGTATCAAAATAATAAAAGCATATTTACAAACACATATAAACAATTGGGGTCGGGCTAACTCGGCACTAGGGCGAACTCGGCACTGCGCGGTGACTATGTTTCAAGAGTTGAAGTCCACGCTACGCACCGTACCCTTTTTTAGCCTTAAATTTCATGTTTTGCATAATTTTACTTCTTGAAATTGTCAACATTACTTCTTTGCTAATCATTTTACACATTGATATCAAATAATTTGAATTTAAGTGTTTTGAAATGTGTAATTAAATGCGAAATTCAACACAAGTGTTTGCGATCACTTTAACTCTCTGGGCTCACTCTGCGGTGATTTTCCGCCAAGGCCGAGTTCGCCCTAGTGCCGAGTTAGCCCGCATCCAAACAATTAACACACATATTGAACATAATATAAGGTTGAAACGAACAAAAAAACAAAAACAATAAAAAAAGCGAAAAAAAGAATATCGCAAAAAAACCAAACAAAAAAACAGAACAGTGTAATGTAAAGATATAATATTCATGTAACATGATGTAAGTATTAAATAGATTATTACTGTGTGAGGGAAAGGAGTCTGCAGTGTTTTTTCAATGAATCCAGTGAGCTTGATGAACATAAAGAAGGGGGTAATGCATTCCATATAATGGAGCCTTGATAATAGAAGGATCTTTTAAAATATTCGGTCCTGGGTTTATTGATGTATAGAGAACTGGCAGTTGCATTTCTGGTATTAACGTTTACCGTTCGATAGCATAGGATATCCTTAATGTATTTTGGCATCTTATTATTTATCACCTTATACATCCATATTCTAAATTGGTATTGCACTCTCTCAACAACTGATTGCCATCCTAAAGTAGATAATAGTATACTTCGAGGTGTCAAAATATCTACATTCAGTATCAAACGGGCATAACGATTTTGAAGTTTTTGTAACTTATCTAAATGACACTTTGCTGAATTGCCCCACAAAACAATACCATAGTCAATATGTGATAATATCAAGCTATCATAAACAGTTTTAAGATTCTTTTCGGTAAATAATATTCAATTCTTTTAATACATGCTATAGTTCTAGATATTTTGGAAACAATTTTCGATATATGTATGTCCCACTTCAAAGAATTATCAAATATTACACCAAGATATTTGAATTCATTTGCAACTTCAATTATATTATCTTTGTATGTTAAATGTACAGTTTGATTTTTAATTCGTTTTCTAGTACCAAACAACATAATTTTACACTTCTTAATATTCAACATTAAATCATCTTTTCCAATATGATCGACTATTTTTTGAAACTCACATTTCAGCGTTTTCTCAACATGGGCAATTTCTTTTCCTTGGCAAAATATTGCTGCGTCATCGGCATATAAACATATTTTAGTATTCTCACAAAAGGACAAATTACAGAGGTCGTTAATAAATAAAGTAAAAAGAAGGGGGCCTAATATTGATCCCTGTGGGATTCCAGTATTTACATCTTTAAAACCTGACTGAACACCGTTAACCGCGACACATTGTAATCAATCACTTAAGTAACTTTTGAACCAGGCTAATTCTTTTCCCTTTACACCATTTTGCTCCAATTTGTAAAGTAAAATGTTGTGGTTCACCGAATCAAACGCACGTTTCAAGTCCAAAAATAATGCTTCGGAGATAAGACCCCTACCTACTCCCCTCATTAAAAAATCGTTCACATCAACCAGCGCTTTGCCCGTTGAGTGAAGCAGTCGGAAGCTCGATTGCCTTTCACTAAGTAGACTATTATCATTAAGGTAATCATACAATTGGGAGTGCACTGCCTTTTCCAAAATCTTAACAATGTGTAAAAAATCACGCTCACGCGCTAATTTTAAAAAGTCATCCGTTATCCACTGTGATCCATTAATTTTTCTACGAACACTAACAAAGGGGGCGTGTTTATTACATAATTGATTAAAACTGGATTTAAAATATTCCCATAAAAATTCACCATCATTACTACCGTAAAAATTGGACCAAAGAAGTTTTTCTCCGTCATTCACAAACTTAGCAAGGTCAAATTTACGAAAAGATCTGAACCGACTGATAGCTGGTTTTTTCCTAATACACTCCTTCTTCAGATTGACATACACCAAAGAATGATCACTAATCCCCATAGAAATTACATCAGAATGGAAATTACTGTCAACAGACGGTACAAAAATGAGATCAATACATAATCGACTTATGGGTGTTACTCTGGTTGGTTTGTTAATGAGCTGATGGAAATTGAAATAATCACATATTCTGTATCTTTCTAGAAAGGGTATTATTTGTAAGAATGTTACAATTTAATTCTAAAGATTATTATTGCTGGACCATTTTGAATAATGGGGGAATCATGGGGGAGCGGCAGGATGCTGTTCCACATTTTCAGGCAAGTTTGCCCCCCCCCCCCCCAAATTCTGACGAGCAAAATATAAAAAACTTAACAGTTGTAGTTAATGTTGAAGAAAATTTTGAACAAGGGTACAGAAAAAAGAGGTCATCACTTCTTGCGTTTTGCTACAAGACCAGAGAAAACAAAATCTTGAATGTAGGTGGAGGGGGGTCCACTCGCTATTCATAAGGCCCGCTATTCATAGAATACCGCTATTCATTTAACACGTGTTATGAATAACGGTCCTTATGAATAGTTATGAATAGTGGTCCTTATGAACGGAAGTCCTCATGAATGGCGAGGTATTTTGTCTATGGTTTGCTCGCTATGTCGAAGGACCGCTATTCATACAAAACCGCTATTCATTTAGTCACGCATTATGGATAGCGATCCTTATGAATAAGTGGTCCTTATGAATAGCGGTCCTTATGAATAGCGAGGTTACCCCGGTGGAGGGAGGGTGTCAAATTGATCCCTGCTGACCCTTGTCACCATCCAAAAGATGCTACTCACAATCAAACAGTGGGTCATTGTATAGGAAGACAGAACAGAGACCTGACCAATAACTGTTAGACTGACTTACATGTACATCCATTGATTATGCACAAGATAATTTGGGTATGGATCTACGTAAGTGTGCCCAAAAAATTTTGTGCAAGGAGACATTTCATTTTCAAGAAAAGGTGGTTGTGCCATTTTGACATCAAGAATGAATTTAAACTACATCTAGACCCTAGTTAAATAGTAGATGGGCCTATACACAAATCAGTTCTAGATTATTTTATGTGAATGATGTCATTCTGAGGCAAGTATACTTTACATTAATTTTTTTATATTAGAATTCTCTTTTGCTTATGACATTTTGTTGTTGTTGCATTAATAACAGATTGCTATGGCAACATGGTAACCTGTTATTATTTGTGTATTTGTTCAATAAGAATCACAGTTACTTTTATTATACAGTATCCAATAAAAGTTAGTACACATTCCAGTGTAACTTCTTACAAAAATTTATTAAAAGCACAAGCCTTACAGCAATGGTAGAGTAGACATTCTGTGATATGTCTGTTGGTACGTAAGATTTATTCCATAACAACAGTATACCATGCTAGTGATGTTGAAATAGATGGCAACAAAAGTGAGTACACCCCAGCTTTTGTGCCAATTGTCTATGGTTTTTACAGTAAAATATGTTATCCTGAAGGAGAAGATGTTATGCTCATTGTAAGAGCTTGGTCAAAAAGCTGATATCAGAATGACAGTGATTCATTTGGTTTGTTCTAAGCAAAAAAATGCCTTTTTGAAGAAGTTACATTTGGAGTAACATAGCATGGCAAATAACCCAAATCACTGAAGCTCCTATGGGGCATTCTATAACACACAAACTGGAGGAATAAAAATGTCCAAGTTTTGACCCCTCCCAAAATTGTTGGGGATAAGTGGAACAGCATGCAGTCTACGAAATGAGTAATATTGGTAAACTCTACTCTGATTACATATAGTGCTTAGAAACCATGATGGCCATACAAAATTGTGACATTTATGTAAATCTGAATTGATTCCAGTGTGATAAAGTACAGGGGTGTAACTCACTTTTGATGCCACTCTTTTTTCACATTTTTCCTCACTGCACTACACTATTTTTCACAGAATAAATATTTTTTTATCTAAACATGTATCACAGAATGTCAATGTTATCATTGCTCTAAGGCTTGTGTGTTTAATACCATTTTGTAAAAATTTTCATTTGGTATTCATCTTTTTTTTGTTAAAGGTGTACTCACTTTTGTTAGATACTGTATATAAATATGAGAATGTCATTAAAAATGCTCCCCCACAGAAATCTGTTGAAGATGACAAATTATGTGATATTTTTTTAATCCTTACCAGGTTTCAAGACTTCCCATAATCATGATTTAGCGAGTAATGACCCTTTTAGTTTCAGACATGTTGGACAAAAATTCATAGACACATATCCCTTTATCATGTTGCAGGTTTTCTCTTCTGCTCCTTGACCCTGGTGAGATCTACTTTGAAGACTTCAGCGTTTACTTCTACCCAACTGGACTCAAACGAGTATCTGAAGAGGAAGCTACAAGGAGGTAATACAGCGGCAGTGTGGGGGGGGGGGGGGGGGCAACTTACCTTACCCCTTTTTCAAAACCCAATTATTGTGACATATCTAAAATACAATAAAAAGAGTTACGCACCTTTCAAGTTTTAGGCCCAAAGGCCACCTGAAAAATCTGAGAACCTTTGATAATGATAATAATGGTAATTATAATGCTAATGATAATGACAATGACAATGACAATAACAGTGACAGTGACAATGACATTGACAAGGATAATGATAATGTTCATCATCTGATATTATGACAGGCGATGTAGAGGAAGACTGAAGATTTGTTCCAAGTCAATCGTCTTTGATCCTCAAGATGTCTCCCAACCTATCATGAAGTTTCCTCTTCGAAGTTGCATCAAGATCGAGGAATGGAGCCCACCTCTCTTATGCAAGTAAGTGGTGGGTGCAGGAGTGAGAGAGAAAGAGAAAGAGAGTGGAGACAGACAGAGATTTAGATAGAGAGAATGAAAAGAGAGGGAGAAAGAGTGAGAAAGAGAGAGAGAGTGAGAGAAAGAGAACACATACAGAGAAGAGGAGAGAAGAATATAAATTTTAATTATTTCCTTACGTATCACTGATGTGCATGCATCCCTTCTTTCCATCATAGACATTACTAATAGTCATTCATAAGAATGATGTATGAAGTATTCAAATAAAAAAATGACAATTTTCTCTTATTCTCTACCTAACAGGATTGGATCAAAGAGGGACACTCTAGTTATTCAGACTTCTCAAACTATCCATATGAAAGCTGGCAATGAAATAGGGCCTTATAACTTCAAAAAGGTATGTAAAAGTTTTATTGTTAATAAGAGTGTGTTTTCATTTTTGTTTATTTGCATATGTATATATTCTTTGGCCTTTTTTAAAACACATTTTATCAGGCATACCAGATTGTTAATCATTCATCTGGACTAACTGATGATTCTTTATTTGTTTGCATTCACACAGTCTGTTTTGACAATTTGAAAAAGATTCATATTTTCTGGTGTGAATTTGATTGACAGAGAACTTAGATACCATGTTTTATTTGTGTTTTAAGTTTAACTTTACTTATTTGTGTATAGTAAAAGTTGATACAGTCTGTTGTCTTGGAGATGCGCCCACACCAGGAAGGTGCCCATACAATGTACATATTCATATATTCGCACCAGGAGGGCCAAAGTGTACCCTCCACGTGTTCATCTTGGCCCCTCACTCTTGTACCCTGCAAGGGATTTTGTAATTGTTTGTAGTAGTGCTGTTATCAGATGTGTATTGTGGACCTCCTGACCAGTGATAATGTACTGTACAAGAGAAGAGCTATTAAATGTTTCTTATATTGTAATTCTGGTGTGGCCATGTCTCCTTACGACGTAAGTTTGTTTAAAATTAGCAATAAATGTCAACGGGTAACAGCTGATGAAACACTCTTATGTATTACAATGTTATTTGTTATTATAGTGCAATGTTTTTGGAGTGTGATGGATTGGTTGGAAACAGACTAAAAGAATAAACCAGCCCGTGAATACAGGCAAATTTCCTACCTACATATGTATGATAATTGTTAAATATACTCCCTTCAGAATGAATACCCTTGATATACCTCAAACTTCCAAGATGCTTTCCCACCGTAGCTGTAAAACTGTAGAAATTTTTAATTATGCATATAAATATGATGGCACTTTAGTAAAGGTTTACACAACTCTCCTATTCTGCATTATCATAACATACTTGTATTCCTTTTGGTCTATTAGTATCACAGGGCCTATTAAGTGAGAATACAGGAAAAATCCTTTCTAGATTGATCAAAAACTTGAAATGGCTCTATTCAAATTTGTTTTCATTACTCTTTCACTTCCTTTTTATTTCAATTTAATTTTTATAGAGTGATAGCCAGTATTTTTTCACCCTGAACTTTGGGACGGCGGAAGATGTGGTGCATCCTGCTAATCAACTGGCAAGAGCAGCTACTCTTCCTATGGCAGATCAAGATGCCATGGTGAGGAACATTTTACAATCACCGTTATTATCGTCATCATCATCATCATCATTATCATCATCATTATCATCATCATTATATTAATCATCATCATTACCCTCATCATCATTTCCTTCATCACTATTCTCACCCTAATCATCTTCATTGCCATCATCATCATCATCATTATATTAATCATCTTCATTGCCACCATCATCATCATCATTATCATCATCATCATCTTTACCCTCTTCGTCATTTTTTTCATCATCACTATTCTCACCCTAATCATCTTCATTGCCACCATCATCATCATCATTATCATCATCATCATCATTGCCCTCTTTATCATTTCTTCCATCATTACTATTCTCACCATAGTCATCTTCATTGCCATCATCATCATCATCATCATCATCATATTAATCATCATCATTGCCCTCATCATCATTTCTTCCATCATTACTATTCTCACCCCAATCATCTTCATTGCCATCATCATCATCATATTAATCATCTTCATTGCCACCATCATCATCATATTAATCATCATCATTACCCTCTTCATCATTTCCTTCATCATTACTATTCTCACCCTAATCATCTTCATTGCCATCATCATCATCATATTAATCATCATCATTACCCTCTTCATCATTTCCTTCATCATTACTATTCTCACCCCAATCATCTTCATTGCCACCATCATCATCATATTAATCATCATCATTACCCTCTTCATCATTTCCTTCATCATTACTATTCTCACCCCAATCATCTTCATTGCCATCATCATCATCATATTAATCATCATCATTACCCTCTTCATCATTTCCTTCATCATTACTATTCTCACCCCAATCATCTTCATTGCCACCATCATCATCATATTAATCATCATCATTACCCTCTTCATCATTTCCTTCATCATTACTATTCTCACCCCAATCATCTTCATTGCCATCATCATCATCATATTAATCATCATCATTACCCTCTTCATCATTTCCTTCATCATTACTATTCTCACCCTAATCATCTTCATTGCCACCATCATCATGATGATATCAATCATCATCATTACCCTCTTCATCATTTCTTCCATCAGCACTATTCTCACCCTAATCATCTTCATTGCCATCATCATCATCATTATATTAATCATCATCATTACCCTCATCATCATTTCCTTCATCCTTAACTATTCTCACCCTAATCATCTTCATTGCCATCATTGTCATCATCATTATCATTGTCAGCATCATTACAAGCACTACCCATTTTTATTATCAATATTATAATTCAGAAATGTTAGACATTGAGATGGTTTCCAAAGTACAAAGCTATTTCATCTTTGCAAATATATGTCAGTGTTGCCTGACAGTGTCATTTACTTGGAAGAGCTGACTGAAGTTACTACACAAACATGTGGTGATTGTAATTTGATATTCAGTGAAGAATGTGACTTTGTAGTTGGATGCTTTCAAAGTATATTTGATTAGTCAATCACATTCCCTTGTCTATTATATGTATACCTTTGTATTTTTCTTCTTGTGTGTGTGTCTATGTTTGAGTGTGTGTGGGTGTGATTGTGTGTGTGTGTTTATGCTTGTGTATACTATTTAATTACCTATAATTATTTAAATGTCATATTGCCTTTATATTTGAATTCATATCTTTGTTTTTGCCCTTTTATTATTTGTATTGTAAATTGATTGTTATATATCTGTGATTTTATGTTGCCAAATTTGTAAACCGATCCTTTCAGCTTGCTGCTGATCAGTAATTTTTTTATACCAATAAATAAATAAAATAAAGAATAAAGAATAAATAACAAGTTGTGCTTTTGAAAAATGGAGGGATAGATGCTAAATTATTACATTTTATACCGACCACTTTTGTTGTCATATGCATGCCACCTTATCTGATTCTTTAATGGCAAGGATTCTGCTAACAATATGCGTGGAGGGAGGGAATTTATTGTAACACAATATATGGAAAGTAGCAAGTTGAGCTGATACACATCAATTTCAGCTATTGCAGAATAACAGTGATTAATATAATCCAATATTGTAAAAAACTTTCAACTTTTTGTTCCTCCAAGATTGCAACCATTGTGTACTCCAGGCAGAAGAGGGTTAAGTTTGACACAAGTCGTCTAGAGAGCCTGTACGAGACCATCGTTGTAGAGATGGTAGGGGAACGCATCACCCCACTGGTCGTCAACCCAGGTCGTATCATGGTCACATCTACTATACTCTACTTTCAGCCGTTTAACAATGTAGAACCAGTAAGTAATGTCACAAGTTGATGAGGAATTTATCTCTTTTACGACCATCAAAATAATTTATAGTAGAGACAGAAATTAATTTAGATTATCATAGGGGTGGTTCTTTGAAGAGTCCACTTTGGTTATAATGGGGTTCTCAATACACCCATTTAAATCCCTAAAGTCTTTTTATAATCTGAAAGGTCAACAAATCAAATTCTTCCTTGAAATGTTCTTTTGCTTTCGATCTGGATCACTCTTCATGATACTGATGGTTTCTCCAAGTCTGTAGAACCCATTTTTTTAAAAGAGTAAATAATCAGTATGCATATGGGCCATTCTCAGTCACATGTGTAACCAAAATCCTGAAAAATAGTTAATTTAAACCTGATTTTTCAGTATTTGTCTTGTAGTAGAAATCTCTCATTTTTTATTTTTAAATAACAATCTTACCCCCAATAGACGGAAGGTAATTATTTTTAAGGAGAGTACATCACTTTCTTTCAGAGGTCAAAATTAAGTTGGTCACATATGTGACCTTCCATGAAAAGGGGTCTGACTTGTTGGTATTCCACCCTACTTTTCTTGTATTTCCCTTGGAGTGCAAGTTTGCATTTTTCTTTGCTATATGATGGGATTGCTATGAATAGTTTGAAAGCAATTTTCCATAAATGAGTGAACATTCTTTTCTTTTGAAGGTGAAAATTGGGTCGGTCACATGTGTGACCACTCAAAAAGGACATTTTTAAATGTCTCTGTAAAAACATCATGGTTGGGAAATGATTTTTTCTTTTCAAAGAAAGGGAAATATTTCTCATGTTGGAAACTGGTGATATATAAAGATCAATAACATGTAGTCTGATTTTCTGGCAGTGAGGCAAAATTAGGTGGTCATGTGTGTGACCGTTTGTTTCACTTTATAAAGAATTGCCCAGATTGTGAAATATGTAAATAAAGTGACAAATTTCAGTAGTTACTATGAGGATGTTTGGTTCATTCCACACTGCAATATCTTATTCAGCATTGGCTGAATAAGAAGGGAGTATAGATGACCTTCTCTGAGCCATGAACCCTGCCTTTGACCTTTTGTCTTTGATATGGTACTGAATGCAATGGCACCAAGATGTCCGTGATTGAGATATGCTGTTGTCTGTTATTATTAATCATGCTGTCATTTGTCTCTTTTTAGGTGCCTGTTATGAAGATCAAGCTGTCAGACATCAAGAGGCTTGTCAGGAGGCGGTTTTTGTTGAAACATGTGGTGAGGGGAAAAAATATTTTTTGCTTCAAGTGATATTTGACATATGGGGAAAAGCCCTCAAGTTTTGAAGTTCAGGATGACTTGATCACACTTCAAATGTAACTAAATGAAATGCAAAAATTTGTTTCTATGAAATAATTATTTTAATTTCATGATCAAATTGATTTAGTTTCTTGTTTGTTTAATAATTCAGTAATTTATGGGAACGTGGGATTGAATTGTGAAAGAAACTGTCTCAAAGCAATTGGGAAAGGTTACCTATATAGCACATAAGAATTGGTCTATGCTGTAAGGTTTTGGAATCACCAAATGATAAGAAATTGACTCAATCCTGCTGAGAGTCACATGCACTGCATACAGAAATGTGTATATGGGACTACACACAAATGTTCAGCCTGAATATTTCAGCTGTTTCTTGTCATATTTTGAATGTGAGGGCATTTAAAGAACAATCCTTTTCAGGGGACATTTCTGCTATGATAATCTTTCAGACTAACATAAAAAAATGAGAAAGCTCACAAATGATGTTTACCCTTTCCCAGAACTCAACCTTTCCTTTAAAACTGACCATAAATCAGTGGACTAACTTAAACTATATTTAATGTCAGCCTCTTTCGGGGGAATATGGACCGTAACTTTTTACAGAACAAAGTGTATTTCAAATGCCATTTTTTTTACTAATCATAGAAATACAAGAGTACAATTTACTTCTGTCTTAATACAATTTTAATGACAGTATCATGTTTTAATCCTTTTCTATTTTCTCTTTCCTTCTATTCTTTCTGATTGATCCCAGGGACTGGAGGTGTTTTGTGATGATTCAATCCGATCCAATCTATTTCTAGTGCTTTCCAAACCAGAGGAGAGAGATGAACTATACAGCAAGGTTGTTGAACAACCAGGTGAGGTTTGTTTATCTTTACCCACTTGGGATATACAGTGCGTCCGAGAAAAAACGAAACCCTAAAACAAAGGGTTATTGTGACCACATTATGTGCTCTATGGCAATAACTATCTATTTTCCATAAACTAGAAGTATTAAGCTTTTAAATGATACCTTGATGGCATCCATCCATACATGCTTTACCGAGCAGCAGCATTTTGAGAATGACATGTAAAAACTCAGTTTTTTCTGGGACACACTGTGTATGACAGTCAATACCGATACTACCAAAGTTTCTTGGTGACTACTTGAAAGTTGAATATATGCTTCACAATTTTTTAAAAGGTTGTGGATGTTGTGAAAAAAAATTTGTTCCATATTGCGTTTATGTGGGCTATGAATAAGGTCATATAAAGAAAATGCAACAGGTTTATTTATCCCGTCGGATAAAAGGGATTTTCTTTCAAATAATCTGAATAAGTTTTTCTGTTATTTAACCAAGTATATAGAATATAATCTGTGATTTAACCAAGTGAATAGAAAATTGCCTGTGATGAGCTCAAGAATATTTTTCTCCATGAGGTATCTCATGAGCAAATCAACTTTGAAACAAGATTTGGAGATCTGTGATATCATATCTGAACACTAAATGATTTTTATTTAATTTTATTTTAATCCAAGTATGTACAATTTATAATCAAATTATCTGTATATCCTCTGGTCTAATAAAGAAAATAAGCAAAAGTTTTCATTGACTTCCAAATTACTCCCTAATTTCTATCTGTTTTCAGGTGTGAGGTTACAAGAATCGGGACAAGAGAATATGATGTTGCTATGGCAGAATAAAGTTATTTCAAACTTTGACTACCTCATGTACTTAAACAGGTGAGGTGGTATACTGCAACTGTGAATCAGAATTGTTCTCTCTGATACTAGACTGACAGGTTTAAATGGACTGTTTTGTCCTGTTTAAGCAATCTATAACTAAATCTATGATCTTGGGTGTTCTGAAAGTGTACCAATCACCTCAAAAATGATTTGTGTACCGCTAGAAAGTATAAAATCAACCTCAAAGAACTTTATCTGGCATTCTATAGGTCAAGTTTAGGAGTATGAAGGAGATAAAGGATAACATGGAGATGCGAACTCGGAGTTGGGTTCCGCGTTAGCCCATATCTTGGCACGCGCATACGGATGCGTCGAGTTGTCTATTCACGAGTCGCTTTTACACTTACAGAGAGAGGAATTAAACTCTTTATAGAAGTAATATTTGAAGCTCATATTTTAAATATAGTATAACGACATGGAGCCTCTAACATACTGAGCAAAATATTTTTGGGTGATTGGAACCTTTAAGGTAAATAAATAAAATTTTGCCACACAAAGACAGGATTTTTGTTTTGTAATTTTATGTCAGTTATGAGTCATGATCAAGCATCGATAGTAAGGATATTTGTGATCAGGTGTTTGAGTAACTTCTATTTGCATGGAAAATTAGTAATTTTATCCTAATTGTAAGACAGTAAAGGTAGTCTCTGTTTTCATGGAAACTTTATGTTCTTTTGTATATGATTTTGGGGGATCAATTTTAATGCAGGGTAAAATTGGAAGAAGATTTGTCAGCATTGCAAATGTTTTCAACAAATACCTTTCCATGACCCTTTCCTCTCCATCTATCTCCCTATGTCTCCCTTCATCTCTACCCCCCCCCCCCTCTTAATTCAATCTTATTATTATATCTTTATATCTTTTCTCTTTACATTGATCTGTCTTTCTTTACTCTCTTTTCTCCTCACCTGTCTTTCTGTGTTTTAATCCATGTATCTGACATTCATCTTCCCATCTCTCAGTCAAGCTGACCGCAGCATCAATGACATCACTCAGTACCCAGTCTTCCCATGGATCCTAGCAGACTACACCAGCCTTGAACTTGACCTAAGTGACCCTTTGACCTTCCGTGACCTCAGCAAACCAATTGGTGCCATTAACACCAAGCGGCTTGAGAGATTCAAGGTATGTTATTGTTTCGTCTTGCATAATTTCAGTTATCATAGTGCCATGAATATGCATTGTTGTGTGATGATTATTAAAGATGGAGGTCCTAGTTTAGCAAACGGATGAGCAGGATATTCCTTTTGAGGACACATGCAGTTATTATGCGCTATGATATAAAACACTGTTAATCAAACTTATGTAAACAAAATACAAACGCCATGTATCTTTTTGCTGAGCCGTAAAGTTTCATTGGTTTAGTAGTATGTTGTGTGTAAATGAGAATTGCAGTTTTATAGATTTGAATGTATTGAAATTGAAAGTCAATTTAAGCTTACGGTATCATTTTTAATATGAAGTATTGCTGTCAGTTATTATTCATGATATTTTCATAAGAGTTAAAGTTCTTTTAAGAATATGGCATAGCATTTAAAGGCAATTGAAAAAAAAATATTTGCAGACAAAATTACCTATTAAAACTGTAATACTTTAAAACAACAACTATGCCAGTCTGTGTCAAATTATATCATTTAAAGTTTTACTCATTTAAATGGTAAGGTGCCTTTCGAAACTGAACATTGAAAGAAAATGTAAGATTTATGCACCATTTAACCCCAGGAAAACAAAAAAATGTTGAATAATAACCTTTAACTCTCTCATGAACCTAAGCCCAAAATTACATGGATGTCATGCATTGCAATCGGCTCTTGTGAGTGTCAAGGTCAATGCACTATTTTATATGTACAGTCAAACCTGCTTTAGCGACCACCAGTATAGAAAGACCACCTGTCTATAAAGACCACAATTTCCGTTTCCCTTGAAAAGTGTTTCTCATTGAAACATGTATTAAAGGAATCTGTACGTAAAGACCAACTGCTCTTAAAGACCATTTTTTTTGTCTCCCTTGAGCAGTCTATATATACAGGTTTCACTGTATAAGATTTGTTGTGGTGTACTCTTACAGGAGAGAAGGAAAGACATGCCAGAGCCTAAGTTCCTCTATGGTTCCCACTACTCCACCCCTGGCTATGTCCTGTACTACCTGGTGAGGGTTGCCCCTGAGCAGGCACTCTGCTTGCAAAATGGCAGATTTGATCAACCAGATAGGCTGTTCAAAAGGTGAGAATGTTTTCTTTAATACAGGATTATGGCAACCCTCCCGTCATCTTCCACCCAGAAACTGGAGTTGTATGAACATATTCTAGATATTTTCTCTCCTCAGCATATTCTATAGTCATATAACTATTTTTCATTCACTCTCCCTCATATCCATCAATCTTTGCCTCCATATTTTTTGTCTGTAAGTCTGATGTTTGAAAAACCTGACTTTGAAAATCCTCTCTATATGTACAACTTCTGGATTGTTTTTCAAGAAATCTTCCCATTTACCTTTTTTTCTCTATCCATTTCTCCCATTCTTTTTGTTACATGATATTTCAATATTTAATGTCCTGAATAGGTAACTTTATCTTTGATTTCTCGTTTTCAACCCCCACTCTTTTTTTTTTTTCTTCTTCATTGTGGCTGAAGCAGTGTTCTGTCCCTGAAACAGTGTTCTGTCCCTGCCTTCCAAACCTGCTCTTTGCCCTCCCCCTTCCCAGATAACAGTGTTATCAATGACACTCTCACACACATTCAGGATTTATTTTTTTGCAATCTCTGTCTTCTCTTCAGTGTGTCCGAGACATGGAACAACGTCCTGTCCCTGCCATCCGATGTCAAGGAGCTGATCCCCGAGTTCTACCAGCCTGAGATGTCCGACTTCCTCATCAATCGGAAGGGTCTCAAGCTGGGTACATGTCAGGACGGTTCCACAGTCACCAACGTTGTGCTGCCCCCTTGGGCCGATGGTAAGACACCTCTAAAGGCTCGTTTACATGTGCTGTGGTAAACTGCAACGGTGAACCGGTGCAGTGTTTTTTTGTTGTTGTTGTACTAGATGAGTGGAATGGCTAGTGGGGATGGAAAAATTAGCTGCACTTAATAAAGGTCCAATGCGTGCTCACTTATCTGTGTGGTATAAGATACAAGACAAAGCTCAGTATACTTTAAAAAATCCCCATGGTAAACTGCGGCAGTTTACCTCAGCAAATGTGCAGGAGCCTTAACCAGGTCTCCAATACTCTGCTCCTTTGTTGTTGACATGTGAATTGAATCTATACCCTTCTCAAAAGAGGCCAAGTTTGTGCTTCCCATTTGGGCTGATGGCAAGATTCCACTAACCAGGCATGCAATGCTCCACCATTTCTCTTAGCGGAAGGTGAGATACAATGTATTTAGTACAATGTAATACTCTGCCATTTTGTTGTTGATATTTGAAGAGAAAAGTGAACCTTTCTCTATACTTGCCAAAGTTGTACTCCTTTTTGCTGATGATATGATATTAGGGACTTTTCGATTGTTTGGACGAGGATGCTGTTCTCATTCTCTAGCAGTGCCAAACGCTTGCCATCTACTCGTCCCGTCCACCTGGTTGGAACCCATTTCGATTTTAGTTGACGCATGTTCACTACGTCATGACATCATGGCCCCGCCCCCTCTGGCACTGCTGAGGCTACGCAGTGCGATTTCATTCATTTTGAGACCCGATGACGTCATACGTCCTAGAATGGAGGTGAACTTGAAAACCATCGTGGACACGTTCTCGATTCTGGTACTGGACGTGCTAGAGAACATGGAGCATGCACGGTTTGTTCAAATGACGTCATCATGTAGCAGTCACAGTGTGGACGTGCAAATCGAAAACCCACTATTGTGCAAACCACACCCTAAAGCTCCCCATTTTCTTTTTGATCAACCCTTCTCCAGTGCTGTTACTGATATTATGCTCCCTAATTAGACTGGTGGTAAGGCCTTTTTAATACAAAGCAGGTCCCCAATGATCTGCCATTTTGTTGGTGATATTTTATTCACAAAAATAAAACCCTTCTCCACAGTCACCAAAAGTGTGCTTTCCCTGTGTTGATAGTGCAATGTTGCAGCCCTAAAGCTCTGGTATTTTCTTTTTAATTTTTAAAATATTACTGAACCATTTACTATGATGATTTTGTAAGATGCTGTCCTACATAGGGATGCCTATTAAACATGAAGCAAGATCAAACTTTTGCAGTGCTTTGGGTACAGTTATTTTCAACCTGTATATGAAATCCACTAAAAATATTAGAATATAGATCTCAAATATGCTTTCCGTAACATTGTACTGTAACATAAAATGCAATGTGGAGGTGTCGTATTTGAGTGGTTCAAACACTTGACTGGAGATGCGAAGGTCGTAGGTTCGATCCCCGGCACCGCACTTACGTCCTTGAGCAAGGCATTTTATCTACATTGCTCCTCTCCACCCAGGTGTTCAATGGGTACCCGGTAGGATGGGAAAGTCACTGTGGATTGATCAGCATTGTGAGTGTCTCCAAAAGCTGCCTGGCTGGGATGCTCCCCAGGGAGTGGAGAAGGTGCATACATTGTGTGCGGGCAAGCCATGAATCCGATGACTGGGGTAATAATATGTCTGTAAAGCGCTTAGAGACATCATAGATGAATTAGGCACTATATAAATCCAGAATATTATTATTATTATTACTCACATCAGTACATATCATATCATGGACATTTTCAGTGGAGAAAGAATTGTTGCAAAAGGGATGGAAACTGTAAACTCTCTTGTTCTTATTTCAGATGAAGCGGACTTTTGTCGGAAGTGTCGTCAGGCGTTGGAGAGTGATTATGTCTCGCATCATCTTCATCACTGGATTGATCTCATCTTTGGCTACAAGCAGAAAGGTCCTGAAGCAGAGTTAGCTGATAATGGTATGTTCAGTATCCTAATCAGTGAAAGATCAAAAAAATTAGAAAGAGAGGGTTATTTAGCTCTGTAAAGCTCTGAAAGAATTTGAGAAGAAAATGTCATGATGCATTGATCTCTTTGAATACACTGTTCTTCAGAAATTGTGTCTGAGAAAGTTGAATACTGATAAGGGGAAATTTTGTGATGAAGATTTCTTCACATTTTGTTGTGTTTTTTGGTGGAAAAAAATCCCCCTCTTTCATTTACTGCCCATTTGTCCAATAATCAGAATTGCCCTAAACCATTGCATATATATCCTGCAAAATTCAATATTTTAAGACCTCGATTATTGCTGCTTCAAGTAACGATTTGAAACAAAGATTAGCATATGCTCTCATTGTGCAAAGACATGTATACCTGCTTAAAAATGAATGATGAATAGGTAAGTGAAGAGATGCATTAGCTTCACGTGAAATGATATTGCCCCTTTTTATCCTGCCAGACATGATAGCAATAATCAGGAAAGAAAAACCCTTTGAAAATAATTTTTTTTTTTCTTCTTTTGACTGTAGTCTTGATTACAAATATATTCAGCATTTAAAGGGTACCAATCACCAAAAAATATTTTACTCTGTATGTTAGAGGTTCCATGTCATTCTACTATATTCCAAATATGGGCTTCGAACATCACTTCTGTAAAGAGATATTACAAGTTTAATTATACTCTCTATGAGCATAAAAGTGACTCGTGAGTAGACTACTCAGTAACTCAATGCACCTGTACGCAATCGCCAAGATAAGGGCCCGTGTGGAACCCAACTCAGAGGTTCGGTTCCGCGCGAGCACCTTCATGTTATCCTTTATTTCCTTCATACTCCTAAACTGTTGACCTACAGAATTTCAGATAAAGTTCTTTGAGGTTAATTTCATACTTCCCAGCGGTATACAAATTCTTTTTTCAGGTGGTTGGTACACTTTAATATAGGTATTGTTACTCTTTAAGCATTGACTTCCTATCCTGTGAGATAATACCTTTGAGATGACCGACCCTCAACAATCTTTTATTGATTTCCATGGTTGAACAACAGGATGTGTCATTTTCATTGTACATATAGCATGTGCATGTGGATATGAGATTATGGTATACATGTGTTTATTTAGTGTCACCTTTTAGTGATGTTTTTGGAGTATCTTTTGATCCAGAATGCTAGACATTACACATTATACATGAGCAGAAAGAGCAAAAATCACAGAAAAATTTGAATCCATTTTTAATGCGGGAAATTGTGCTGTTCATGAATAAGAAGAATTTAACTGGAAGTAATCAAAGTCTTTAAATTGGCAATGCGGTGTGAATTTTAAAATCCCCTATTTTTGAGTACAGGTTGACAATTTCTTTGTGAAATTTGGTTATTTTTATTAAAATTGTTTCATTTGATAAACTTTTTGTTTTTACTATGTAGGAGTAGAAATAAAAGTATAAATGTTGCCACTTTGAGGAGAAAAGCTGATTTAATTAGACCAGATGAAAAATTTGAACTGCTGTCTGTTAAAAGCTTGTAAGTTCTTAAAGGAGAATGAAACCCCAAACTTTTATGCGCTTTAACAGAAGCAGAAAAACCTAAGAAGCATATCCCTGAAAGTTTGAGGAAAAACGGATAAAAAATAAAAAAGTTATGAAGATTTTAAAGACCTAAAATCAGTAAATGAAATTGGCAACATACTCATTATGCTAATGAGATGCTATGATGTTTTTGTGCTCTTTCTTTATAGGTAATAAGTAAGAAAATTGTCAGATTTCAGCTTTTAAACAAAGAAAATTGAATTATCAACATTGTGCCTGAAATATATTTTTACAACATTATTTGTATAAGGCAATTGGAAAGTATAACACATTTACATCACAGCATCTCTTTAGCGTAATGAGGACATTGCCCATTTCAGATCTCCATTCATTTAGCAATTTTAGGATTTGAAATATTCATAACTTTTTTATTAGTTGTCCATTTTTCCTCAACCTTTCACTGATATGCTACTGATGAGCTACATGTATAAATGTGTCCTGCATGCTCAAATTCCTCAATTATTCACAAACCCAGCAATGAAGCTTATATAAAAACTAGTAACATGTTTAGAACAATGGAATATCCTGTTCTGGTATGTGCAGTGGTAATTTGATTATCATTTCATGATATCCCACTTTTTTGCTAAATTTTTTCTCTAAAATGTGCATATATTTGACAATTTGAAATGACATTTTATTCTGGGTAGCAAGCAAAATTTGAATCATATAACTTTAATCTATTGTGCAGTTTATTACTAATAGATATACCAATTGTACTGCTTTTTAAAAATTACTTCCTGCAAATGTGAAAGTGACTTCCATGGATGCATGACGATGATCATCATTCTGTTCTGTTCCTGTGTAAAGGTTTTATGCATTTTGCACATTAGAAGCGAACATTGATCACATGCATTCTTGATAATATCATATTTCATATATTTTCGGGAGATCTAATATTTCAGTTTAATGCCGTTGTTGCAGAGCAAAAATGGTAGTGAAAAAGCATGAACCAAAATGATCCTGTGAATTTGATGATTGGTTATAAACTACAAAATTGTGCAGAATCATTTATCCTCTGGTCTTTTCATAATAATTGGTCATAAAAGTATCTTCATGCATTCATGCAAACACATTTCAATGTCAGATATGTCAAGGGCAGCACTGATGCATGAAGTTATTAATTAGACAAGATAAACAATTCTATAACTGTGGTATGCTTCCTATTAAGGCAAAAAGTACATATTGTTTCATCTGATAGTGCATTTGCAGGATATTAGTTCCTATTCCATGTGGTTGTGTTATTTGTATGTACACTTAACTGTTTATTAGTGTTTCTATCACCTCATTGACAATGTACATCGATGTATGAACACGCTGTTGTTTGGCTGACAAAAGGGGCACCCCCTCCTCTTCCATTGTATGAGCCTGGCGTGCCGCCGCCTCTGCCGGTATATCAGAGTAAATTGAATGATTCATGAAGTAGGATCCTACATGATATAAACCAATCAACACAAGTGCTGCATCGGCATACAGATGATGTACTGAGAATGAACACATGTGCACTCTTGCACAAAAAGTAGATTAGATAAAACCTTTTATGCAAAAGAGTCCTGGATTGTATGAGATAATTTTTTTTTTTTTCACATGAATACATAGTAATACAAAAGCTGATCCTTCTCATTGGTTTCTTCATCGTGAATAAAGTATTGGAAAAAGTGTGCATCATTCCTGGAGAAACAAAACATGTCAAAACACTTTTTGACAATTTATTTTTGTTCACATCAACCCCATTTTATGGTACCCTTTCATGATTCTCTCATAAGTAGTGCCTGTCATGTAATTATAGTTGTTCCTGTGTCACATCAGTTGCTGAAAGAAAAGGATAATCCTTGTTCTGAGATTGACTTTGGGGAAATCTTGCTTATTTACACAATAATCCTGTCTTACCCCTGCTTGCCCATAACAATTTTGAGGTTCAAAGCTTAAAGCAAAAAACAGGAACTGCTAATCAGGGAAAGGATGTAACAGTTAAAGGAGTCAATGTTTGTGTTAGCACTAGAATATATATATCCTTTGTGATTTTTGTTGTTGGATTTTAAAATCAAGTTTAGGAAAGTCCTGTTCACATATGCATTGTGCACCTCATCAGAATCAAATTTAGAAGTGCCCTGTCCATGTAAATAATGCAGAGCCTGATCAGTTAAGAGTAGGCATTTTGTCTGTCAGTGACATTGAATATTTTATGGATTATAATTTTGGTAGGCGACCATGGCAACCAAATTCTATCAAATTTCAACTCCTTCAGTGATGCCCTTCACGATGAAACATAAAATAGCTCTCTGCAATTAGATACTTATTTTCTACAGGCCTTCAAACTTTCAAAATTTGTCAAATGTCCGTCCGTGACTAACCGATCAGGCTCTGCACTACTTGTGTTCTTTGTATCAAATCTGTGTGTGTTTAATTGGGTTTTTACAGACGTGTTACAATCAAATATGATTATTTATGTTTGGGACCGAGCATTAACGTCACCATCTAAAAGATGTGACTGAGATTCAAACGTGGGTCCGATTAGAGTCAGTTTGTAGGGGAATACAGAGAGCTGCCCGCAGATGTTACCTCTAGACCAACTCCTCATCTTGTTGAAAATGCCCTGTTCATACAGGCCATGCCCCTCCTCTGTATGAGCGAGAAAAAAAAATATGTGTGAGCGGTGAGCGATTTAGCACTGGAAAGCTCTAAAAAACGCTCTGATAAAGTGAAAAAGAGCTCTGGTAAAAAACCGTTAAAAAAACATAAAAGTCCCTGTGAGAACTCCAAAGCCAAAAAGATCTAGAGCTCCCTTGAACAAACACTGCTCTGTATACTACATGTAAGTTCAGAAATGCTCTGTTCATACAGGCCATGCACCTAGCTCCACACTTTTTCAACTTCAGAAATACCCTGTTCATATGGACCATGCACCTTCTTGGTAAAATCAGGTTTTGAAATACATGTACCCTGTTGATATGGGGTATGCACCTTCACAGTTTATCAAGTCAGGAAATACCCTGCTTATATGGGCTGTGCACCTGATCAGAATCAAATTTAGAAATGCCCTGTTCATACAGGCCATGTATCTTGTCGGTGAAATCATGTTTTAAAATGCCCTGTTCACATGGGCCCTGCACATCCACATTTTGTCCTACCTATATCTTTGTATACAAGGAGCTTGGTGTGAATTGAGTATAAGCCAAAAATACGAGGGTGCAGCTCTTTATTGAACTCCATGAAAGTAAGTAGGTCACATGGACTCTAGCCATATGTGTCATGCAAAGTTACTGGTTGCTATTTATTCCTGTTTATCAATAACTTGAATGTTGCCAACTCAATCTAGCGTTCATTTTAAAATTTGATGGATGTACATTAAGGATAATTGAAAAGATGATTGATTTTCCTTTGAACTCTCTATTATGTTATCTTTTTTTGGCACATTTTAAAGCACCGTAGAAATTTATGTTGAATATCTAATCTTAAAATGTATTCTCTGTTATCTGTAATTTGTGTAACTTTATACCAAAAGCTTCCATAACAGCAAAACAATCGCAAACTTATTTATATACTCCACAGCTTCATTATAACGTAAACACAATCATACCGGTACTTAATTTTCATACGTCATTGCAATACACTTTTTATTAAAATCTTATCAAGATCAAAATCTGATTTAGAATTACACAGCATCCTGTTTTCTTTGACTTACAACATATTCAATCTCAAAGGTAAAATAGATCTTGTAGTGACATTTTCATAGAAACTGCAAATCATTGGAACAATGGTTATTCCATCTTGCAAGAACTCAGTATCAGAAGATCTTTATTGCATACAGCTTACCTCGTGAGCACCTCTGAAATTTTTTTGATTTTTTTTCCTATTTTATCATTTTTTTTGTTTTTTGCTAACAAGTTTTTCATCAAAGTCACATGCTAGCTTAGTACATATAGATAGGCACATTATAGTTGAACATTTTTTCTTGGGATCTGGGCTAACTCGACGTTAGGAACATCTTTGCATTAATGGAAAATTCAGATATCCAAAAGAGCTGAATCAATTGCAAAGACTTCAGTGAATTTTTGCACTGATTACATCCTCTACATTACCCACATTCACTGGTATTTGATTAAAATAGGTAAAGCTCATAGATAGTCTCGGTAGCAAAAATAATACTGGCAAGAAACTTATCCAACCTAGTCACATACTATTCTCCTTTTATCATAAGACACATTTACGAGATTATTTAACATTCCATTCACGACTTCGAACAAAGTTAAGTGTAAATATCTGTAAGAAACGCTTGGTAACAGCTTTTCACTGCCTCATGCTCTAAGACCATATCCACCCGAAGGTCCCCCGCACAATAAACCCAGCGCTTCGCACTATGTGTAGCGTATTCTATACACACAGCAATCCTCATGTGAGTAGTGTGTTTGGCCGTTGTTTGAATTTACATTCCCTCTTTTTTGGGCCAGGGATTTTTATTACTTTTTACCTCTCATTCAATAAATGTTTCACTTGAGGAGGAAAAAACTTCACAGCATCTTAGTTATGTTGGTACCCTGCTCTTTATTAAGTAAAATCAAAGAAATCACACAAAAAGTTTTTGAGGGCTTGCCAAAACTATTGGTTACCTTTAATAAAAGGCAATACTGAAATTTTTGTGGGGTAAAATTCCACGAAACATGAAATTTAGAGATATTTATTAAAGGTCTGGTGTGTAGCACTTGTATTTCAACTCTGGAAAACTTGTTTGCCACACAATGCCAAGTTAGCTAGTGCTGAGTTAGCCCCCCCCCCCCCCCCTGTGCTTGTTACCACACCAAAATTATGTAAATTATGAACTTGTGTGAACTTGCTCTCAGCAGGAACTTACACATGGCTCAAACAGGATATTTTCTATTTTTGGCAATTACAAGTTCTATGATTCAATCAATCAATTTCAACATCAATGTTCATTATTCTCAACTTTCATGCAGCCATGTGATCTAGACAACAAAAAAGTATGTTCCACAAACTCACCAAAGTTCAATGTTTATTGCTCTTCACTCATTTAAGATATTGCATAAAGTTTTGTCTTTTTGTGAAGTAGAAAAACTAGGAATAGAAAGAAAAGACCACTTCATCAAGTTTTCATTTGTATTTTCCGTGCAAATTGTTGTAAGGTTAAGATGAAACATGGAAGGAACTGTAAGTTTTTGTAAGATGGATGAGCTAGGAGTTCAAAAGAGAGAACAATTAATACAGTTTTTATTTATGTTTTCATTGCAAACTGAGACAGGATTTTAGGCACTTTGTCAAATGTTAGCATTTCTCACATGGCTGCACCTATAAGATACTGCATAAAAGTTCATCTTGGCAGTCAGTTTGTAGTTAATAACTCTATAAAAGAGGACTATTTCATCTACAAAATAAAAAAGGCAAGCAGTTTATACTCTCCAATATGCTGGCTTTCATCTCACAGCCTAAAGGAAATACCAAATTTCATGAAGTAAAAGGCACCATCCAATGAATATTGCGAAGTATATGTTCATATAGGGAGAGGGTTTAGAGGCTGTATTCATCAAAAAAAGTGGGCTAACCATGTCATCATTAATAATCATATCCTGGAGGATGATAAATTCAGACTTGTTCCCACGTGTGCCCCTTCAATGCAGCCTATAGGCATGTCTGGTCACCAGCAATGACTCAGATCTGTGAAAAATAAGCATGTAATAGAACCTCTGACTTATAATAGCATGTTTAATACTGGTACTTATGAAATATAAATAATAGAGAAAATCATATACAGACAGTTCTGTGAAACATGTCCTGTACGATGTAAGACTGCTATCCATTTTTATTTCATTCAAAAACTGAAAAATTTCTTGATGTGACTGATCACTAATTCTAGTCATACCAGAAAGGACCATTAGTCAATAGTCATGTCAACAGATTTTTTTATTTTGGATGAAATAAATGCGTAAAAGCCTGAAGTCATGCAGGACACATGTCATGGAATTAGACATTTCTATTCTAGTATAGCACACACAAAAAAGGTAACAGATACAGTTTGGTTTTGATCTGATTGCTTCATGAATTGAAAGACCTTTTTTTTATGGACCGAGTTTTGACGGTTACCACGTTGCCAATTTGACTATGGTGCTTTCAGCATTAGTCTTAGATATGTAACACATACGGTACAGAGCTTGACATTGTCATGCTATTCCACTATTGCTTAATACAAACACAAAGAGGTAATTGTAGTCTACAAACAAATTTATTCCTTCATCAAAAACTAAGAAAATTAAAATTTATGAGATTTTCTGTACTGGGCAAATGGGAGAGGAGCTCGCAAGCTATATCACAGAGTTGCCAATTTGTGTTTGATTGATTACAACTTCAAAAATTCATAGCTTTCTTATTTTTTATCAGATTTTGCTCAAACTTTCATTAATCTGTTTCTCTCATTTATTCTTCCTTTATCAAATCAACTTAGTACCAGGGTTGACCCTCCCTTTAATGAAAAGTTAAAATCAAACAGCATATTTTAACAGGGTTGTACAAATATAGCACAATCATGTATGTATCTTGCTCACTCAAGTCTATTTCAGTCTCTTTTTACTGATCTAAAAATGATATCAATCTCTCCTTCAGTGACTTCAGCCATGCATCAATAAATTTACATTTTAGCTGTTGCCATGGTTACTGAAAGCCGTGATTTCATATAAACAGTTTCAGCATGTGGATGTATATTAAGCATCTTTAGTATAAAATACACAGCATAGCATGTACAGCTACCACTCAAAAAAAAAAAAAAATGATTATATACTTCACTCCCCATGCTTCATGAACCTATCTAGAGGCCTCAGCAACATAATATTATATCAGCATGCTTTGTCCGAAATGGAGTCCCGTGTGATCTTCCTAACCATGAACATTAATTTTTACAGGATTGCTTTCATTGGGGTGGGGAGACCCGTAATCGTAAATAATTTACAGTGAATTACAGAGCAGTTATTTGATTTGCAGGCAGTTCAGAACTAATTTCTCAGATGCTCTGAAGTACATGGAATCGTCTTACTTTGGCTGACACTAGGTCACTAATCCTATAATAATAATCACCTCTTAGTTTCTCTCAGTGATAGTCATGAGATTTCCTAAAATTTCTTTGAAGGGAAGTCCACCCTGGATTTGAGTTTATCTTTAATAAAAAATTAAAAAATGAGAGAAACAGATTAGTGAAAATTTGAGCAAAATCTGATAAGAAATAAGAAATATATGAATTTTTGAAGTTGTAATCAATCAAACACAAATTGGCATCTCTTTGACTTATCTTGTGAGGTCCTCTCCCATTTGCTCAATACAGGAAGTTTTATAAATTTTCATTTTCTTTAATAGTTGTTGATGATGGAAAAGATTTGTTTCATACAGGTTTTGTGTAAAACATATGTGCAATTATTATGTCAGTGGTACATGTATGATTGAATACTTTCTAAAGAAAAAGAAATTTACAATTTTTTTTTTTAATAGTACAGGGCAAATAACTTTCTTATTTCTCATCAGGTTTTGCTCAAACTTTCATTAATCTTTTGCTTAAATTTTTCTACTTCTGTTAAAACTAAATTGATATCAGGGAGGACTTTCCCTTTAACCCGTTGACTGGTATTCTGGGGAGCATTTCATCAAGTGTTTTGTCAGTGATTTTTACTGACAACTGTTATAAGCTACTAAAATCCTTGCATCTAATTGGCTGAGAGCAAATTTGTCGGTAAAGATCACTGACAAAACGCTTGGTGAAACGCTCCCCTAATAGCAGGTTTGAATTAACTGTAGACTAAAGTTAACCCTGGGTTAACAAAACTGCACTTAAACCTCACCTCCAATCGAAGTGTGGTTTAACTCTATTTGGTATTCTGATAACCAGGTTTAGTTAAACACAGGTTTAATTCTGGTTTAAAATTTAACACTGGGTTAAATGCCCTACCCAGGTTTAATTACCATGGAGAATCTACTGCACATGCTCAGTAGAGCTTATTTGCTCATGAATATTCACAGACGCGTGCGATAGAGGATGCGCAACTTGTCAAGGGATTGCCTTGTGCATTAATTTTGAGGGAGTTATTACCACACTTAGATTATGGTTAAACTAATCCTTGCTATCGGAATACCAAATTTTATCCCAGGGTTAAAAATGGCATCTTGAACCAGGGATAAACCACACTTAGATCAGGGTTATTAAAGTTAAACCTGGCTATCAGAATACGGGCCATTGTCTACAAGAATCGGGTGCTTCCTATATTAAGCTTACAGGAATGAGAGAATTCAGGATGCCACAGGTTAAATATTTACCAACTTTCCACATGAATATCTACCTGTACTATTTGTTGAATACCTCTGATGGCTCGTACCTCGATCTGAAGCAGTCATAACCATTCTTACAAAATTGCATTTTTCTCATCACTTTGGCAACTATATTGTACATGTAATAAATTTGCTGTAAAATTTACCATGTAATAATTTATTGAGAAGATAATTCATCATCCGATATGTTTTAGGGCTTAGCTATTTTTTAGATGCTTTCGAGTGATGAACCTGTACAGGAACCCCAAAACTCTTGAACTACATTTGTAGAAAAACACACCTAGTACAAGAAACATAAAGAACATGACCATCATAACATCTAGTAGAATGTGCTGCATGCGGCTCAGGTCATGCACTGAGGATTGTAGGTACTGCCCTCCATGCTTGATCACATGTTCTACCCAGAATGCAGCTCGTTGGGCAGGGGGCATTGGCCGATCTCTGAAGATAGTCGAGAGCTTCTTTGCTTTATTTGCAAACTTGTTTGTGCTGGTCACTTTATGGATGGCCTGCTGCAGGCTGTCTTCTGTCACTGTCAGCTTATCCACGACGACACCGATTCCTGTCGAGGTAACGCGAGCAGCGACATCAAACTGATCACCTCGTAGAGGCATGACTACAGTAGGAACACCATGGTAAATGGCTTCGTAGAACCCATTATTTCCTCCAGGAAATACAAAAGCCTTTGTCTTGGGATGTCCTAGCAGATCGTTCTGTGGGAGCCAGGGAAGAATTTTGACGTTTCCTGGCAGCGGGAAAGGTGGCTCGTGTCCCAACTGCATGATGACATTCTGGGGGAGTCTAGCAAAAGCAGAGATGAAGATACTGAGCTTGCTGTTCGCTTCAAACAAATCTTGAGAGGACAGGAAAGAACCAAAGGTGCAGACAATGACTCCATGATCTCCGGAACTCATAACGAAGTCCTCTAAGGAACGTGGTAGTTTCTTTGGAGGCTTTGAAGTCAGACCTCCGACAAGAACCACATTGGGTCCCAAGGCACATGGGTAGTCAGCGACAAAATCACTATTGGCAAGAAAGAGTTGTGTCTGACGAACTACATCCAACAGCTGGACAGAATCGTTGGAATAATGTTCATGAAGGAGATTATTGTACCATACATATTTATCTGTCTTCAGCCATGGTACAAATGCATAGAGGAAGGTGTTCACAAATCGCTGTACAAAAGTCATCTTGTTCGTGAATCCAATGCCTGTGCATGGTACGTAGGACGGATTGAAATTGGATCCCGCAATCTCTGTTTCCATGCAAGGGTTTGGAAAGGAAATAATTCCCACAAGAGGTATATCAAGCATTTTAGAGATTATTGGTAAGCAAGGCCATAGCATGTCATAGATAATTAAAGAATAGTTTGCTTTCTTGATCCTTTCCAGGAGTTCACGATCGTCTAAAATTGCTTGGCAATCCAGATAGCGATGCCAGGCTGGTTTGCTCTCTATTTCAATGAACTTACTATTGAGTGAAGACAAAAAAGCTACTTTGCTCATATTAGCATAGAGTTGATAAATCACTTCAGTTGGCATGGCAGTGTCAAACACCTCATAGTTGAAAAGGTCAGCATTCTGCCCGTTTAATGCCTGCTTGTAGTAGGCATCACTCACAAAATGTGTTACATTGTGCCCTCTGTTGACGAGCTGTTCCCCGATGGCCACAGTTATGTAGTAATGACTACCTTTTCCTAATATTGCATTCATAAGTATGTTCGCAGCATCGCTACATCGTGCAAATGCAACAAGACTACTCAACAGTAAGAGGAAAGAATGTTCCAAAAAGTATCTGAAGACTTCCATTATGTACTTCTTGTCAGCTGGGGAAGGCGCTCTGCTGGTGTGCCTCTCCGAGTGCCTGCGCACAAATCAAACAGTCACTTCCTTGCCCATGAATATGGCCTAACATTTGCAGGTACTGCTAAATTCTACACAACGTACAGCATGTGTTGTTCAGTTAATCACCTACATGTACAAAACGAGTGAACCTTCCCGAGCCAGTCTGAGTCACATGGTAGTACATGTATGGTAGTGCTCCCTCTCATTCCAGTGTGTTAATGATGAGACGCAAGGTGGTATTGATGTGCAGTGCTTGGCTGGTTGGTCCAATCAGTATACAGTGATGATTAATTCACTTGAAAGCATTTACCCCCCTCTTCCTATTTCAGGGTGACGGCTGACAAATGATACACTCACTCCACAACTTCCCCCTTTGTGGAGATCGAGCTAAGCAGTGGAAGTGCCATATTAGTCTCTGCTGCACTTTATTCATGAAGCTCTGCGCATTGTGAATGAATTAATGGTTTTTCTCCATTCAAGTGTTCCCCGTTCAATACTCTCATTGTCATGTCCTGTAAGAAGAAGATGAAAAAAATTTGATTTGATTTGATTTGATTAGTCAAGTATAACGATATTTTTAGAACATGAGATACATTTATGTGTAATAATGAAAGGAATTGAATGCCTGAAAGGACTTAACTCTGTATAACAATGACTTATGTTTGGCCTTCAGGCTCCTAGCAGACAATACCTTAACAGGATAAACCGTATAAGCTGGCAATTAGCTCACGTGGGCCGTTCTTAGTAAAGTGAAACTTTTTTGACAAAAATGAAGTTCGTTCTTGCTGTTTTTGTAAAGTATATTCCTGAAGAGTAATGTCTAAAGTTACATGCAGCACATTTTCTTTTTCAATTGAAGACCCAATTATGCTAATTTGCATACAATTACATTGGCATAAATTAAAGTAAAAAAACATCTTTTTTTCACTGTATAATAGTCATCTCTCAGTATGAGCTTTACTAGGCGTTGCCACTATATAGTGAAATCACACCTTTCCCAGGTTCTTTTGCAAGCAATTAAGTTGAAGGAAAAAGAAAATTTGTCTGTGCATTATGTAATAATTAACATGCATAATTAAGTAATTCTGATGTCACACACATGACCCCAAAACATGAAAAAGTTTATGCTATTTGAAAAATACAATTTGGATAATCTATATTTTTCCTGTCATAAGCTAAATTGTGTGTGTCCTCAATCTCGCCAAATATTATTCCAGATATGATTCTCGTTCTTTAGATATTGCCCAACTAACTTTGTCACACACATGACCTGAGTGCAAATGGTCAAGTGCAAATGTACTGGGCAAGTCATGTGTAGAGTCTCTTTCGTCTATTATTGTTAAGTTTCTTGACCTAATAATTCTGTTTTCACTTTTTGTATTCCTCTTGCTTAATCCTATGAATAAATTGATTGCGTAAACCTATACAATTATGATCAAATTGTTATTAGCTATCGTATAATATATGTAATATAATAGGCCAATGGAAATGTGCTTCTGAAAATAGTTTATAAACCAGGCTGACGATGACTATTCATGTATATCAGCATGAAAACTTTGATTTTGTTCTACTTTGATTCTGTGGACTAAACATTAATAAAAATGATAATAGTAAATATGAATGATAATAATATATAATAATAATTACAATAACAATAGTAATAAGAATTAATAATAATAATACTATGTCTTGTTTACCCAGTGTAGTCTCATCAATACTAATTACTTTTCTCCCTGAGGGCCCAGCAAGTATTATTACCCTGGTTTTAGCAAGACACCTAGTGCTTACTGCATTCAAGAAATAAATCCTACAGGTACCCACTTACTACACCTGGATCGAGCATGGCAAATGCAGATAAATGTCTTGCTACAGGATGTTAGTGCCATGGCAGTTAATTGAACCCCACACCTTGTGATCTGCAGTATGGTTACTTATCTACTAGACCAAAACACCTCCATATATCAATAAATATATCAATAAATGTATGAAAATGAAAAAGAAAAAAAATTGTGTGTTCCCTGGGTATTTTTCATAAAGAAAAGACCTTAGAATCACTTTCTACCATATTGATGATAATTTGTATAGAACTATTGCAAAATGAATTAAAACTACTAAATATGATTTTTCAGTAATTCACCAAATCTGTACACATTACATATGGCATGTCACACACGTGACCATACATGTACATCATGATACAAAATATTACATAACAAAAATCTTATGCAACTTTCAACAGAATTAATGCTATTTTCTAAGAGATAATACCATGGAATATACCTGCCATAAATATGAATAATGAAGCTTTTGAAAATTCAGAGGGATTTAGAGATGAAATGTGAGTTTGAAAAACCTGCTTCTGTGCGAGGTCACACACGTGACCTGAATTTTTTGACCTCTGACGTAGAACAGGTGTTATCAATGATATTTTTTTGTTATATACATGAAAAATCAACATACTTGGAAGGTTATTAAAATTATAGGGCTCACAATAGCCCAATTCCCTGTTTTGGGGTCACACACGTGACTAAGAATGGCCCACGTACACGTCTTTGTTAACATAAAAGACAAATATTCAAAGATTCAAATCTATCTTGGAACTGCAGGATTCTCATCAGTACATACTTCGTTGATATCAAGGATGAGGAATTTCAGAAAATAAAATCCATGTGTCGAGTCCCCCAACAAGGGTATCGGGCAAGGGTAATATTTTCAACCGCAGAATTGCTTTGGTCCTCTCAAATAACTGACATGGGATTCGGAAAAGCCATATATTTCTGTCAATTTGAACAATGCGTAAACTTTTTCTGCCCAAGAAGCTTGGGAACTGAGAGTCAAGCACAATTTAAAGATAAATAAACACTTAAAAGATAAATATAGTGATTATTTGTTAATTCATTTCTAGTATGTAAATGTCTCCATTCAGTAGTGGCTTACAGTATTGCTAATGCTAAATTGATAGTTCCAAATATATTTCATGGACAAGATTTCTATTCATTTTGATGTTTTACTTCCTCAAATGTTTTATTGAAATATTATACAAATTTTGCTTGGCAGCTTTATTTGGACTATCAGTTTGCATCATTTTTACAGTTTTAATGTGCTCTATGCCTCAAACCCATTTCTTATATATAATGTTGCACTGAATCGATTTATCTGACCTTTTACTTCTAAAGTTCATTTGGCTCTCCCGGAAATGTAAGTGTGCATGCAAACATGAAATTTTGACAACATGCCAGTTGTATGGAAGTGAATTATGTGGTAAAATATCTAGTTAATTTCTCATTTCCTCAATTATCTAGACCCATTTAATACGTAATGTTGTCCAACATTTCCTTCCCAAAACTATTATTTCATGAATCATTCATCTTTCTCTATCAATGAAAACTGGTAATTTTATTGTGCCTGTTGATGTGATGAACAGAATTACAAGAGTTTCGGAGGAAACCTTAAACTTTTCCTCTTGAATATATGTTAAATTTATGTTCTCCCTGCTGATATATCTGTATTTCATATTGCCTGTTCTCAAGAGTATTTACTTGAAATCTCAATATTGAAACTGGATATTGTTGAAAAGTGAAGAGTTCAGAATTGTAATATCCTGTACACCTTTTAGCTTTTTCTTTCCATCTGCTTCACTGCATATCAACAGATAATTCTGTATTATTATTGATGATACCTAACTACATGTACAGTTGATCACGTGATAAAATCTATAGGAAAGCAATGATATGTACAATCATTATTCATAATGTAATTCATCAATCAAGTTATTAGGTATTAAACTTGGGGGTGTTTCATAAAGCTGTTTGTAAAGTTACGCATGACTTTAAGAATGACTTAAATATGACAAGACAAATGGGATGCTCAATCATTTTTAACTGCATCAACTAAAGTTGAACTGTGCAGATGTAGATTAACATTCTTATTATAACAAACATTTTTAATGCAAAGTATATTTTTTGCCATAATTTAATTGAGGTTATTGGAAATACAGTCACACTTTGTTAAAACATCAGGAAAAACTTTGGGCATCTTATCTGGCACTTCATATTCAAGTCATGCGTAACTTTATATGCAGCTTTATGAAACACCCCCCTGCAGCATTCATGTGTGTCTTTTATGCAAGTGATTATAAAATGTAACAAACGTTTTCTAATTGTATGCATGTTCATTTTCTCCTTCAATTTCAGTCTTCTACTACCTCACTTATGAAGGTGCTATAGACTTGGACAGGTGAGCTGAGTTTATAATTGCATTTTATGAATCCCACTGGGGCATGATCCCGGTGTTTTTTTGTTTTTGTTTTTGTTTTTTTGTTGTTTGTTGTTTGTTGTTTTTTGTTTGTTTGTTTGTTTGTTTGTTTGTTGTTGTTTTTTTTGGGGGGGGGACTAAAATGTCCCCCAAAGCTACTGCTTGTACATAAATTTGGGCAGGAGGGGGGGGGGGGGGGTGCAACATTATTGTTTGCCCCAGGCACCATAATCTCTAGATACGCCACTGTTTGAAGAACACAACAATTAAAAGCTTGTTCTCCATTTTCTGATGTACATAGTACCATTGCCTTTATCATATAATGTATGCTAAGTAAAGAAATTTAAAGAAACCGACACAAAAAAAAAAAAAATTTCCAACAGTTTTGCAGGGAGTCAGTAAATCAAACTCTTTGCAGGAAACCTAAATTCTAACTTACAATAGATTGAAAATATCTTGAAAATGATGGCCGAACTAGTGTGTATGTGTGTGTGCTAAGGACAGCATGGGTCTGGAACCCCCTCTCCCCACCCCCCCCCCCCCCAAAAAAAAAAAAATTAAAGAAAATAAATAAATGAATAAATAGAATAACAATGCTAGTAATATAATTGCTAATTTTTCATGATTTTTAGATCTTTTAGACTTTTATACACCAATCCCATATACATTACTTATTAATAAAAGATGTTTAATTTGTTCCACCTGAATCGTCAGTTACATGTTATAATCCTAGTTGCATTTCCCTGTTATAATTATGACTTAGCATCTATTTAACTGGATTACACTATCAGTATTGATAGTATTTCATGCTTAAGTGAGTACTACCAGACACACGTGGGGCATAATCTAAGAAATATAACAGTAGTATTTACCCGGAATGAAGCACAAACAAAATGCAGCTTACGTTTCCTAAGAGAAACAGTCCCTTCCTTTGATCCTCCATTTTTATGTGCATGGAATCGTGTCGTGAAAAACAAGGTGGAAATATACATGCAGATGTTTCCTTACAGTCATAAATGAGTTAATATTAACCAGCATGTCAGAGGTTATGTATGTTCATTTTGTGTATTTACTTTCAGTGAATCTTGTCATCAGTGATTGTAAATGCTTGCGTGCCATATAATGTCATAAAAAAATGCCTCATATCATAAACAAGGCTCTTTCTGCGGTAACTTTGCGATTTCGAAATTCTTGTAATGATCCTGACTCTATTAGTTTACCCCACCCCTTTGTCTATTTCATGCTTCTGGCATTTTCTTTTCCCCACCCTTTCTGTCTGTCTGTCTCCCTCTTTCCTTATTTCCCCATGGCCTCTTTCATCCTGAAATATGTATTGTTTGCTTATTTTATTGTAGTCATGTAATTTAACCTATTCTAGATTTAGCCTGCGAATACTAAAAAAAAATCAGGAAGAATCTTTTGAAAATGCATGTAAAAAAACAACATTATCTCTAACTTGGCAATTTTCATTGTGCCTACTTGTGGCAATATTTTAATCATGACGATTACAAACAACACCACCTTTATACTATCAAACAATGTTATAAATTTGTACTTTGTATATAGTATATCAGATCCAAATGAAAAGGCATCCATGCAATCCCAGATCATGGAGTTTGGACAGACCCCAAAGCAGCTGTTCACCAAGCCCCATCCTGCAAGGTTCTCGGCCATAAACCCGGTGGCAGCGGTGGGATCGTCAGAGCAGGAAGCCACACAGAGAAGCAACCATTCCTCAGGAACGGTAGAAACCTCACCTCACCCTGAACTCTCCTCGTCTCCAGTGCAGCATCAGGGAGCACAATGCAGCTGGGTGAATGATGTCGATGTCCTACCATCACATTCGCCTAGAGATACAGGTATGGTACTGTCGTAAGAAATATATATTATACCACTAAACAAAGCATCTGCATATGAAGTAAAAGAGAAATCTGTTACTCTATCTTTACTGCTGAAAACTTGAGATTTCAAGGATTTTTTGAGGATATCTCTTTATATATCTTCCTGGCTGGTTCTCAGCCCCAAATCTGGTGTCAGCGGTGGGATCAGAGCAGGAAGGCACACAGTGAAGCAACCATTCCTAAGGGATGGTGGAAACATTACCTGTGTGAAAAGAGATAGAAAGAGAGTGAGAGAGAGAGAGAGAGAGACAGGGAGAAGGAGAGGGAGAGAGAGAGAGAGAAAGAAAGAAAAAGATTTCTCAAGGAAACCTCTTCAAAATAACCTTTTTCCCTTCCCCCAAAAAGGTGTAATAAGAGCACTCTAATTTGATGATTGATAATTTGATAATTTTATACTGTCTGATCCACATAAAATCATGGAAATTTGTTTTCCACCAGTATTACAGAGAGAAACATGAAAAATAGTACAGTCAGTACAACATAACATACATGTAAATACAAATAAAACAAAAAAATTCTCCGCATAGCATTAATTTTGCCAATCAATTTTGCCCATTGATTTGGGGAGTGGGAATGGTGGTCTTAGGTTGTATATCTTTATTCAAGTAATGAAAGTCTTTTCAACTGATTTTCAAATATACTGTGCATGTATATTTTCAGTTTAGATCCTCAAAATATTCTTTCTTTTAACAGAGTCAAAGTGTATTAAAAAAATAAATGTTTCTAATATTAAGGTTTAAAATTATATTCAGCTTCTAGTGTGATCAGTCATGCCTCTGATATTTGTTATTTCATATTCATTTAGGTCATTTAGAAAATTCTGAAACTTCTCTTAGTCCAATCTCACCTCGATCACCTTGGGAAAGAATAACACACCTGCAGCCAAGCTTCAGCTACAAATTACATAAAGAGTGAGTAATTCTGTTTTTTGGCATTTATTATAATTATTTTCAAGTCATTGACATTGAAAAGAATTTCAGGTCAAATCATTGTCATTGGATGTCTAATGAAAATGTTATTGACTCCAGCAGGTTGAAAAGAATTCTTTTTAATTGCATGTTGATTCTTGCATCCTTGAGTTGGTTTTAACTCCTATTGCCTCTACTGTACTAGAATTTCTTTCTGCTTCTTTGCAGTGAAAAATTTAATTTTCCTTTTAAAATGTACATGTATATGTAAAGAATTTTTATTTGTATATGATTCTTTTTATGCCTCCGCCCACCGAAGGTGGTGCCGGAGGTTTAATGTTTTTGGGTCGTCCATCCATCTGTCCCGCTTTTTGTTCTCACGATAACTCAAGACCCACATAAGGTATGAAATTCAAAGTTGGTGCTAGTATACTATCACCATAGGAGGACGATCTGATTAGATTTTGGGGTACGTAGGTCAAAGGTCAAAGATCACAGAGGTCAATTCAAAGTTGGTGCTAGTATACTATCACCATAGGAGGACGATCTGATAAGATTTTGGGGTATGTAGGTCAAAGGTCAAAGATCACAGAGGTCAATATCTGAAATTTCAGGTGTTAGCCTCGTTCTTGCAATAACTCAAGAACTATTTGAGGTATGAACTTGAAACTTAATGCTAGTATGTATCACCATAAGAAGAGGATCTGATTAGATTTTGGGGTACGTAGGTGAAAGGTCAAAAGTCACAGGTCAATGTCAGAAATTTCAGGTGTTAGTTTCGTTCTCGTGATAACTCAAGAACCATTTGATCCATTAACTTCAAATATGGTACTAGTATTTATCACCACAGGAAGATGATCTGTTAAAATTGTGGAAAATGTAGGTTAAAGGTCAAAGGTCATGGAGGTCATTTACCATGAAATTTCAGGGTTTTTGCCTTGTTATCACTCTCTTGAACAATTTGACTATTTGAGCCATTAACTTCAAACTTGGAACTCGTATGATTTTTGTTCACGTCTAGGTCAAAGGTGACAGGTCCTAGAGGTCATTATGAATTATGATTATGTGAAATTAATGTTTTTATGCTTTGTTATCACCATATCTCAACTACTTTGTATTCATGACTAGGAGGAGATAAAGTTATCAGACTTTTGGGTTATAAGGTGTAAGGTGAAATGTCAAAGAGGTCAATTACATTTAATTGTAGGCTTTTTATTCTGGTTATCACAATATTTCAAGAACAGTTTGAGGCATCAACTGAATATAGGCTGAGGCATGTAATAGATGCAGTCACATTCATCTTTTATAACTGATCAAAGGGAAATGCTTGTCACCTTTGCTGGTATAAGGGAATATTTATGGCTTAAACAATACTCAGAGTATGGTGAAAATGTCATAAATATGAAATATACTGGTCGATGACTGGTGTACGCATGTAATTATTTCTTTTAAAGACATGCCTGTTTAACATGAATGCAGTTGTAGTGCTCAGAAACAGGAAGAAAAAGTATCATTACCAGGAATGATACTCTACAAAGTTGTTTCCTGCTCTAACTGGAGGACAAGCAAAACACAGGCATAGAGAAATATTAGGCAGAACTAATACGGATGAAATTTATTAAGTTGCGATTGAGACTCTGAAGAGGTGGCATTAAGTTCTCGTATGGAAAAAGACATTAGAATGGTTCTTGTTGACTATGTTCTCATATTGATCTGTGTGTATCAAAATTTAAAAAAGTGCCAAATTTCGGATGTTACGTCTTTGATATCAGATGAGTTTTATGATAGTGTCCTATTTGATCATCTCTATCACTCCTATAGAATTCATGAGCTTTCCTGCTCGTCTGCATTGAAGTCTATGCAGAAACTTCTATTTACTTGTCATTTAATTAATGTGCAGAAATAATGGGACTATTTCCTTTGTTTTCCACCCAGCTCTGTGTGTGATCTAAAGCTCTCCAGTAACAACAAGACAGTCTTCTCAGTGTCCAGAGGTAAACAAAGCAGTCCAGGTCCCCATTTCATAAAACTTGTTATCAGTAACAACTACCCAATTTCTATGATGAATTTGCTCTCAGCCAATCAGATTCAAGGAATTCAGTAGCTTATAGCAATTATTGTAACTTGTTATTGATAACAAGTTTTATGAAACGACCCAGTAGATCAGTTATTATGCACATTACATGTATACTACTTTACCTTAGACAGGGTTTGATACTACATGTAGCAGGAGTCTGAGGGACGAATCTGAAATTCAGAATGACACCAAAATTAATTAATGTTTTCCATTATTAGAAGGCGTTAGCAGGACCCCCAATGCTATGATCTATAGTATAATCATGCAGGTACCCTCACATTCTTTTATCAGCAATAAACCCCGTAACATAGTCAGTCCTGCCGTCTGTATGCTAATGAGCAAACAGGCAGGATTCATTCAGATCCTCTCGTGGTCAAATCTTTCCTCCTGTAAAATCTTGTGAATCTTGAGATTTTCTTTCTGGAAGAAATTACCCACTTTATAATTAAGTGAATTTCTTGATTATTATACAGTTGAAAAGAGCAAACATCACAGTTATCTATTTGATCACTGTTTTTGATAACAGATTTGGAAAAATAGGTGAAATTTAGGGAGAAAAAGATGCTTCAAAACATCTTGATCATTGTGCAAAACTTTTTATTTTGAGCCCAAATACAATTTATATCGCAGTAAATCTGGAAGTATATTTTCTCAAAATACCATTCTTAATATTGGGCACCCTTTAATCGGGTCAAGAACACACTTTTAAGCACCAAGGTACAGGACGAGGTTTCTTGATTTTCTGAAAAAGCTCAAAATCTAGTCTTCTGATTGGCTGAATAAGGCCAAAAACAAGACAGCGCGGTTGTTTTGAACAGAATACCACATTGGGAGAGTGACCTTCGAGTGACCCATGTGGCAAACAGCTGTGAAATGTTGAGATTCCTTGGTGGGTGGGCGGTCTATCTGGCCGATCACAGTGTAGTATTCTTGGTTTTAGGCTGATATTGTCCACTTGGCTCTAATAGGAAAAATGTATTCTTGACCTGATTAAAATGTGTCCTTTGTTATAAATGACATTTTCATGAAGCAGCATAGATCTTCAGCTTTGACATGATGTAAAAATCATTTGGGCTCAAAATAAATAGACTTGCAAAATAACCATATTTTCTTATCATTTTTGAAATCCAAAATTTCACCAACTTTACATATTTTTTCACTGAAATGGAAGACAGAACATAAAAGTTTGGCTCTTCATCTTTACTTTGATACTAAAAACTTCTGATTTGATGCAGATTTATAGCAACTAGAGCCCGAACAAAAGAGGTGTTCCTCATTATGTATTCAGGCACCGCTCAGGTCATGCATACGACTTGGATGAAAGGAGCCACTTTTTGTGGACCTGCCGATTGACTGCATAGTAATCATCCCAGGCAGTTGATACTATCAAATTTCCTACTCATGTAGCAGTTCGGAGTTTTCCTCTTCAAAATGGCACCAATTATTCTATCTTCCACTCCTACATTGTTAAAAAAAATGCAAATGTATATTAAATAAAGGGCAATTCCACGGTAACAGAAGGACATTCAGACCTATTTGACCAACTTCAAACTATAACTACAATTTTTTAGCTCATCCGGCCCGAATGGGCAGATGAGCTTATGCCATGGCGAGGCGTCCATCGTCTGTCGTCCGTCCGTCCGTCTGTCCGTCCGTCCGTCCGTCCTTCGTCCCGTCCGTCCACAATTTCAAAATGCCTCTTCTTCGCCATTTCTTACCCGATTTTAATTCCGTTTGCTTTATATGATAGCACTAGGTGGGGGATTCAAAACTTCTACACAGAATTTTGAAACTCATTAAATATGCTAATTTATTTTTTTGAAAATCAAAGGCAGTTAATCTAATCTTACATCTCCGATGTTCGAAATGTTCTACCATTACAACAACAAAGATTTATTTTTCGAAAATCGCAAAAATCGCTTCTTCTTCTTCATTTATTGACCGATTTTGATTTTTTTTGTTCCATCTGAAAGACTTTCACGAGGTTCATTGAACTTCTACACAGAATTTTGAAATTTTGTCTAGAAAATTATTTATGCTAATTTATGCGAAATTAATTAAAAATCACGAAAATTGCTTCTTCTTCCTCATTTATTGACCGATTTTGATTTTTTTTGTTCCATCTGACTTTCATGAGCTTCATTGAATTTCTTCACAGAATTTTGAATTTTTGTGTAGAAAATTATTTATGCTAATTTATGTGAAAATTTATGCTAATTTATGTGAAATTTATTTTAAAAAATAAAAAAAAAAATGTTTGTTTTAACTCTTTGCCCTGTGCATTATGAAACCCATGGCTGCTGGATTATTTCAAAGGCTATAGCTTTATAAATTTGTACATGCTTTCTGTCGACGATCGTCAACAGAAGCGAGAACCCAGAAGTGACAGTGGTCGACAATAGCGGGTTATGAGTTTATAAAGACTTGAAACAGTGAGCGACAATGCACTGAAGCCACCCTTCAAATGCCCCAACCTTAAAATTCTTTTAATGTGTACACCAATGCATAAGTTATGTCATTCACTGCTTTTCTCTTTTATTACAAATCTTAACCTTCAAATCTCTCTCAATAAAGATTTCACAGTTGGTAGAGATACATGTACCTCACCTTGACTGACTTTATGCTTTATTTCAAGTTTCTCTTTCACACAGTAAAACTATTAAAATTTACATTCCACAAAATCTTTTAACTCCAGTCGTCCAACTTGAGTTGTGAATTTCCAGACTTTCATTCATATCTACACGTCACTGTCTCCTTCCAACACCACATTTAGCCAGATTTGCAATAGGCACTTCATCATCTGTACATGCATTTAACCAATACATATACATTTCGTGTATTCATTACAGTCTCAACTCAGTTCAAAGTACAAATTGCGTGAATTTCTTTGCTGGATGCCGGATGAGCGCCACATCATTGATGTGCTAGTTTGTTGTTGTAATGGTAGAACATTTCGAACATCGTAGATGTAAGATTAGATCAACTGCCTTTGATTTTCAAAAAAAAAATTCTGTTATTGCCAAGCAGTAATGAAAATTGCATATTGATGCGTTCGGTAACGGAAGGACATCAAAATATTTTTTGATTGTTATGGTTTGAAGTTGGTAAAATGTGTCTGAATGTCCTTCCGTTACCGTGGAATTGCCCATAAGCAACATATATGGAAATTACTAAATTCAATGAAAAATTGCCAATTTGTACATCAAAATAATGATTATAAATTTCACACGGCATTGCCAATTTAGAGACTTTTGTAATTTTTGCTCTTTCCACTCATGTATGTTGTAATTCATATACTAGCATTTTGGTTCAAAAGATAAAGGAGACACTGAACTATTATGGGTTTGATATGTAATGTTGTGTAATGATGAAATGACTATTCTAAAGATGTATGATGCAAATTGCTCTTACTTGTTGGCAACAAAGGAATCAAGAAATAAAAAACCTAGTGTGATATTTCTTTAAAATATTAAAATTATGATATCTCAAAATATATTCTTTGTGCATTTACCAGAGGGATATTGAAAAAAGGGACATAAAAAAAAGAACTTAATCTTCTTTTTTTTTTAACCGTCAAAGCTAATAATTTTTCGTAGAGATTTCCAATATACAATATACAGTTCAAGTTCATACTGGTGAATATAAACTTGAATCAATAGCTCTCTCTGCTACCAAATTGGGCAATGATTACAGTTAGTTAAAAATGCATCATCCCGATGGCTGATTTTCTCACTTCAGGTTTAATATGTAAGCAATATCTTTCACAGCCTAATATTTGGATAAATCTGCCTGTTTCACAAGCATTTCATTTTGCTGTCCATACCCAACACATTTGTTGACATGTAAACATGATACAAATGCCATTGCCAAGGATGGGTCTTTTCACAGTTTGGGACTCATAAGTGCAATTAGCAAAAAATTCACAAAAAGTCAAACACCATAAAGTATACCGCATATATGTTGATAGAGAAGTACCCGTATATGAATTTTGGTGGTAAACTGGAATGTTGTTCATCCTCTTTATATGCCTGTCGGATACGCAGCTGATGGAACGTTGTTCATTTTCTTATGCCTCTCAGATACGCAGCTGAAGATGTACTCCCTAGAAGACCAACGTCAGTTGCGGAGTGCCAGCCTCTCTAACATGGCCCTGTCTGGTGTACTCATCACCCCTGACGACAAGAGTGCACTCATTGCATCATGGGATAACTCAATGTGAGTAATGAGATGCTTTTTTTTGTGTGAAAAGAATTACATAATTCTGATGAATTTTATTGACCTTTTACTCTAATTTTTTTTTTAATTACCCTCTTTAATAAATGTCCAAATTCCGTGACAGATGGGTATCAGACATAGATAGAATAAATTTTAGGTCGAAGATGAATTCACCTGAGGTCAGTTTTTTGTGTGTGTGTGTTTGTTCATTGTTCTGATAGCCTTGAAATATTGCTCTGTCTACAAGATGGATTTTCTTGTAACTTGGATAATAGATCATGAAATTTTTCTCTTCACTCAGACAAAGGCCATTCGACATCTTCTAAAGATCTTCCTACTTTCCCAGATGCTTAAAGACTCATTTTGGTTCATAGCCTGTTTTATTACTTGAATTTGATCTTTATCTTGGTGTTGTGTTTGTGTAACTTTTTTCTTTCCATCATCAAATCTGAATTTGATTACCATATAGATATGTGTATTCGGTTGACTATGGGCGTGTCTTGGAGGTAATCCCCGCCCATGATGATGCAGTCTCCGCCCTCTGCTGGCAGCAGGGCTCTTCCATCTTTGCGTCTGCCTCCTGGGACTCGACGGTCAAGTTGTGGGCATGCGAGGGCCTTGATTCGGGTGGTCAGAGGATAGTGGCTGATGTTCTCGCAGAGCTAGACCATGATTCAGGGGTCAGTTTTTTTTATTAGGACAAGACAGATTAAAGATTACTGTGTCATAAAAACCTGTAGGATAAACATGTGTTCATTTTAACCCTAAAAGGGCCGGGAGATTTTGGTTATGCCACAGCTGGGGGTGTGGAATCCACCCCCCCCGAGATCTCGACCGTCGACTGCGCGATCGCGCCAAAAATCGGCACGCATGTCGCCCACAACGTAATCTACAAAACTGTATAGTTAAATGCTCCGAAATAATTTCACATTAATTAATTATGCTAATTTATGCATGAAATCAAAATTTTGCTCTAAATCATTAAATAAAGCTCAAAAAATGCTAATTTTTGGTCTAGACATTCTTTCCAGAATTCTTAGCAAATATACTTGAAAAAAAATCGGTATCAAAATTGATTTCTTAGGTATTTTAGTGTATTTAAAATTTCTTATGTATTTCTTTGTTTTTTTTACCTTTTGTTTCTTTTTGTTTTTTTGTATGAAATTTGTCGGAGACACTTTTGCGATCATAAACAGCGTAAAATAAATTAATTTTAATCAGTAAATGTAAAAATATTCATAGATTTCTAAATTTTGGCTGAAAACACATTTTGTATTGAAATCATACATGAAATCACGTTTTTGAGCAATTTTTGGTCTGACGTGCAAATACGAAATGTTGAGTAACTTCGCAACCGCATGCCTGGACATTGCGAATTTGGTCTCAAAAGATGCGTGAGATTCGAAAGAAAAAAGTCATGAAACACAGCGGTGACTGCTTTGCGCGTTGCGGACATATCGCGAGCAATGTCTAGGGGGGATTCCACCCCCCCCTGACCTTTTAGGGTTAAACTACATGTACGATCCAGTCACCACAACATTTTGCAAACTGAAGAAGTTTCACATGTGATTTGGATACAATACATCTGATATCTGATATCAATCAAACTGTTTAAGGACCTGATCTTAGGCTGATGATAAACCTTCAAGACAATGCATAGTACCTCAAATGTATTTTGTGATACAAGTTTTCAATCAAAGTCCCAATACTTATTGTTGTTTCAACATTTTCCATGATATTTTACTTTACTAAGTTATTTTTTTTCAATAAGAAAAACAAAGCTTTTCTTTGTCACAAAATCTGAATTGCATAATCAAGTATGCCCATGAAATTAATTGCCTAGCTGAGCCTGATCGGTTAAGAGTAGGCATTTTGTCCATCCGTGACATTGAATATTTTATGGATTATGATTTTAGTAGGCAGCCATGGCAACCAAATTTTATCAAATTTCAACTCCTTTAGTGATACCTTTCACAATGAAACATAAAATAGCTCTCTTCAATTAAATACTTATTTTCTGCAGGCCTTCAAACTTTCAAAATTTGTCAAATGTCCGTCTGTGACTAACCGATCAGGCTCAGCTACAAGTTCCGCTCTCAACTCAAATAGACCAAGCTCAAACCAGATACTTTTTCATGTACCATAAGACCGACATATATTGTGGTATACATCGCATACACAATAGTGTATTAATTGGATTTTTAACAGTCATGTAATTCATGTTTCTTAGGTAACCTGTACAGAACTTAGCCAAGATGGCAGCCTCCTCCTGACGGGAACGAAAGATGGGGACGTCAACCTGTGGAATGTTGAACACCAGGTGGCGCTCCGTCATATCCAGAGTCATCATGGACCAGTTAACGCTGTGATATTTAGTCCTGGTGAGTAAACACATGTAAATCTATCGTACATTTATATTCTCCATAAAATTGATGCTGAGGTATGTTTTGCAGAAACATTGATATTAAAATTTTACTATTTTCACTTAATCCTTAAGATGAAAATGTTTGAAAAGCTTGTTCAGTTTACCTCTAGTGTCATTTCAGAATAATTTGTTGTCATATTTATTAGTCAAAAAAATATGAAAACATTGCGTACAACATTAGAAGGAAGGTTTAAACAATGCTAATCAACATTCTTCTGTTATCAAACTGCACGTGAATCTAGATTTTTAAATATAGTACATGTACAGCATGTAACATTTTTTACTCAAAGAGGAGTCCGAAAGAGTGGAGAGGTTGTTCACTTTCACAGACTTTAGAAGTATCCCACTTTGATAGACTGGAGCCTGATTCACCACTTCTAGTTTGGCTTATATTATTTGGTTCATTTTTGACCATTTTTCACATTTCACTTTGTAGATTGTCAACAGATGGCTTCTGCAGGTCAGGACAGCTATATCAGAGTGATCGATGTGAACACAGGCACAGAGGTGTTTGCTAAGGATGGTGAACATGAGGTCAGGTAAGATAAACAGATGAAGAATAGGAGGGAAGAATGCACGAGGCTTGCAGTAGGGGTTGGAGACAGGGTTGGAGACAGCCACAGTTAACAGTTGGTTCCAGCGTACCAAAATGTTTCCATCGGACATTTTCATGACATGAAAGTGCTAGAAATGTTTGCAAAGAGTGGAAAAAGAGTGTTGAGTAGAAAGAAGCAGGCTTGGACATATTTGAAATCATACACCTGAATGAAGCTGTCAGTGTTACAGTGTTGGAAAATATCTTTAAAAAAAACGTCTAGGAGACCAGCTAAATGGTAACCCTTTTTCTCAAAAATGTTGAATATAAGATGAAAAACACTCCTTTTTCCCAAAGACGTCGTCGACGCCTTGGGTCGGAAATGCGACCCTTATTCAACTCTTTTTTTTTTTAACATGCATGGGTACCACTTCAGTCTGCGAGTGATAGAACAATGTAAAACGTACCCCTTAATGGCGTAATTGGTATGGCACAGTGTATAAATGTACCCAAAATGGTGTAAATGGACAAAGATGCTCTATATCATTCAATTGCATGACATATTTGAAATCATACACTTGGTTGAAGCCATCAGTGTTACAGTGTTGGAAAATATTTTTTTTAAAACGTCCAGGAAACCAGCTATTAATAGTAACCCTTTTTCTCAAAAATGTCGAATGTAAGACTGAAAAATATTTTGTACTTTCATGCTTGTACAAGCAATGTCCCTAATTTATTCTATACTTTGAAATTAAAGCTCATGCACACAGGAAATTGGAAAGAAACACGTTAAATATCGTCTCATGTTGTTCTCCTTGTATAAAAAGATATGTTCAAGATTATTAGGTATTACATCAATGATTTCCGGTGAATTTTGGCCCTGACGGCTGCCCACACAACAGTCCCAGTATAGCATATACACAGTCCCCTACTGGTGTTACACCTGTCTGGTACAACTTGCCGTTGTTGGAGTTTTGATCCCTGTCCAGGTATCAAAATTATTTTTGACCTCTCACTTATTTAGTATTTAACTTGAGGAGGAAAACACTTCACAGCAGCTTAGTTATGCTAGTATCTTGCAGTTTATCATCTAAAATCAAAAGAAAATCTGACGAAAAGTTTTTGAGGGCTTACCCAAACTGCACAATACCTTTAAATATACAAAACAAGATTATACAAACAGAATTGATGAAATGTGATATCCAGTTTGACTTCAGCCTTTATTTCTTGTCCTTTCCAACAAAGGTGTCTATGTTGGCGTGATCATATTCTCTTGGCTGGGGATGCAGGAGGGAATCTCATGGTATGGGATATGGCCAAGGCTCAGTTAGTAGCATCATTCAGTCAACATATAGGTAAGTCAAAACTAACCTATTTTTTAACTCCTGAGAAAGGGCCAGGACTGTTCCAAATATTTGAAAAAGCTATTGGGCTAAAATGCTTTGTATCTATTACTACATGTATGTCATACATGAATTCTTTGAAAAAAATAATATACTGGTACCAATACTTATATAAAAATTTGATAATGCATATTAATACAATAAATAGAAGTGTTATCATTCAGAATTGAATTTAAATGTAGTTAGAAATGGAAAATTATGTATCTGCAAAAGACATGTTTTATTTGTGCACTATAGCGTGTTTATACCAGTAAAGCATGCTGGATTGTGATTAAGGTTAAGATGAAAATTTCCATAAACTGCCATCCTCGCCCTTCTCACTCGTTCTCAAGATACCGGGCAGGAACAAAAGCGCTCATCTCTCTCCGTTTCCCCCTGGAGGCCCCGTTCCCTAGCTCTCACGTATACGTACGTCCATTCACTTGTGTGTGCAATGGCATATACATGCCCTATAGAATCCACACACTAAGTGCTGTAGTTCCTTAGACCATGTTTTTTTGCTCAGCTGGGTATAGATCCACTGTTCCAAAGACCCTATGTTTTATGCTTCTAGTCAGTTCCTTAGACCCTTTCGAGGGCAGCTGTGGCACACCCCCATCTGAAAAAAAAATTGAGTGCCCCCCTGGGAATTATGCATGGATGATTATCTGTTTCATCTTCTTATTTTCTCTCTCAAACTGTCATAATTTTCAGGAGCAGTCAATTGTATCCAGGTATCATCTGATGGTTCTACAGTGATCACAGGTGGTCAGGATTCCAAAATAATTGTTTGGAAGAGCTCCTGAGAACTTACCAACTGTGTGTGCAGAACAGTTACACAGAGCCTTGTGTGCACCCAGCAGGTTTGAATGAACGCAGGGACAATGAATTTACCATTTTGAGAAAAAAACGCATTCCAAAGTTTGGGCCAATCTTTTACAGCATCTGCGAAACTCATTTCATTCTGTACATTCTCCAAGATCGTAATGGTGACAATATACTACAGCATTCAAGATATGTGACAAAAATCTGTGTTGGCGCCATTTTTGTTTTCTTTTAATGGATTCTTCGGGTCTGGTGGAACTATCTGGAGGATGAAAAGCGGTTGAAAGCTTCTGCTGGGCCATGGCTCTAGACAAAAAGCTTATGTATACATGCAGCAATCAATTTAGTACTTAATCAGAATGTGCACAGTGACCCTGACAGCATACGGATGTACCCGTAAGGGTTCTAAATCATATCATCCACTTAGAGCCAGAAAGGCATTAACTCTGCACAAAATGATATGATCTAAGGCCCTTTTGGCTCTCAACAGACAGTATACTAATGAGAAGTAGAGATCTTTGCATTACCTGGGCCCTCTTGCATAAAAAGTTGCGATTAAACGCAACTCAAAAAATTAAACGCAATTCCTAAATACGCGATTCTGATTGGTTGAAAATCAAGTTGCGTTTAACCGCAACTTTTTATGCAAGAGGGCCCTGTTTACGTATGTGTGCGTTATATATGTGTGTGCTGACAATGGGTTGTGCAAGGTAGTAAACTGATGAAGGGGCCATTTTCGAGTACCGGTACTTGAGAAATTTTTTGTAGATTCCATCTTGTGTTTAGCTTGTGTCATGCTTTCTAGATTCTAAAATTATCTGCTTTTAATAGTCAAAAATTGCTTTTAGCTCACTTATATTTTGGCTTATACATGTAAAGTAGACTAAATGCTAATGTGTCAAGTCTATTTATAGTCAAGAATAATCATCTCAATGTATGTCCTAAGTGTTAACCTGTGTGGTCTATGTAGAGTGTGTGATACATCGAAATCAAATTTTATCCATGGGGTAAGGACGGTAAAGTCATAATAATTATATCATACATCCCTTTTTAATAGGGACAATCCCAATTTTTGGTAGAAGAAAGAGCCACTTCTACCACTGTGTCCTATTTTTGCAAAAATTTGTCTGTAGTAATGTATAGGAAACTCAGAAATGTCCCTATCTTCAGCCTCTGCCTTGTCATTTGTCCCTATTTCTTGGGTTTCAGGGGTGGCAGGTCTGTTATATTATCTCCCCTCTCCCCCTTCTGTCTCTGTCTCTGTCTCTGTCTCTCTCTGTCTCTCTCTCCCCTCTTTCTCTTCCTCTCTCTCTCTCTTTCTCCCCCTCCTCTCTCTCTCTTTTGCTTGCCCTTCCTCCCTCCCTCCCCTTCCCTCTGTCTCTCTCTCTCTCCCCCTCCTTTTTCTCTATCTCGCTTGCCCTCCCTCCCTCCCTCCCTCCCTCCCTCCCCCTCCCTCTGTCTCTCTCTGTCTCTCCCCCTCCCCCCCCCCCTTTCTCTCGCTTGCCCTCCCTCCCTCTGTCTCTCTCCCTCCTCTTTTTCTTGCTTGCCCTCCCTCCCTCTGTCCCTCTCCCCTCCTCATTCTCTCACTTGCCCTCCCTCCCTCCATCCCCTCCCCTCCCTTCTCTCTTTCTCTCTTTGCCACTCTCCCTCTACATATACTTTATGGTTGATTATTTACCCAGGCTCCATAGCATGATGTGATCAGAAACATGTTACATTACGTTATCAAAGAAGTACACACGTCTGATTTACTTATCGAATTCCATCACAACTCCTAGATGCAACACAGAGAAAAAAACTCTGTTTATTAGTCCATCTATATAGTGGGGAAGGTATTCTGCATGCTCAGACTGGTAGATATTGAGGTTGTGGTAAAATTGTTTGTTGCAAAGAGTAATTGAATGCAATCTGAAATTTGATTTCCTACTTACATTCCATCCTATGCGTTGAATGTTGACATGTACGTTTGCCTTCTATAAAATTCCCTTTTGCTGGAATAATACTTTCAGTGAATATTGAGAAGAGGGTATTGAAGAAACATGGTATGATATGTAGTATTTCTGAAGATTTTTTTGTAGAAGTAATTGTATAGTTGATAAAAGATATGTGGGTAAATGAAGCTTACCAAATTATTTTTGTAGTAATGATGATTTTTTTTTGGAGATTTTTAGTCAGGGAATATAACCACACCCCAAATTAACAAAAACTTACTTATTTTACAAGAAGGAGAGGAATAATTAGATTTTTCAGTTACTTATATAAATGAGTAAAATCGAAAAGTGGCAGCAGCATTTATGTTAGGCATGTTAAGATCTTTTTATATTGCTCATCCTCTTCAGAATAAATCGATTTGGTGGGAAGTGGACGAGATGTAAAAAGATCCAATCATTTGCATTGTTTTCGAGGCTGCAAAACTTCTGTGAGCTTTCCAATATTGATGCAGTCTCTCACATCTCCCCTCGTATTATTTAAATCTCTTGTGTCAATGGATTTTCCACTGAAAATTCACCTGGCTCCACTCCCTCAAGTCTAGTAGTGTATTTTCTTTTGAAGCAATTGGCAATGTGATAGGCTTTTTTTTTCTTATGATCAATTTTGAATCTTAAAAGCTTCTTACCAAATTGTACTAATTTGAATATGTACTTACAAATTTGTCACAAGGTATAATTCGTGTTTTCAGTCATCATTATGACTAAATAATTCTACGTCACAAAAAAGAAATTGCTATAGTGCAGCATGTATTGCTTGTATAGATATTGTAGTGAAGTACATTTTATGGACTCGAGAACTAATCAAAAGATATTAACAACTCGGTATATGTATTCAGATTCCCCACTTATCATTATACATGACACCTTAAAAAGTACATGTACAAGGTACTATTTAAATCTTTATAATGTGTGTATAGTCTAGAAGGTTGTGGGAAAGATTTATGAGTAGATGCAATGTTTTGGAATAACTCCTTAATCAAAGATTGTAATGCAGTAAGTTGAGGTGTCGTAGTTGAGTGGTTTAACCCTTTCAGGACAGGAATTATTCAAGGGATAAATTGATCACATTTCGTTCTTCAAATTGGCAACAATAATATTTTTCTTTTAGTGCTAGATGGTTCATAGGTGTAATGTCTTTTAGAACAATAAACATGGTTAGTGATTTTATCGATACGTTGAAAAAATTGCCAATTTTGATGAAAAACAATGATTTTGAATCTCTCGATGTGTTGCCAATTTAAGGATTTTGAAGCTTATTCTCCTTTTTAAAATTCCTGACATCAAACACAATATGGTCATGTGACAAAAATGGACATAGCATGTGCAGAAATTTTTGCTCTTTCTACTCATACATCTGGTATATTTTTTAGAGCTCTGAATCAAAACTTATTAAGCCAAACCACAAAATGTGGTCAATTGTCTTGAAAGGGTTAAGAGCTTGACTGGTTGTGGGTTCAAACCCCGGCATGGCACTTGTGTCCTTAAGCAAGACATTTTATCTACATTGCTTCTCTCCACCCAAGTGTTAAATGGGTACCCGGTAGGATGAGAAAGTCTTTGCGGTCTGATCAGCATTGTGAGCATCTGTAAAAAGCTGCCTGGCTGGAATGCTCCCCAGGGAGTGGAGGTGTGTACATTGTGTGCGGGCAAGCCATGATTCCTATGACCGGGTAATAATGTCTCTGTAAAGTGCTTAGATACATGGTAGATGTATTATGTGCCACATGTATATAAATCAAGAATATTATTAGATTATTATGAATAGATTGTGAACTTCAGCATAAATTTCACACCATGTCCAATATGAAATGTTGGTTAAGACACGTAGCACTTTTAATCTGTGCAGTGCAAACATGTTGCAAGCTGTCATAGTGTAGGTCTAAGATTTTTAGATAACATTTGCATATGTACTTCACTTCTTCACCTTGGAAAACATGTAACAAGACAACTCAATATGGAGAAGAAAAAAATATGAATGTCATATGTTCTAACTTAACTTACTGAATTTGTTTTGTACTGTACAGATCTTCTGCTTGCCTGGAAGTCCATGGTTAAATGATTGTTATATGCAAGCCATATATGCATATTCCTGTAATGTGTAATTGACAACTTTTTAGCAACATAAAATATTGGATTTTTCTTGGGAGTTAGTTTTAAAAATCTAGCTTTCTATAAACTCGTTGCTGGAAGTATGGAGGCATTAGTTATCATGCAAGGCAAGAATCATTATGTCTGCAATATTTTCATTGGATTATCTTGGCTTATATGATTTGAAAGTTCTGGTAGAGTCATGAAATAAAATGACTTCTGTCATATATGATTTTATATACAATCAATTTAATTTTGCAAATGCTATTTTGACAAACAGTAATATGATTTGTAAATGTGGAGAAGTGGATATTTTAACACTTTGCTATTGTGCAATATCTTTTCTTTGGGGGTCATCATAATTATTGTAGATGTACAATTCAAATGGGTTTTTTTTTTTCTGTGTAGAACTATATATATATATATATATATATATATATAACTCTTATTCCAGCGTTTAGGGGAATCCTTTTATCTCAGCCTATTGTTATCATTCGCCTTAACGCACGGTCGCTTTCGCCGTAACGTCGAATTTCTATTGTGACGAAATAAACCGCATTGATCGCATTGATAGGATTCCCCCTAACGTAGGTAGAAATAATCACTGTATATACAGTGATTATTTCTACCTACGTTAGGGGGAATCCTATATATATATATATACAGTGATTATTTCCTATGTTAGGGGGAATCCTATCAATTTAGTGGTGTATATATATATATATATATATATATATATATATAAATATATATATATATATATATATATATATAATATATATATATATATATATATATATATATATATATATATATATATACCACTACACTTTTAATTTTCTTTCCTTTTGTTTGTGGATGCAACTACATTTAAATGGTTTAACTTGCAATGAAAATAAAAACCCAAGATGGTTAAAAACCAATGTTTTACTTTCAAATTATTTGTGTTGTTCATTTTTGTAACATTTAAAAAATGCTTCAAATGCTTTCTAAGTCACATTTTCATTTGAAATTCTCCACCATTATTATATTCAGTTCTAAAGGTATAATATCTAGAATTCAAAGCACAACTTCAATATCAACCAACAAATACAACACCAATCTGCATTTAACACAAAATTATTGATTTATTACACATAATGCAAAATATTTACATTTTTACAGAAAAGATTTGTCAAAGTAAGGCAGCCAAACATATCCAAGTAAAATTCTCATAATACTCGCTGGATTATGCCACATTCACAAATATTTCTCAACATATGCCTTCCTTTTTCTCTAGCATTGACTACTCCTGTATAAAGGGCAGGTCAAAGGTCACTGATAACTTTAACTATAAAATTGGTCTCCTGAAGCTTGTACTGGATGGAAAAGGCATTGGATGTGCAAACAAACTGGAAAATTCTGCACTGATGTACATACCTTTTGCACAAACTTTGGAGGATCATTTTTTTTTAGTTATCATCTGTGATATGGGACTGACCTAGAACACATTCAGAATGCTTTTAATGTTCATCATGTAACGGTGATTTCTGTGGTCAATCGAAGTTTGATGAACATTAAAAGCATTCTGAATGTGTTCTAGGTCAGTCCCATATCACAGATAATGATAACTAAAAAAATGGTCTTCCAAAGTTTATGAGCAAAAGGTATGTACATCAGTGTAGAAGTTTCCAGTTTCTGTTGGCACATCCAATGCCTTTTCCGTCCAAGAGTAAGCTTCAGGAGGCCAATTTTATAGTTAAAGTTATCAATGACCTTTGACCTGCCCTTTAGATTGACCACAGAAATCACCGTTACATTAGGGGTCAAGTACCAAGAACAAGGACCAGCAAAACTGCCTTGTTACAGTCCATTCCACAACAGTATTACAATGTTCCTTGCATTACTCTTTCTCTAGGCCCACATGGCAGTGTGCACCACCCCTAAAATAGCCGTTTTTGCCCTTTCAGATTATCAGCTATGCACTGACGAACAAACGTTGGCATATACATTAAGTAACTCAATCGAAATACAGTTATGCTCAAGAAATATCTCTATTAAAGCCCCCCCCCCCCAAAAAAAAAAAAAATCAAATTATAACAGTTGTAACATAACATTTACATGCAGAGTCCCTTTCCCAGAGTACTTTGCTATATGAGATGATTCACACACAAAACGTTTTGGAATGAGGAAGGTCCAAGCTGAAGGTACATAATCATATTTGGTAATTTTGTGTTGCATACATTATAAAGTGTCTTGGAATAAGACACAAAGTGAAGGTGAAAGTGTCATTTTCCTTGATATTTCATCTGATTCAAGCTACAGTAGGGTTAACTTAATAAAATCATCAAAAAGTACACCAAAATATTTGTCGCTGGTGATGAATGGAACAAAATACCTTGGACCTGCTAACGATCGATAGAAACTTAAGAGTTTTCAGGCATCAAAGAACAACTGTAAGGTTTGGTTGAAACTTGAAAGTATGACAGGCACATCCATTATGTACTCCTATGGAAGACTGCCCGTATCAAGCCGGTAAAATTATGTCACAGAATATGAATCTTTTTGTTATCACAACAGCAGAAAGTTTTTGACAGATAGAGTACAGTGTACAAAAAATATATCTTGTTGTATACCACATGTAAACTGCTTTCTTAAGTATAATCATTCAAGCTAAAATTGCATTGCACTCTCCATACACAGGAAATTATGCTATACATGTATTATGATGCAAATTAAAGTATTTAAAAGTATTTGGCAAAGAAAATCAAAATAGTAACCAGATGTTTACATCAGAAGCCAAATGATAATCATGAAAAGAGACTCAGAGAACATGTTTATTCACGATATGAAAATACTAAGGGTCAATTAAAGAAGGGCACCTGAAGAAGAAATAACATAACTCTTGGATGTGATAAAAAACTGAAGTCAAACAAAACAACATGAAGTCATGAACATAAATTCCAAGCAGGAAAAAAAAAAACATGGAAACAGGAGGAAAATAAGCATTCTCTTTTATACAGATACTGTTCAAACTATTACGGTACCTCAGTCACATCACCAAACCGACTCCACATCGACTCCACATCGACCGATTCTTGGCCATTGGGACAATGTAATGGTTTGTTTGGCCTTCTGAAGGTTTGGTGTCCGTCTTGTTCGTGTGTCTGAGGTATAAATCTATTTCTTGGTCAAAACTTAATGATGAACTAAGCTTAAAGCACAAAGAGATCATGCAGAACATACAACCTGTTGTGAAGTACACTTACAACAGTGGAAATCTTCTAATTTCCCCAAATATAACTTCTCCTCTTGACATCAAACAGAGGACACATTCAAAGTTGACATTGTCTTGTTTCAGAGAGAAACCCCCAAGCCAAAACATTGGGTTTCTATCAAAAAGCCTAATTTTACTGGCTTCAAGATATACAAGACCTTTTGCAAGGTTCGTTAACGATTACTGACAAAGCCATTAGATTAGGCTGGTCTCACTTTGTGGCACCACATTTATCCACATCCATTCACATCCTGGCTTAATAGACTTAACCTCTAATATAGAAGCAGCCTCTTGACAGAGAGGTGCGAGGACCTAGTAAAAGCTTGTGGATGTGTAACAAAAAAATTGTGCTTTACCGAAAATGTGGCCTTGCAAATCCATGAATTTACAAAGAAAACAAAAGGTTTTATCTGCCTTGTTCGCTCTTCCAGCATAGCATGAATTTCTTTAAATTTTGCAAGAATGAATAAATGCAGATGTTGATGCCTTCGTACAGTTTTGGTAGAGGTAATCACTTGGAACACAGAGCAGAGATCAAGGTGTAGATAAGCAAATAGAGAGCTAGTCAGTCTTTGACATACATATGAGGAGAGTTGCTAGACACAAACTGGGCACAAACTGGACACAATCAAATGTTGGATTGCTGGGCTAGAAAGGCTCGGATCCGATGGAGCAATTCTCTCTTTACCTCATCCGGAACAAGTTCTGATGGGGATAAAATCATGTGTAGGAAAAGGTAAATCAACTTTTTTTGAGAGAGAGAGAGAGAGAAGAGAGACACCGACAGATACACACACACAAACCTCTATATTTGGCAAATTTGTTCATTATAGTAGAAAGTGGAATTCAAAATTACTACTAGAATTGTCCATCTATTATTTATCTATCTATCTATCTTTCAATCATAATTAGTAATTATGTTCCTGCTTTTTTTAAAACCATTTCCTTGAACCTCTTTAAATCAATGAAATCGAAGACTGTACCATATCATTTGAGTCTATGGTACTAACGAATTAATCTCAAAATGTCACCAACTTTACCTCTTCCTTTAGGGGTTATTTCAGCAACCAGATCATCAACAGTCACATGTTCCAGTCCTTTTCTCCTTACAACCTCTAAAAAAGATACCAGAGTCATGGAAGAGAAAGTGTTGATGGATTAGACAAGCAAATGTTAGATTCGTCTTCAAATGACAAAAAAATAAAACCCAAGAGATACGAGTGGCATGTGGGAGATTTTGAAGAACAAGAAAAGACTTTTTACATTTTCTAGCCACCCAGTTATACAAATTATTGATGAGAAATAAGTCCAGTATTTTACTCATTCAGTCAAAATTGATGATGGGTCTAACCGAGTTACAAAGGGAAAAATTGAGAATTTGGTCAAAGTCCCTTGCTAAAATTACACTTTTAAACCAAAGTAAAAAAAGTTTAAAAGGACTGAAATTCTTACAAGTCCATTCTAAGATACTACGACATCGGCGCCTTCCATGGCAAGTAGGCTAATTGATGGAAATATCCATAGCCCTTCCCACCTTCTAGCATCCTTCAGAAGAAGGAGTTCTTACCTTTACAATGAGCCTTTAGTTCATCTCTCCAGCCTGACTCTATTAGTTTATTCCTAAGAAGCTCCTTCAGTCTGAAAGAAAACAAAGTGTGCCATAATAAAGTATTTTGTTGTAGACATAAACCCAAAAATAGTCTATGCAAAATTGGCTGATCTGGGGAGGTGGGGGGCGGGGCTCAGGGTGCACTGGCCCCCAGCAAAACCCAATCTGGTACATTAAGTACACACAAGTACATAAGAAGGTGCCCCCAATCATGATTGTTTCCCCTCTGTATTGATCTAAAAACAGGCATTTAAAAATGTGATACCCCACCCCCTCCCCCTCTTCCCCCTTTTTATTAGGCCTGTGCCGATATAGCTATCGGCTATCGGAGACCGCCGATATCGGCTTTATTTTGCTCTATCGACATCGGCCTATATTCCCTTTTAATAACAACCGATACCGATATGAAACGCAAAATAAAATAAGAAATAAATTCTACTCTGAAAGATGGAATTTCTTGTGTCTGATCGTCACTACCGTATTTCTTCCGGTCCTTTTTATTCACATTTTATGTCATTCATCACTGAAAATGAACAACATAATCGAGCTCGTACTACACACACACAGTCACCTTCATGTTTCATCATACCCATCACATCTCCCATTATACACATTGTCAATGTCCGTGGCAGAAGTCATTGTCAGAGCCGTACTTACTATCAATCCGAATGTGTCTTTTATTTCCCTAGTTTGACAACCAAAAATGACCTATTCGGTCATCATTATCTGAGAACAGGTAATAAATCTCTCATTTTGATCGAAGGAGGGGGATAATCTAAAGCTAAGAAATGATATACGGTTCCAGTAACTTTCCGTTGTGATTGCACAACGCGGTGTGCTGGGTCAGTTATCGCCCAGGCGCCCACAATATTCCAGGGTAGGCTACATTGGGAACGGTTCCCATATCGCCCTCAGTGCTTACACATAGCTCGGGTTGGTCAAGCAAACTCAAGGCACAGCCATTATTGAAAGTTCTGCGCATGTGCTGAAGGTTCAAGTGTGGGAAATCCCCTAAACAACAGCGATGTTATTGGTTCAATATCGGCAAGTTCGGCCTAGCGTAGCGTCGCAACTGAATGAGTATACTATTGGCGCGAAAACTACGGTACGTTCTGCGCAGTGCCTGTCAATCGCGGGAAAATTTACAGTGCTGTGATTGGTCCAATATCAGCAATTTTGGTCTAACTTCGCATAGCAACTGAATATCAATGAAGTCAAGTGCCGTGTAAAGGGGGTTAGAGGGGGCGATGTCTCGTGTTCGTGATGTGATTGGCTGCTTGGTGTACATGTACGCAAAGGCAGCATTGTTCCTTCTTGGCTAGAATGACATAAATCGTACGACGTCGAGTAAGAAGGAATCCCGTATGAATGAAATATTTTTTGGAATAAAAATAGGCATTATCTGAAATTTAAAAAAAATCTACTGTAGTCTAATTATGAAATAAAACTTTTGTAAAGTCAGTTAGCCAAAATACCCACAGCAAATGAGGATCATTATTACATAAGAAGATCGAGACGTCGTCATTTAGAAATCAGAATTTTGTTTAACCCCTTCTGAAGCAGTGCGTGATGGCTTCGTCTACTTGTCTTTACAAAAATCTGATATGTGATTTCAACGAATATCTTTATTGAATGACTAGATGAAACTCATGAAAGAGCAGAATTATCCAGTCAAATTGACTTTGTCCGATATATTTTTTATTAGCCTCGTTACAAAAAGAAAATTATGATATCCATCATGATAATAAAAAAAAAAAAGGGACTATTTTTCCTTTATAAAGCACATAGTTGAAAGTTTTCCGTCTTCATGAAGAGTAATTTTGATTCATTATTTCAATGAATATCTTTAGCGGGAGACCTGATTATATAACAGAATCACCGAGTGAAAATAAATCATGCAACTGGTAAAAATATTTTATCAGCGTTGTTGAAGAATGCTATGCGTCATCGTGAGGAGTTGTGTGACTACTTTATCAAAGGCACATCGCAGTGTTTTCCGTCCTCATGAACAGTGATTTTCAAACATTATTTTTATGATTAAAGAGAAGAATTATCAAGTTAAAAAAAAGCATGCCCTATTGCCCTGATAAATTATTTTATGAGTGTCACAGGATGATAAGCATCGTCGTTACGGTGAAAAGACACGAGGAATGTTTTGTTTCATATCGCGCATGCCGATCTGAAAATAGGCCGTCTGAAAGTACGCATTTTGATGATAAATAATATGAAAACATGTATACCTCCTCGTATTGAAAGAAAATGCAGATTTTACATGTTTTCTTTTATTTTCTTTTATTTTCTTTATATCGGTTATCGGTATCGGTATCGGCCGATATGCTTGAGATTTTATTGGCATCGGCCGATGGTCAAAAAAACCATATCGGCACAGGCCTACTTTTTATGTTTCATAATAAAGTATTTTGTTGTAGACATAAACCCAAAAATAGTCTATGTAAAATTGGCTGATCTGGGGAGTTGGGGTGGGGCGGGGCTCAGGGTGCACTGGCCCACAGCAAAACCCAATCTGGTACATTAAGTACACACAAGTACATAAGAAGAAGGTGCCCCCAATCATGATTGTTTCCCCTCTGTATTGATCTAAAAACAGGCATTTAAAATGTGATACCCCACCCCCTCCCCCTCTTCCCCCTTTTTTATGTTTCCCTCAAGTCCTTGTCTGATAATTTTGTAGTAAAAAAAAAAAAAACAACAGAAAAAAAATAATAAAATGATTTTTTTTTTTTTGCCTGTAACAAATGTTTCAGGCAAGTGCTGTCTAGCTATAAATATAAATATAAATATAAATATGACCTTAATCTTAAGATTTAAATCAGATTTAAATCTGTAGTTGGCATAAAAGTCATTTTTGACTGAAATGCCAATAAAAATTGGATAGAAGAAGAAGATAAATTTTGCACTATAACCTTGATGTTGAATATATACCTTTCTTTCTCTCCTGTCTCCACCAGCTTCTGATTGATATTGGCTCTCATCTGTGCATCTTTGATCTTCCTATCTCCATAGCTATCAAAGGAGAGAGCCAAAAGATTAGATGAAGGTTGTTTGAAGGAGATAGAAGAAGTATTGATCAAACTCAAAGTTACAAAGATGGAGTGGGGGGGGGGGGGGGGAACGAGTGGAATTGGGACAGGGAAAACAATTATTTTAAATGAAACAGGCTGCAAAAACATTATAAAACATTGTTCATGCAATCATTAAAACTATTTTTACCTGGCTATGAAAAAAGTGAAATTTTCTCAGTCACAGGGTGACAGGGGCAATTGTTACAATTTTAATCTTTCACAAGAACTAGACTAGATTAGATCCAACTTAGATCTAGATCTATCATCTATCATGTCAATGACTATGTCTATGTCATCTTGATCTTGATAAATACGGCTCAACACTCCTGTGGAGTAAAATGAGTAAATGTCATGTTCTGTTCCATTCCATTTTCACTTTTTCAAAATGTTAAATGCAAAATGCAAGCTTTAAATTATACCATAAGGCATAAACAAGAAAGTTGAAAGGGCCCGAGAGCCTGATCGGTTAGTCACGGACGGACATTTGACAAATTTTGAAAGTTTGAAGGCCTGTAAAAAATTAGTTATGAGATGTGTTGAGCTGTTTTATGTTTCATTGTGAAGGGTACCACTGAAGGTGCTAAATGATGATAAAATTTGGTTGCCATGGTTACCTACTAAAAATAGAATCCATTAAATATTCAATGTCACGGACGGACAAGATAGAAATGGGTTTCTTGACTTATCGGTAATCTTTTGTCTTTTCTATCTAAACAAGCTGTCACTGACAAATTTTTTTAACTGCAAATGTTAGTCAAGTAAATTGACTTCCCTGTCACATACATAGAATTTTAAAGCAAGCTGTAACTTTTGCTAGAGGTCCGAAAACTTTTTGTCACGGACGGACATTTGGGCGTCACGGACGGACATTTTGAGCGTCACGGACGGACATTCACTTTAAAAACTGCATGTTTTCCTATCTAAAATCGTGCATACGTACTTCGTGCTTTCTACTTTTTGTTTAAAATTGATTTTATTCCACTATTAAGCAAAACTTAGCTTGAAAAACTTAGTTCTTAAGTGGAATCTATGTCAAAAGTGGATGCCTGTATTGTAGTGTACATACACAATGTACAAGTGCATACTCATGTAGTGTACAACTGTACATGTACAATATATGCTACAGACCAAAATGAACATGTTGAGAAGAATGTGATGTAAGCTTTCAAAATATAACCCTTTACATTACAGTCATGTAGGTGGACTGAAATCAAACATCAGTATTTAGTATTTTAATTTACTTTACAGCTCAAAGTCATATATTTTGTTTCAAACATAGAGGTAATGTAGAAATAGGATTATGTGTGATTGGTCATTATCAATATAGGAAGTAAAATTTCTCATTTCGCTTACAACATCACATACCAGTACTCTTTATAACATCTCATATTTTTCAAAAGTTCTCTCTAAGAGGGTGAAAACCAAATCGTGAAATGCAAATCATTGTCTAAATCTTTCTCATACCATAGTTTACTTTTTCAGTAATGTCTCTATCACTTTAAAAACAATGTTAGCTTCCTGGACAAAGGCCCTAATGGCAACAGCTGAGTGTGTAAAGCCCATATAGAGCCTAATTATGTCATGTTAGTTGAGGGATTGCCCAACACGACTAGTGTAAGTCATATATTATAACTTTCTGACCCCCTTCCCCATAAAAAAACTGTTCCAGGGTTGATGCAACCAATTCAATTATGAGCATTTGAAATTATATATTGTCTAAAAAGGTTTCTTCTTATGTTATGTGATTGCATCATTTTAAAAAAATTGTTAACTGTGTGTGATCCTGAACTACAAAGAATTGCTATCTGTCTCAAATGTTACAACTAATTCAAAACATTCTTACAAAATAGAGTCCAAACATGGCTCTTACGGTCTAATACACATCTGAACTCCAATGTTTATAATTTTCAAAGACAACTTGTAATTCAATTTGAATATTGATCAAGCTTCAGTATTAATGTTGAATCTAAAACTTTTACACGTTGCTGATGACCAAAAATATACAATAATAGCAGTAATGATATTAATAAATAAGTAAGGAAATAAGTATTCATCTTCTGTAAACACCTGTAATGGATGTCTTTTGCAGACTGACAATGCAGGCTGGCTCCCATTAGAGCCATAGCAAAATCATTAGGTTTTTATGACATTTATTAGCTTGAAAAAGAAAAAAATTGGGGTGGGGTGGGGGGTAATTTTTGCATTGATATAGGGGATCACAGTACCATATACAGTCCAACCTGCTTTAGTGACCACCTGTATAGAAAGACTACCTGTCTATATAGACCACAATTTTTGTTTCCTTTAAAACTGTTTCTCATTAAATCATGTATTAAAGGAACCTGTACATGTACGTAAAGACCACCTGCTTGTAAAGACAGCTTTTCTTGTCTGTCTTGAGTGGTCTTTATAGACAGGTTTCACTGTACGTGATATTTTGGATGAAATATGTTCCATGAACCAATAAACAATAAAACAATTCATTGAATTTGAAATCTCACAGCATTTACCATTTCAGTATATTGCAGTGTCCGTCCGTGACAAAATTAGTGTCCGTCCGTGACAATTTTCAAATTCGTTTTTAGTATATGTATATTTAATTGATCAAGATTTTATTCATACATGGTATAGGTCTCTAGCTAGTGAGATAGCTCAGCATGGTTTTTGTTTTCATTTTTGCCCCACCAATGGAAAAAAAAACTTTTACAAATTTTTTCTGTCACGGACGGACAAATTTGTATCAAGATGTGAATGACCATGCGGCACAACCATTTCTGTACAAATATTTTCAAATATTTTTTGGTTTTCAATGGAATGGTGTTTGATCTATAATTATTTGCTAACAAATCCCAAGAAAGTTTAGAGAGTGTTAAACTAGGACCAAATCAATCTCTCTAGAAAATGTCCGTCCGTGACATTAGTGTTCATCACCCCTGTTGAAAAATGGGCCAATCCAATGACTTTCCCGACCTTTTCAATTAAACAAACGTGAATTTTAGTAACTTTAGATATTAGTGAAAAACCTGAAAGTGATTTCATCATAAAAATCTGAAAATTAAATTTTCACCCCAATGCTCACTCTTAACCGATCAGGCTCCCCATTCAAAAAGACATCATTAATCCAGGGCTGTCAACCCTCCCGCATTTGGCGGGAGTGTAATGAAAATGCCCCCCGCACATGTAGCTTAGGGCGCTAGTGGGCGCTAATTAGCACCCCGCGCCACCGAGTTTACTTTCGGCCAACAGAGACCAGTGTACGTGTGCATACACTCAATATGTACGCACGATACGCGTACGCACACGTACCACCGAACTGGGATCCGGAGAACAGCTGCCAGATGAGAACAGAACCAGCCACTGACTAAGACACATGTACACAGCACAGCAGAGAAACTACAGATCTACAACGACGCGACGACAACAGCATCCAGGAGATGACTACGGAGTTTATTGGTAAGAGACCAATAAACTATTGCCTTATTGGCCAAAAAATGCAACAGGAGTCTCACGCCACCAAGCTCATTCTCCCGCCAAGCATGTATTAAACTGTTGTTAAATCTTCCGCTTTATGAAAAAAACCTTCCGCCAAAAACGAATCTCCCTCCAAGCAAGCAGTTCCCCAAAGTTGACAGCCCTGTTAATCTGGTCGCGGTCAATGGTGATGATGATGATCATTCTCTCTCTCTCTCTCTCTCTCTCTCTCTCTTTCTTCTTCTGATTCTATCTTCAAACATTTTTAACATTAAATTCTTCTTCTAAAAGGCTCTTAATATCTTATACACTCTTTGGTTTTGTGCTAACCGATTGAGAGATTTTTTTTTCTTCTGGAGTCCGCTTGCCGGGCTTTGCCCTTGTGGCTGACAGTATCCCGCGCAAGCGTTTTATGAGGGGAAAGCTCGGCCAAGACGGCGGGAACTTCGGGGACGCTCGCAAGGCCAGGGCTGACCTAACCCCAGGTACGGTACCGGTACCCTGCGAGACTTTTGCGAAGATTTCATGCAATAATATAGGCCAAGATAATCACAACAATTCTTGTTAAGAATTACTTCATATCATTTATACATTTCTATTTTATTCAGTATTATGACAGTTTATTAAATTTTTACTGAAATTCGACAAAAAGAGAAAGGAATGTATTTTTGTGAAACTTACTCGGCCATGGTTGTAGATTGCATTCCTCAAATGTTGAACTAAGCGATTATACTTTGTAACGGCGGGAATGTTATGGTTATTATGTAGGTCATTTTATTGTGCACTGTAAAATAAGCGCTTATTTCAGTCTCACGCCACACTATTTGTAGTCTTTTTCAAGTCGCTTCCATTATGATGATATTTACATATCAAATTAAGGAGCATAATTATCTTCTTTAAATATTGAATAATTAAGAACAGGGGCGGATTTGGGGGTGGTATGGTTGTCTTATCAAGGTTTCCGGATCCCCCTTTTTTGCTTATCAAAGATTTTTATGTACGGAACCCTGCCCCTTCTTGTATGATGAAATTGGACCCCCTCCTTTATTTTTAACAAAATTATTATTATTTTATTCATTTTTTTTTTTTTTTTTGGGGGGGGGGAAGCCAACACCCCACAAAATCCAAAGGCATTTTTGTCTTTTGCTTGTGAGAATTGCATCCCCGGCCCCCCCCCCCCCCTTTCACAAATCCCGGAGCCACCCCTGAATAACATTCCCGCTGAAGAAAATATCAGCACATAAAAATAGACAAGTAGAAAAATATATATAAATTACTAAAATATCACAAATATCAATTCTGAGTATAAAGTCTTGGTCTATGCCACCCCATTCTCTCTCTCTCTCTCTCTCTCTCACACACACAAACATGTCCAACACATGCACCCGCTTACACACACATACACACATGAACACTTAATTTTTATATCTCTCTCTCTCTCTCTCTCCACTCCCATTCCTCTCCTCCTCTCTTTCTCCCTTTCACCTACCCTCTCTCTTTCCCCTCCCTTCCTAGTTATCTTTCTCCCTTCTTCCAACTTTCTCAGCCCTCTAGATGCTCATCTGATTTCTCTGTCTATCTCTCTCTCACCTCATATTATGAATGTTCTTCTAGTTGCAGCGATGTGCAGAATGTATACATGAAAATCATCACGACTTCTTAATCACGTAATAAACATTCCTCCAGGATTTTAAGGGTCATATATTGGGCTACTAACAACATAATCATAAATATATATATATATTCTTCAATTGCTCAAAGTCCTGAAACTCACCCTACATTCACAAGTACAAAATTAATGCAGATATATGTACAAGAAAACAGTCAGGACTCAGTACTAATTGATAGAAATTTCTCACACAAAGTTTAATATCTCTTCAAAGTATAATAATTTATCAATGATGACACAAACAAATCAGTTACAGAGCTCAAGTAAGAAAACAGTCTTTAACATGCCAGAAAAAAACAACATATATTCTTAACAAGAAGATTAGCCATCTATTAAAACCATTAATTAAAATAATCATAATTAACAAACAAGTAACACTATTGATTTTTTTTTTTTCAATATAAATTTTAAAATTTAGGAAAGCATTGAAAAACTCAATATATTCATTTACATTAAAATGAACATCATCAGCATAACTCTGTAATTTGAAGAAAAAACCTACAACACTGCCTTTTTGGCTTTCATGAAATGGATAAACTGCAACAAGAAATCAACCGGAAGGAGAACCAAATAAGAATGTACTGTTATATTCAAGATGAATTGCTTAGTGTTCCATTGGCCTACCATAAAAATAAGGAGAAAAAAATGTGTATGTAGTTATTATGCAAACACGCAAAGATATGCTGAAAGTAACAGATCAACAAAAGTAATACTGATAAATAATACAGATTGAGTGCCAAGAAAGGGAAAATCTGAGGCAACATTCTACAGTTTGTCTTACAAACTATACCTTTCAAAACATCATCTACTAGGAAAGGAGGAAATTTAATTGAGAAAATAACTCAATAAAGGATTTCAACAAAAGGATTTCAATAGAGAATTTCAACTAAAAATTGAAACCTTTTATTTGAAGCAAGAAAGAAATGATGAGTTGTATTTTGTGGCATTTATCAAAGAACTTGAGTTGTCAAGTGGTTTTGATATTAAAGGGGGAGAGAGATGAGCCAAGAAAACAACAGAGAACACTGTGGCATCAAATGTGAAAGATGATCAGAATACACATTTAATAAATTGTAGTATTTTCCTCATCCTCACTTCACCTTTTTCTTTAATTTCTCACTTTCACAAAGCCACAAAGTCATTTTGAGAGGACAATGCCCTTTATACCAGAAGTCACTACCACTCCTGTGTTATCACAATTATTTATCAACAGGTGGTCAGCTGCATAGCTATGCCCATCGCACATTAGCGACTCGCCCTCAATTCAAGGAATCGCAACAATACTCTCTTTCTCTTTCATCCTGCTTCACTAGAAAGAGATGGGAACAGACACTTTTCATCTCCATCTTTGCTAGACACACTTCTCAAAGTTATCTCATAGAGGCAACACGTGAATTTGAGAACGTCAACTCTACATCTCATCTTGTTCCTGCATTTCACTCGGAACCTATCTCTATACAATCAATGCTACATCCTACTAACATATAATTTCTTCCTGCATCTCACCTGGAGAAAATTTTAATTTGTAATCATTATCTCTGCAATTCACTCAGAGATCAATCCAAAATCTCGCTTGAGCTAGCCAGGTAGTTTTGTGATAATTTCTGTGGTGATATTTTGTGTACCTATATTTTGTGAAATTGTGCAATATTGTTATTATTGGAGGATTCATGCCCAGGAATGCCTGCACGCATAAAGTTGGTAAGTGGTGATTGTTTATTTCCATCTTGCCTTATAATTAGTAACCATCCCACTTCGCTGGTAACCCCGACGTGATCAAACCGGACCAACGTGTGAGCAGCATTCATCCATCCTCAAATAACTTGCATTTATTGTCACCCTTTCCTTCAATTATTTCACTCGCATTACTATCACCATGCCAACTGATAATCAGACCGATTCTTCAACGTCTTCTGAAACTACTTCCAACTCACCCTCTATCTCTAATGTGCAACTCAAGCTTCCTCCTTTCTGGCCAAATGACCCTACCATCTAGTTTGCCCAAGTAGAGACCCAATTTACAACCACAGGCGTTACCTCTCTTCAGCCAGAATTTGCAAAAGAGATCCGTGACCTTCTGATCTCGCCTCCCAAGGACAAACTGTACAAAAAACTTAAAGCTCAGCTCATCCTGAGGACATCAGCATCAGAGCAAAAACGGCTACATCAGCTGCTCATCTCAGAGGAGTTGGGAGATTGTAAACTCTCCCAGTTGCTCCAAAAAATGAAGCAACTTTTAGGCACAAACAACCTGAAGGAGAATATTCTCAAACAGCTATTTCTTCAAAGGCTCCCCACAAATGTCCAACTTATACTGGCGTCAACTAGGGACTCCATGGAGGTCGAAAAGCTCGCCGATTTAGCGGACAAAATCGTTGAGACAACTCCATCCAACTATCACCCTGTTTCAAATCTGTCCTCTTCTCCATCTCATCCTACTTCTTCTTCTTCTAAGATGCAAGAGCTCAAGGCTCAAATTTCACAGCTTTCCTTGCAAGTCCAAGCCCTTTCTTCTCAATCTAACCAAGGCCGAAGTCACAGCCGTGATTGAGGCTCTCGTCAAAAACAAGACCAGAAATCAAGAAGCCCCAGCTCACAACGCCATGCTGGAAGGGATTGTTATTATCACTGGCGATTTGGAAATGAAGCCAAGAAATTTTCTCCTCCCTGCTCCTTCAAATCTCATTCTACCAACCAGGGAAACGACCAAGCCAGCGACTAGCGGCAACAAGTCCCCCTGGCACCACACAAAATAGTCGTCTCTTCTACATTACTGATAGGAGATCTGGAATTCGATTTCTCGTTGACACTGGAGCTGAAGTTAGCGTTCTTCCTCCTTCAAAAACAGAGAAACAGCATCCTTCTTCGAAATTTCATCTGCAAGCCGTAAATCGCTCAAGTATTACTACTTACGGAGAGCGAAGCCTGACTCTCGACGTCGGCTTACGTCGAGCTTGCAGATGGATTTTCATCATTGCTGATATTTCCACTCCTATCCTAGGGGCAGACTTCCTACATCACTTTGGCTTGCTGGTAGATGTTCGCAATCATCGACTCATGGACTCTAATACTAATCTATCAGTAAAAGGCATCCTCTCTTCTTCTCCTTCTATCAGTCCTATGTTTGTAAAGCCAGACAGTCAAGCTGCTTACAAATCTCTTCTTGATAAATTTCCCGACATCTCGCACCCTGTCTACAAGGAGGCAACAATCAAACATTCCGTCACCCATCACGTTGAGATGAAAGGCCCTCCTGTATCAGCCCGTCCTCGTCGCTTAGCAACTAAGAGGTACACCATTGCAAAGGCTGAATTTGACATGCTGGAACTGGGTATCATCTGACCATCCAGCAGCAACTGGGCATCCCCACTTCATATGGTGCCCAAGAAGACCCCTGGAGACTGGAGATTGTGCGGAGACTATCTGGCACTAAACAGGAATATGGTGCCCAATAAATATCCAATCCCCCATCTCCAAGACTTCACCTCTGCCCTAGCAGGCAAACAAGTTTTCACAAAACTCAATCTCGTATGAGCTTACCATCAGATACCAGTCGATCCCTCAGATGTACACAAAACAGCAATCACCACACCCTTTGGGTTATTTGAGTTTGTGCGCATGCCTTTTGGGCTACGCAATGCCGCACAAACTTTTCAATGATTCATTGATGAGGTAACCCATGGTCTTCCCTTTGTGTACGCCTACATCGACGACCTCCTCATCGCAAGTGAGAAACCCGAGGAGCATGTACAACACCTACAACTTCTCTTCACTAGACTTGCGAAATATGGAGTTGTTATCCAGCCATGTCCACATCGATCTCGTGGGACCCCTCCCTCTTTCAAATGGCAATGCATATCTCCTCACTTGTGTTGACCGTTTCACTCGATGGCCTGAGGCAATACCAATCCCCGACATATTAGCTGAGACTGTTGCCCAAGCTTTCATTTCACAGTGGGTATCTCGCTTTGGAGCTCCCTCAACCATCACTACCGACAGATGACGACAATTTGAATCTTCTCTCTTTCAAGCCCTAACTCATCTTCTTGGCAGCTCTAGGATTCGAACTACATCTTACCACCCAGCATCAAATGGACTCGTTGAGTATTTGTAGTATTTTCCTCATCCTCACTTCACCTTTTTCTTTAATTTCTCACTTTCACAAAGTCACAAAGTCATTTTGAGAGGACATTGCCCTTTATACCAGAAGTCACTACCACTCCTGTGATATCACAATTATTTATCAACAAGTGGTCAGCTGCATAGCCATGCCCATCGCACATTAGTGACTCGCCCTCAATTCAAAGAATTGCAACAATACTCTCTTTCTCTTTCATCCTGCTTCACTAGAAAGAGATGGGAACAAAAACTTTTCATCTCCATCTTTGCTAGACACACTTCTCAAAGTTATCTTATAGAGGCAACACATGAATTTGAGAACGTCATCTCTACATCTCATCTTGTTCCTGCATTTCACCTCTCACTGTAGCAAGTAACTTCTTATAGTGATTTGAGGATTCGAAGGATGCATTTATACCTACTTTCAACAGAGATCACAATGGTTTTAGGAGTGGAACACCTAACAAGTTAGGTGGGACCCCTGCCGTAATTCCAGCTCACCTGGGCAGACTATGGAGACATTTCAGGGAAGAGGAGGGCCCAGAGGCAAGTAATTTAAATCAGTCATGCCAAGAGAGCCAAGCACAGAGGAGAGCAGCCAGGCCCAGAAGAGACATTCCAGTTCTACGGTGGTTAACACATCTCCAAAGACTAGCATCCAGGGACTCAACGAGGTGACCCCCAGTTCAAGGGAAAGCAACCCTAGTGCTGGAATAGACGGTGCGACTCCAGGGAAGGCCAACCCTGCCCCCAGCAGAAAGAAGCTAGAGACATGCAGTAATGCCAAAGCAGGTCCAGCCTCCACCACAGACAGCAACATGACTGGCTTACGAGCAGTAATGGAACAGCTATCAGACTCGAGCGACGACGAGGACGAAGATGAACATGGCACCAGAATACCCAGTATTGCATGGATCATCACCTGTGGAGTCACCAAGGCAACCCCTATTTGGACCCTTGTCTCTTCATGCGGTGATAAACAATCACTGTGTCGAAATGGAGGAGAAAACGTGGAAGGATACGTTCCGCAAGGGAGGACAATTACGAAAGCGTTTCACTTTCAACAGAATATACAGACTGAAAAACATCAATGGTGAACGATTCATGCAAGAGTTTGAAACCAAGGACAAAGCCCAGAAGCCTAAATAATTATCATGCAAGACGGCGATCTGAGAGACACTGTTTGGACTTTTCGTGTTGTATATAACTTTGTAATGTGTAGCTCATGTATGACGAGTTTTAGGATAGAATGTCACTGACAGAAGTAGTGCGTCGATAGTGCATATACCCATGAGCATGTAAGTACATTAGGACTACTCATATATAGTGGTATAGATAGTTATAAGCATGTTCATATTTTTGTTCTTCATGTCCTTTTCTGTTCTTAGTCTCCTATCCCTTCTACCTTGGCCACTCCTTCGCGGCCTCTTAAAAAAACTTGTCACACGTCGTGGGCGTACTATCCTGCTACCTTCCACTGCAATCTAACTAGCAGTAACAATTTTCCGAACACTTCTCACTTCAAACAAGCTTTACGGTCATTCTGTCATTTCGCTGCAGCCTACCTAGAAGCAGTCTATTCTTCCTTCCTATCACTATGATCTTTTCCACTGCACTCTCCATTGTGGTCTATACTTCGTTCCTGTATATATATTACTACATATCACATAGCATTAGAAAAATGTTAGTTATATTCAATGGTTTACTATTCATAGACGATATGAAATAATGGAAATTTTTTGTGACTATCGTACTATTATATATTCTTTAGTTATTGATGGAATTGGGTAGGATGGAAACCTACTCATTAAGTTCTCAGGGTAGAATTGTTGTCAGTGTTAAAAGAAAACAGGAGAAAAGAGAACATGTGACAATGGAGACATGAAAGCGGGGGAATGGGACAAAATATCACAAATCAACACCTACACCCCACCATCTCGCATAAACCCCCAAAACATCCATTTTCCGCCACAGTATTATGATGAACATGATGGACAAAGAGAGTGGACAAAATAAACAACTCCTCATTCTACCCTTCACAATGGTTCTTGTAGACAAAAAAAAAAAAAAAAATTCTCTCACTGCTATTATGTAAAAATATGTAGAACAGGTGTCGCACGCATATTCACCTGTTTACAGAATAGCAATGAAGGGATGTTCTTTTGTGTACCAGAACCATTGTGAAGGGTAGAACGAGGAGTTGTGTATTTTGTCCACTCTCTTTGTCTGTCATGTTCGTAGTGTATGTCCTGCCAACACTGTATCTGATATGCATATGGGAATAATAATCTAATTGAATGGAAATTTGTCCTTCATGTAGCAATTGATGGAGACACTAAAATGATTACTTTCATAAAAGTAAGTGACAACAACAGGACATTGAATGTTCATGCACAATTTGAAAAAAGCCAACTGAGAGTTTCAGTGCCTTTGAGGATAAGGACAGACCATGGTGGTGAGAACCATCACACTTGGGAAGCAATGCAGGCCATTCTGTTACTGTAGGCAGTTTGGTACACAATGAACAAATAGAAAGACTGTGACAAGATGTCAATGAGAAAGTAACAAAGAAGTACAAAGATTTTCAAAACCTAAATCATCGACAAGTTGTCAACTCAGATAACCCTGTAGATCTATTGTGTCTTCACTCTGTTTTCAGACATCTTATCCAGAGAGATCTGACAGTGTTTGCAGAGGTGCATAACTCTCATGGTATGTCCATTCTGTATCTGACATACAGATGGAAACCACAAGCTGACAAATGGAAATTTGTCCTTCATGGAGCAATAGATGGATACACAAGAATGATTACTTTCTTAAATGTAAGTGACAACAAGAGAGCATTGATTGTTTACGCACAATTTAAAAACCTAAGAAAGTTGTCCATATGTGTAAAGAATGGAACTCTGACATTCGCCACTCCAGGACAACACCTTATCATCCAGAGGGCCATGGACAGGTGGAGCAGTTCAATCGCAAGCTCCTGTCCTAGCCTTTAGCCAAGGCACTCGGTGCTGTTATTTCCCTAAACGTGCCTGAATACATAGACTAATCACGCGACAACTGTGATCCGTGGCCCGAGGTGCGTCAGCACCGAGGCCTTTACTATAAACCTGAGTGGTTGTTGTAGTTTATTTCTTTTGTTTTGTATTATATTTCTGCTCCCAAATCCGTAGATAATTAGATGCCAAGTAGCTTACCCAGAAAGCCGGCCAAACCACCCCTTCCAATCCGATGCACCAATTAGAGTAGACAATTCAAGAGAATTTTATGAATATTCATCATTAACATACATATTCATAAATAAATTTTTGAGCGATCATATCTTTGCCCGACGAACATGGCGAGCGGGGAAGAAGATCTCCTATCAGTATCAAAGAGCCTTGAATATGCAGCTGAAAGGTTGAAATTTTCATCTTTTAAGGAGTTACAATCAAAAGCTATAAGATCAGCACTGAAAGGGGAAGATGTATTTGTTAATCTTCCAACCGGCAAATCTGCAATTTTTCAAGCCATTCCACTTGCACTGTGCAAGGACTTCTTCGTGCCCACGGCCACAGTCGCTGCGAGCACACCATCCCCATCGGCGTCTCCTACTGAAACTGCCCAGAGTTCGGCTGGAGGGACTACTCGCACTGCACTGTCCATTGAAGTTATCATTTCACCTCTCATTTCTTTAATAAAGGATCAGGTATGTAATAATTTAATCGTAATTGTTGTGAACAGGACAAGACCAGGGCCTTATTTCATAAAGAAATGATTGCAAGTTTTCTACACAATACATAATTTTACTAAAATAATAGTCGCACATTAAGTTAAATGCATAGGTACCTAGTTACATATCGTCGCTGGGGTGACAAGACCTCGTAAGTTGTATCTAAAAAATGACATATGTTCAGGTGTTTACGTGTTGTGCAATAACAATCACGACCAGCTGATCGCGGGAACCACTGTGCGTAGGTTAAAATGAAAAACGAGGGAGCAAAATTTATGATAGATCTACTTAAGGACGTTCATCGGTTATGTTTGTGCGCACCTCAGCTGCGCATCCTGGCTGGTTGTGTTACGTCATCACAACACCAGGAGAGTATTGCGCGCAGTTAAGACAATGGATACGCACATTAAACACAATGCTTAATAATGGGTTCGCAAGTATGCGCAGTAACAAGAACCCGGTGAAAATAGATGAAATCAATAATTCCGTACCTGTAAAAAATATATATACCAAATATTAACTACCTTGAGCTGAAAGATAACATTCGATGCCCCCTCATGAACTTTCTATAGGCAAAGTTAGTCGTATAGGAAAAATGAAAGGTAGACATGGTAGATGTAATTTGGAATTCATAGTCATGGTCATCTACCTCCCATTTTAATACAATTCCCTAGCACAAAAAGAGAGCTGGAGAAAGAAAGTCAAATATATGCCCAAGAATCATTTGTCTATGCCATATGATTGTCTAATGATCATTATCCCTACAGTCAAAGACATGAGCAAATAGAATAATTAATAAAATGTCACTCAAAACGACTTACAATTTCCTTCTTTTTTATACACTGGTTCGAAAGTGTGTGTAAAATATAGACAACTATAGCTTATGTCATTACCGTGATTATTATGATTGAAATACTAGTAGTCGTGAACAGGTGCGCAAAAGTAAGGGTGTCTTATTTTTTTTTCCTGGGGAGGGGGGAGGGGGCAAACACTCTGAGGTGCCCCACCTCACAAGAATATGGGTCCACTTCGCACGCTTGCTACCTGCTTACAGCCCTACCCCCCCCCCCCCCCCCCGACCATGCAAGCACATCCCCGCACCGCCTTTTCTTCCATATTCCGATATATTTTCAAAGTGCAAGGTTTAGAATTTTTCATTTAAAAAATGGAATAATTGAAGCACTGTAATCATCCATTGTTTTTCAATATCCCTCCTTACACCTGAAATAGGGTTATTTTGTTTCTATATTTTGTGTACAAAGTTTTAAACACTTTTTGGTATACCGGCACCTCGCTGCCCGAATATGAGGATATTCAGGCGACTCGCTACCAAAATATGAGGATTTTCGGGAACCTTGCAAAATTATTTATTATAAAAATGCGGGGGGGGGGGGGGGGGGGCGCTGCTAGCACGAAAAACCAGTACAAGGACCCCCTTTTTTTCAAACTCTCTCCTCCTTCGGTATAATTTTCTCTACAAATGTGGAAACTTTGGTGAAAATGACATGGATTTTGAATGTACAGGAGAGTTATTTTGCACCTATCCCATTCCTAGACAGGTTCCCAGCCAGCCATGCACAGTTTTTGCGAGTTTTGCGAGTTTTTTACTTTTTCCGCCACCTGAGGGCGCTGCTAGCACAAAAACGAGTGCATGGACCCCCATTTTTTAAACTTTCTCCTTTTGCAGTATATAATTCTCTACCAATCTGGAAAAGTTTACGAATCTGGCATGGATTTTGAATGTACAGTAGAGTTTTTTTCCACCTATCCCATTCCCAGAGAGGTTCCCAGCCAGCCATGCGCAGTTTTTGCGAGTTTTGGACATTTCCCGCCATCTGAGGGCCCTGCTAGCACAGAAACGAGTGCATGGACCCCCATCTTTTAAACTTTCTCCTTCTGCAGTATATAATTCTCTACAAATCTGGAAAAATTTACGGATCTGGCATGGATTTTGAATATACAGTAGAGTTTTTTTTGACCTATCCCATTCTCAGAGAGGTTCCCAGCTAGCCATGCGCAGTTTTTGCGAGTTTTGCAAGTTTTTGACTTTTTCCGCCACGTGAGGGCGCTGCTAGCACACAATAAATTCCATTTATGAAAATTATTATTAAAAATTATTGATTTTATATTATATTTATTCCAGGAACCCACAAAAACAAGCTGTGCTTTCCAGTGGGTTCCCTTTTTCATTTCTGATTTTGTATTTTGCTTTACAATGTAAATTGCGTTGATATGGAATGAAAATAAACTCGAATCAAATCAAACGAGTGCATGGACCCCCATCTTTTAAACTTTCTCCTTCTGCAGTATATAATTCTCTACAAATCTGGAAAAGTTTACGAATCTGGCATGGATTTTGAATGTACAGTAGAGTTTTTTTTGCACTCATCCCATTCCTAGACAGGTTCCCAGCCAGCCATGCACAGTTTTTGCGAGTTTTGCGAGTTTTTGACTTTTTCCGCCACCTGAGTTCGCTGCTAGTACTAAAACGAGTGCATGGACCCCCATTTTTTAAACTTTCTCCTTTTGCAGTATATAATTCTCTACAAATCTGGAAAAATTTACGAATCTGGCATGGATTTTGAATGTACAGTAGAGTTTTTTTGCACCTATCCCATTCCCAGAGAGGTTCCCAGCTAGCCATGCGCAGTTTTTGCGAGTTTTGCGAGTTTTTGACTTTTTCCGCCACGTGAGGGCGCTGCTAGCACACAAACGAGTGCATGGACCCCCATCTTTTAAACTTTCTCCTTCGGCAGTATATAATTCTCTACAAATCTGGAAAAATTTACGAATCTGGCATGGATTTTGAATGTACAGTAGAGTTTTTTTGTACCTATCCCATTCCCAGAGAGGTTCCCAGCTAGCCATGCGCAGTTTTTGCGAGTTTTGCGAGTTTTTGACTTTTTCCGCCACCTGAGGGTGCTGCTAGCACAGAAACGAGTGCATGGACCCCCATCTTTTAAACTTTCTCCTTCTGCAGTATATAATTCTCTACAAATATGGAAAAATTTACGGATCTGACATGGATTTTGAATGTACAGTATAGTTTTTTTCGAACCCATCCCATTCCTAGACAGTTTCTCAGCCAGTTCCTACGATTTTTGCCAGTTTTTGACCTTTTCCGCCAACTGAGGGCGCTGCTAGCATAAAAAGGAGGGCATTGACCCCCATTTTTAAAACTTTCTCGTCCTTCAGTATACTTTTCTCTACAAATCTGGAAAGTTTGACGAATATGACATGGATTTTGACAGAATAATGGGGATTTGTATATGACATTGGGAATTCTGAGGCCTATCAATGTCCAAAAACCGGCGATGACGTCATTCTACCTGACACCCAATCATGGCACAGTTCAGTGTCCCATAGAAAAAAAGTAAGCGCATGGACCTATAATTTTCTATGCGTATTTGGGCTTCTCATGGACCAAAATAACTGTATGCAAAGTTTGGTGAAAATGACATGGATTTGACTTTAACTGTGGAACGTCCTTAAGTAGCAAAATAATGAATACTCTTGTCATTAAATACTCTATTGTTTTTAATAAATCCATGTTTTATTGAAAATTGAACTAGATATTATTAATTATTTAGTACATTTGAATACCAATTCCCCCATAATTTGATAAACGAATCCATGTAAAACACCGCGGTTAAAACAATTAAGATTGGCCACGATCGTCACTGGCTGCTGTATATGTAAGACCCTCATGCATATGCAAATATATGATGAGCTCCGCAAGTTAGCAAAGGTCTCGCCGCGGACGCGGCTCGGTTCCAGCGATCACTGCTGTAAATGCACGCTGCGTTAGTCTATTTTCAGACCCTGCTCACCAGACAAGCAGTGCGTGAGGCCTTGTCCAAAGGCTACTCCTGTCCATGCTCCGGACTCTGACCAGCACTGAGATGGAGAACTGGAAAGACCAACTTCCAAAGGTAGTCCATGTGCACAACTGTACAAAGTCAGAAGCGATGGGATCTCCCCCCTTCTACCTTATTTATTGAGGAAATCCAGGGCTACCCATTGACATGGCTTTCGACCGACCAACTAGATTACTGCACACCCCTCCTATTGCCACAAGCTATCCCACAAAATGGAAGCAACAGATGCAGTAGGCATATGAACTTGCAAGGAGAAATACAGACAAGAACACCATCAGGGAAAAAGACCAATTTGATCGAATAAAAACTTGCCAACCACTTGATAGTGACAGTCCTGGATAGTGATAGTCCTGACAGCCTGGCCCAAACTAAGTTCATTCATTTTGGGAGGATTCAGTACACAGGTTAGTGAGAGACATGTCAAAAGAGATGCCAGTCTATTAAGTCTGTAAACTTTGATCAGCAAATTCAGGATGAATTGAGGCTCCCTAATCACATCGACCACAGACTAGATGAATTCCACTTCTGTGCTCCAATACATCAGGAATGAGAGGAGAAGCATTCCATATGTTTGTGGCAAACAGGGTTGCCAAACTTCAAGAGGCATCGGACCCAGTAGATCATAGATCCTGAGGACTGTCCTGATCCTACATTACTACCTGATAGTTGGTCATTCAGGAGTAGATATGACCTGGTCCTCCTTGAGGGAAAAGTACTGGATTATGAAAGTAGGAGCTACAATATGCCAAGTCACGGAAAATGCTTCGATTACCATAGACGAAATGCTCCAAGAATGTCCAAACTGCCTGGTGAATGGATGACGCCAGAATAAGCAGCCTTTCACTTATGTTCATGTAGGCATGGACTACTTTGGACCCTTGTATGTGGAACAAGGACAGAGCCATGTCAAGCGTTATGGATATATCTTCACTTGTCTGACAATGAAGGCTGTGCACATGGAGATCGCCAAATCCCTTGACACCCATGCCTTCATTAATGCACTGAGAAGATTTATCAGTAGGAGAGGGATACCTGATAAAATCTTCAGTGACAATGGCACCAACTTCAGTGGTGCTGAGAAGGAACTTTGTGAAATTCTTGAGAAAGTAAATCAGTATCCAAGCGAAGCCACCGCCACCATTGACTTCAAATAAAATCGTAGCCGGGATGTCTTCAAAGCCCACTTTTAGTCTAAAGAAAGGAAACCTGTGCAAAAAGAGGCAATTATCAGAGCAGCGTTTCATCAAACGGTCATAAGTACAAGTTCGCCGACATCCCATTGAAACGCGTGCATCAACATTAACATGCGTTTCAATGGGGTGTCGGCGAACTTGTACTTATGACGGTTTGATGAAACGATGCCCAGGTCTTGGAACTTAAATTGGTTGGAAATTGAACAACCAGGTCCAGGTAGCTTGATAAACATATTTTGCAAGGCATGCCGGGCGTATGGCAGCTCAGGGCTGCAGTGAGAAGTGGCGGTTACAGACAAGTTTATTGCTGGTTGTGCTCAAGTGAAGAAGCATTCGGCACAGAGGCATGGAAAAAGTGCTTCCCACCAGATTGCATAAGGTAAGTTTTTTTGGTTCTTTTTTTTTCATCTTTCATGAGCTATGTTTTGGCAATCCTAAAACTTGAGCAGATTGTATTTTGCTCAAACGCCACACCGTAGTGCTGGGATACTGGGCCGGGATACTGAGCAATGACTCGCCAGGCCTTGAATTTTACCGATGCCGGGTCGAGCCAGGCCGAGCCGAGTCAGGAAACTCATAAAATTTCAGCCCTGTAGCTCGGTTACAAGGTCGGTTACAAGGTGACTTTGACAGACTCTATTTCAAAGTACACATCATTTAAAGTTATCCCATTTTAGTGAAAATCTCCCACTACCCATCTAATTTATGACAGCTGTCAAGATTTTTTTTTTTTAGCGATTAATGGATACCCCGGAATGACGACTTTTGTAAAAATAAGTGATGATAACAGGGCATTGACTGTTTATGCACAATTTGAAAAAGCCATTGGGGCATTTCTGTGCCCTTTGAGGATAAGGACAGACCATGGTGGTGAGAACCAACTAATTTGGGAAGCAATGCAGGCAAGATGCGTGTCCCCACTCTGTTATGGTAGGCAGTTCGGTACACAATGAGCGGATAGAGAGAATGTGGAGGGAAGTAAAAAGAGAAAGTGACCAAGAGGTACAAAGACCTGTTTCAAAACCTGAATGATAGACAAGTTGTTTTTCACACAGATAACTCTGTAGACCTGTTTCACTATATTTTTAGACATCTTATCCAGAGAGATCCAACAGAATTTGCAGAGGCACATAACTGCCATGGTATCTCTGCTGAGGAGGATCATTCACCGATTCATCTCTAAGCTCTAACGAGACACCTAATTGAACTACATGAAGGTGATTACCAACCTGGACAAGATGATGGTAAGAATGATGGCATCCATCCATAGCAGATGCAGAATCCTTTACCACATGTCAAGTGCATTACAGAGAATGTGTTAAGTGTGGAATTGAAGAATAAGGTTAGAGCAACTGGTCACGCAATATCTGTAGTATCTTTTTATCATTCGATCTTTAACGATACCATACATGGACAGTATGAGAAGGAATGGACAAAAAATTCAGTAATAAACGAACCATGTAACTGGCAATGAACTGTCTGATCTGATCATAATTTATCAGTATATTACAATGGCGACGAGGATGGGATAAAGCTACCTATGCGATGGCTACATTCAGCATTCCCCCGCCTGCACCCTTGGACATTGATGGACGTGATTTAGCTGCGAATTTTAAGAAATTCAAACAAGCGTTCACCAATTTTGAACTAGCTACTGGAGTCGCTACGCAAGATGACCCCCTCCGAGTGGCGACGCTATTGGCTGTCATCGGTCAGCCAGCCGTGGATATTTACAACACCTTCCAATGGGACAATGTAGGTGAGTCAACTAAAATCAAGAAGGTTCTAGACAAATTTGAACAACATTTCAAAGGGCATGTGAACTTAACCTATGAGCGATACATCTTTAACTCGCATATCCAACGAGAAGGGGAAAGTTTTGATTCCTTTGTAACATCACTGAAATCGCTTGCAAGTTCGTGTGAATTCGGGGACTTGAAGGATTCTCTGATACTTGATCGAATCGTCATAGGGATCAGAAACAGTAATCTTCGCCAAAGACTTCTAAGAGAGGCTAAACTAACACTTGACCAAGCAATTGGTATCATCAGAGCTGCAAATGCTGCGTCTGAACATTCTGACAAAATCTCGCAGAGTTCACATTCTGACTCAGCTGCAGTGCAGTATGTCTCTCGTGCTAAACCCTCAGCTAAGCCTCAAGCCAAACCAAATAGCACTAAACAACCTCAGTCATGCAAACAGAATACAAAAAATGTATGTCGCAACTGTGGTGGCAAGTATCCACATGCCAATGCTTGTCCCGCACATGGAAAAACGTGTTCCTTCTTTCAAAAGCTCAACCACTTCGCGAAATGTTGTCGCACACGTCTAAAGCAGGCAAGAAGTGCTGATGTTCATCTCATCGAAACAGACCAAAGTGATGCTCCTTCTGACAATTCTTCGCAACCACCCGCTGAGTCTGATGGATATCTCTTTACAGTTGGTTCATCACCACAGGGAAATAAGCTTCTCAAGTTGACATTGCTCATAAATGGTACTCCCACAGCAGTGATCATAGACTCCGGTGCAACAGTGAATGTCACGAGTGAGAAAACCCTCAGCGCTCTTCAGCACCAGTCACCACTTGAACCAGCTCACACGCAGATATATGCATACGGTGCCAGTAGCCCAATCACAGTTGTTGGAAAACTAAGTTGATGATTCAACATAAACAGCATTCAAGTTATGCTACATTCTTCGTCGCCATTGAAATATACTGATAAATTATGATCAGATCAGACAGTTCATTGCCAGTTACATGGTTCGTTTATTACTGAATTTTCTGTCCATTCCTTCACATACTGTCCATGTATGGTATCGTTAAAGATCGAATGATAAAAGGATACTACAAATATCTTTGTAAGATGGAGAAGTAAAATATCACCAAGTGGCGTAGACTGTTGAAAGGTTTATTGAAAGGAATGGTCACTTGTAACTATGGATTTGTTAATTTCATTTCTTTATTAACATCACAGGTCAAAGCATATGTAACCTGCATAACTGTTGAAAGGGACTACTGAAAGGAGGACCCAAGCTGTTAAATGAAGAGTGTATAGTGTGCGAACAGGGTATCTGACATGCAGATGGGAATCACAAGCTTTTTACATGTAAATGTAAATCTGTCCTCCATGAAGCGATTGATGGATACCCCGGAATGACGACTTTTGTAAAAATCAGTTGATGATAACAGGGCATCGAATGTTTATGCACAATATTTAAAAAGCCATTGGGGCATTTCTGTGCACTTTGAGGATAAGGAAAGACCATGGTGGTGAGAACCAACTAATTTGGGAAGCAATGCAGGCAAGATGCGTGTCCCCATTCTGTTATGGTAGGCAGTTCGGTACACAACGAGCACATAGAGAGAATGTGGAGGGAAGTAAAAAGAGAAAGTGACCAAAAAGTACAAAGACCTGTTTCAAAACCTGAATGATAGACAAGTTGTTTTCACACAGATAACTCTGTAGACCTGTTTCACTATATTTTTAGACATCTTATCCAGAGAGATCCAACAGAATTTGCAGAGGCACATAACTGCCATGGTATCTCTACTGAGGAGGATCATTCAACGATTCATCTCTAAGCTCTAACAAGACACCTAATTGAACTACATGAAGGTGACTTCCAACCTGGACAAGATGATGGTGAGAATGATGGCATCCATCCATAGTAGACGCAGAATCCCTTGCCACATGTCCAGTGCATTACAGAGAATGCGTTAAGTGTGGAATTGAAGAATAAGGTTAGAGCGACTGGTCACGCAATATCTCTGTAAGATGGAGAAGTAAAATATCACCAAATGGCGTAGACTGTTGAAAGGTTTATTGAAAGGAATGATGAGGATAAGGACAGACCATGGTGGTGAGAACCAACTAATTTGGGAAGCAATGCAGGCAAGATGCGTGCCCCCACTCTGTTATGGTAGGCAGTTCGGTACACAATGAGAGCATAGAGAAATTGTGGAGGGAAGTAAAGAGAGAATGTGACCAAAAAGTACAAAGACCTGTTTCAAAACCTGAATGATAGACAAGTTGTTTTCACACAGATAACGCTGTAGACCTGTTTCACTATATTTTTAGACATCTTATCCAGAGAGATCCAACAGAAGTTGCAGAGGCACATAACTGCCATGGTATCTCTACTGAGGAGGATCATTTAACGATTCATCTCTAAGCTCTAACGAGACACCTAATTGAACTACATGAAGGCGACTACCAACATGACAAGATGATGGCATGAATGATGGCATCCATCCATAGCAGATGCAGAATCCCTTGCCACATGTCCAGTGCATTACAGAGAATGTGTTAAGTGTGGAATTGAAGAATAATTTTTTTTCTTCGATATATATTTCACTTTATATGTTTACATGTATTTATTGTTTCTTATACATACACAACTAAGATTATTAGTACACCAACGCTTTCTTGCTTTCTATCATTTCAGGAATAATAATGATAATAATAATAACTGTTATTATTAATATCAGGAATTGTTGTTTTGATATAATCTGGAGTAATGAAATAGCATTTTTATTGATTTTATTGTATTTATAGTCAATTTGAAGTGCAATATTTGAAACGATTCATGTTCATTTTTCTTTCAATGTATGTTTCTTAACAATTTATTGTCATGCACTGTAATTGTTTATGTAATATTTTCATTATTATTATGTAAATTTGTTAACTTTTTATGTATCAGTCTCCAGACTGTTTTTACAAGATATTGCTTTTATCAAAAAACCGAAATGAATTGACAAAAAAAAAATGGTTAGAGCGACTGGTCACGCGATATCTTTGTAAGATGGAGAAGTAAAATATCACCAAATGGTGCAGACTGTTGGAAGGTTTATTGAAAGGAATGGTCACTTGTAGTCATGGATTTGTCAATTTTATTTCTTTACAAACATCACAGGTCAAAGCATAAGTAATCTGCATAATTGTTGATGAAGGGAGTACTGAAAGGAGGACCCATGCTATTGAACGAAGAGTGTATAGTATGCCATATGAATATTGTACCTGACATGCAGATGGGAACCACAAACTTATCAAATGTAAATCTGTCCTCCATGGAGCAATTGACGGATACCCCAGAATGACAACTTTTGTAAAAAATAAGTGATAACAGGGCATCGACTGTTTATGCATAATTTGAAAAATCTGTTGAAGGATCTCTGTGCCCTTTGAGAATATGGACATTTTAGAATATGGACAGACCATGGTGGTGAGAACCAACTAATTTGGGAAGAAATGCAGAAATGACATAGACCCCATTCATTATGGTAGACAGTTCGGTTCATAATGAGCAAATAGAGAAACTGTGGAGGGAAGTACATGAGAAAGTGACCAAGAAGTACAAAGACCTGCAGTAGATAAGGTCTGGACAGTGGCAATATTCACTGGACAATGGCAATAATTGAATATTCACTGCACTACAAAAAATGATGGGAAAAAGCACGTAATCAGTAGTCCTCATGACCTCTAGATATGCTGAGGAAGACTGGTCTATTCGTTGACATTGCAGACTAGGAAATCCCAGACCTTCTTTCGTCATTAGACAACCATCTAACAGACACAAATCTTGATGTCCATGGACTGAACAGTAAATTGAACTTGGGTGTTTTGGATCTATATCTCAAAAATTGTGATGTCATTTGTCTTTTAGAACTACATCTGACCATCCTGATCTGTCCCAATCTTGTCTTTAGGATTATGAATATTATAATATGCAGAAAAGTAATAATGTACGTTACAAATTTGGTGGATATCATGGTTGTCTATTTTCATAAAGAAAGAATATTTGCATGTTCTGAAAGGATTCACGACACAGCATCTGAAGCGATCATCTGGATAAAATTTGATAGTAATATTTTAGGTAATGAATTCATTATAGCTGCAGTATATTTACCATGTGAGGGCTCGATTCATTATTCTTATGATGTTTTTTGATAATTTTGTGCTTGACGTGATTTATACTAGGTTTGTGTCTCTTGGGTGATTTCAATGCCAGAACAGGCACACTCGATGAATTTTTAGAAGCAAAAGATATGGTTTCAAATTTTGTGATGATAATGATGACACTGATATTTGTAAGACACTGGAGGAATCTGGAATCACAACAAAATTGATTTAACAGGGATTCTCATGTAAACAATAATGGCCAAAAGTTAATCGGAATTGGTGAGAGTTTCGATTTCAAAATAGTAAATGGGAGGTTTGCGGATGATCGGTATATTGGAGATTACACATGCTTCAACAAGAATGATGATTGCAGTACAAATGATTATGCTTTAGCATCTCAAAATCTCTTTGTTCATATTTATAGCTTAAGTATTGATACTGTAATACCCAATATTAAAGTTCTCAATATTCATGTAGGAACCCTTTAAAACATTGTTTTAACACATCACTGGATGTTGAATAATACAGATAATCCAGATAACCCTGGAATAAGCACATTCCTTTTGACTCCGTCACCCCACTCTCTACTCAGAAATGATACTTGACCATAACCATATATGGTTATAAGGTCCTCATGTTTAATTCATGAATGCTGACCTGGGCCAAATATGGTCTTAAATGTTTTTATTCATGTAACCTACCCCTTCAAAAGTATAAAAAGATAGACTCGTAATGTAACAGGGCTCTTCAGGCCCTCTCTACCTCCAAGAGAGAAGCTGTGGGTTATATCAAAGGTGCTCATATATCCAGGCTGCACTAACTATATATGTGGTTTATTCGATTTCTACTTAGTTTATAGTGATATATCTACCTTTGAGATACATTTTGAAAATAACTGTGTACTGTATCTTCACCTGATGTATTTTGGAACTGAGGAAGAGGTTTTCCCATTGCTTCATTTGTGTTCATAGGTAATTTTATATAATTATGTGACACTCGACATCAACGCCATCTAACAATATTTGACCAATCATAATCATCAAAAGAGTGTTACACTGGTGGCAGCGGTTAAACTGGCTGTTTGGAGGTTCAGCTGCATCTTAATTTAATCATTGATAGTTGTGAACCTATTGCAGAATTGTTTCTTCCTATATTCTGCACAATTGTGCAAACATAAATACTGCCTTCTCGTGAAGAATTTGAAGAGGTTGGTTACTAATTATAAGGCGAGATGGGAACCCATCTCTATACAATCAATTCTACACCCTACTACCCTACAATTTCTTCCTGCATCTCACCTGGAGAAATTGTATTTTAATTTGTAATCATTATCTCTGCAATTCACTCAGAGATCAATCCAAAATCTTGCTTGTGCTAGCCAAGTATTTTTGTGATCATTTCTGTGGTGATATCTGTGTATATGGTGACACGACATTTGCTCCTGCAACATTTGCTCCTCCTTCCATATCTTGAAGGGTCAAAGAATAAGGTCAAGGTCATAATTTGGTTTTTGTTAAGGACAATGTGAAGATTAGGATTAGGGTTACCGTTAGGGTTAGGTTTAGGTTTAACATGGCAAAGTTAGACCGGAGCAATTGTCGCAGGAGCAAATGTCATGGAACCATGTCCGGTTAACCCCTGCACGTATAAAGTCACTAAGTGGTGATTGCTTCTTATAAGTGGTCAGCCACTGCTGGTAAGATTATGCATTTAGTACCAGAGGGTTACAAAAGAAAGTAATTTCCTGTCTAATTAGTTTTGTACAACAGAGAGTATTTCTAATTACTCTTGGGATGCAGTAACTAGAATTAGAAATGAGAAATGAAGGATGAGATGAGGAAAATACTACAAATTCATGCCGCTAATTGATATTTTCGAATGCTTCGCTTTATCTGATTGATGTTTTATGCTTCATTCTGCATCTTCTACGTTCTTCAAGTCGATTTACCTGTCTAACTTGTGCCATCTTCTCAGACCTTCATGTGCTTTTGCTCAGGCTGCGGCACTGCCAATTTGCAGAACATTATTCATTCCTGAGGGACTTGACCACCATCATCATCAATGTCTTCATTTTGACTGTGTATCATCAGATATTTGACTTTTCTTCTGTTCTGGATGTGACCTATGTTCTCCAGATTCACATGTACTTTTCCATTTGCAAGGACTTTTGAAATCTGTTGGACACTGTAACTTGGTCCTGTATTCTTCTTACTATTTTTGATACAATGTCATTTTTGTTTGGCAATTTGAAAATATCTTATGCTACACATGAGCAAGTTCATTCCATTTTTTTTATGCTTTTCGTTCATATCGAGTACTGTTGCTTTTTAATTGCTACTATAGTATTTGTTTTTGGCACTTTGCTATCATTCACTTTTAATTCCTTGTTTTCAGTTATTTTCTTTTATCAATTATATCTTTGTATTGTTCTATCACATGGATTTCATTCAACTGTTTTAAACATCAGAAGGCATTCCCAGTATGCCATATCTTGTTTGATATATTCCTGTAACATTTGGTCATGCCTTATAATGACCCTCGTCATAACATCACATATCCTGACATTCCAGACATCCCTATCCTTTTCCATGGTTGTTCAGAACCAATTGCAGCTGTATTGGACACCTCGTTCGTGTGCAGTCTCATTAACAAGAAGCTGGTCGACCATTTACTGTCTTACTAACCATGGTAACTGTGGAGCTGCCCCATCCTTTTAAACATTATGTCCCCCTTCACTGTCATGCCCTTATGTAGTATATCCGGAAGGAGAGATAGAAGCTCTGGTCAGCCTTGGGTGTTGTACTAGCTACACACCATGTCATCTCCAGGTGGCTAATATTAGGCCTCAGCTTACATGCATATTGGGAATTGATTTCTACATTTATCTAACCCAATGTTATCGGGCTTCACTTGACTATCCCAATTCTACCCTCACACTTTCTTCAGTTGTCATTGGTTTCATGCCATCCAGTTTGATTGCATTCTATGACTCCTTGAAGAAACAAGAGAAAGCTACTGCAAGCAAGGCTTCCCAAGATGGCATGCCCCAATCCCCACCCCAAGTAACAGACTCTCCTGTTTCTGACCATACACTACTCCCGAAGAACCCTGTGACAATAACCCAATCCAAGATTCAGTCTGATCCAACTTCACGGTCCCCTTCGTCTTTGACTTTCTCCTATACACAAAATGGCATTGCCTGGTTCAGAAGCTGAAGAGCCTATACAGGCACGTCTAGACAATACGTTTTCATGATTCCAAAAGGAAAACAAAGAACTCCCTCTATCCATTCAAACTTGACAAAGGCACAGTTACCCATTTCATAGATCTGCACATTCACAAAGTGATCATATCTTTCAAGAATATCCGACTAAAATACTGACTTGCATCAAATGGCACCAGATTGCACAATATATTTTCAAATTGATAAAATACATGTGTATGTACATCTAATAGGCCTCATCAGAGGGCATCCTGTCATAAGTATTCCTTCAGCAATAGCTCAACAGCAGCAGGAAAGTCATCACATAGCTCGGCTGGAGGTTGCGTTATCTTCTCTTCATCTCCAGGTCTATACTTCCCTGCATCATATGAAAAAGAACACAAAATACATGAATATTCGTTAACTTGTATGACTTCATGGGACAAGGGTCTCACTTCTGTGTGAAGCAGACGATAGAAAAAGGAATCAAGTCATAGATAATGGGATCTTCACATCCATATTTACACTACTGTATAAGCTGTTATTTCGCGGTGGTTTTATTTTCGCGAATTTCGCGAATTGCCGTTGAGACGCGAATTTATCGACACGCGAAAATTTTGGGTATTTGGCAGGCAACGCCTGGTACCCAAATAGCAAACCATAGCACGCTAGAATATGCCACTTGTTCACAAAATCATGCGATATTCACTCTAATCTACATAAAAATCATTTGGAAAAGTTGGTTAGATATTAACAGAGTTTGCTTGAATTTCACTTTTTTTCCTTCTCAAACTAAATCAAAGCCCAAGCTTTATCTTTAAATTCATTTTCTAGATATTAATGCACTGACTGACTGACTTTTCATTATATTTCTATCAAAATAATTCGATATTGGTGTCACATAATTGAAGCTGTATTACATGTACATGTAGCTATTTACATATCATAAATATTCATGAGTCACATGACCAGAGGTTTCTGGTTGGAAGATTGTGCTTTAAAAAATTTAAAATTTTGACACTAAACCAACTTTCTGAAAAAGAAATCTAACTAAATACAGTTTTATTATATGAAAATAAGGTTGCTTTTATAGACTGAATTGTGACATGAGGTTTTTTTAATACCTAAAGCTGCAAAAAGTGAATTTTAAGCCACTTTCTTTTCAAAGTCTAATCAGTTTTTACATATACATATTAATGTATAAGTAACTTGTCAGTTTGAGTAAAGGAAAGATGTATGCTTGGCACATGTAGTGCTCGCTCTGGTCTGTGCATCTATGGTGCAAAGTCTGGAGTGTATCCTTGCTATCGCGAATTCAACAACTCGCGAAAATGTCGGTACCCCCGCCATTCGCGAAAAATTCTGTTCGCGAAAATAACAGCTTATACAGTAATAATGACATCATGTTTTTCTGATGCACAGGCTGCTATGCCCTTTCACCTACCTTCGAATTATAGACAAATGCCAAAAGCACATTATTTTCAAACTGGAACCTTAAATTCACCAAAAGTTATCAACGTCCAGTGATCTTTTAAAAGCAAAAACACTGACCTTTCGTTTTACTTTATCCGTGTTACAACTTCCATGTGAACAAAACAATTATAGCTCCTTTACCAGTTGAGAAGCAGACTTTTCTTCTGTATGTCGAATGCACCACACTTTTGAATACTGGTATGTGTTTATAATGTTCTGCCCACATCGTACAGAATCAAAATGCCATGTACATGTAGTAGAAAATGTTTGGAGCTTACCTGTTTTCACAAGGAAGCCTTTGATGCCTATCCTCTGTGCCCCTTGTACATCACCTTCCACATCCTGCAGAAAAATAACAACAGAACATATACAGAGAATTTAAATAGGAAACGTGCCCCATTCCCACAGTCAAGATTACCATTCACTTATTTCCTTCAAGAAAGAGAGCAGGAGTAGACCATCAATGTTTTGTACACATTAACTGTGGAAAAAATATAAAAACCTCTAGAAAGTTTTAAAACAATCCAAAGGATATTGACAGTTGGAGTGATGTTGTTCTCAACTGAAATCTTTGAAGATTTTGGAAATAAATGCACTATTTTCTTTGTTCTATGTAGAATAATAGAGAAATTTCATTAATGCAATTTCTCTACATGACAAGGGGGTGTGTAAACAATCCTTTCGGACAAAAATTCTTTTAATTTTAAATGTGTCTACACTTGATTCAAAACCACTAAGAACCCAAATCTGTGCAGTCAAGACAACAAGCTAGTTTACAGATGGTCCCTGCAAAAAATAAATGCTGTCTCTATAACAATACTAACCAAAACAGATGGATTATCAGAAAATGCTTCGAGATAAAAAAAATATCATGCTTTCATTTCTTGTGTACCTGGCAAAAAGGCTCTAGGGGGGAAATTCTTAAGACATTAAGCACATGAATACCCAAAACACTAATGAAATATAACAAATTCCCTTGCAAATGCCCTCCTGCTGGAGACATGACTGCTATGGCAATCTGTTCAACAAGTCTGCAGACATAACATGAAAGATGATTTACTACCAAGTCCTATCTAATCTTGATGTTTTGAGGAGTTAACTTGACATGATAATTTTGCATAATTTTGCAAAGAGGAACAGTTTCTTGTAATTACACATACTCACATCTCCAATCATCACAGCCTCTTCAGGTGCACAGGACATCGTCTTGAGAGCCTCTTCATAGAATGCCCTCTCTGGCTTGCCTACCACCGTAGCCTTGACCCCTGTTGCATATTGCAACCCTTCCACAAATGCTCCTGGTCCAAGGGCTAGCCCATCTTGCCTCTTGAAATACTTGGCCTTATGGATAGCAATCAGTGGATGACCATCAAGGATTAACCTGAGAGAGACATACAAAAGACACTATAAGACACCAATACTTATTTACAAGCATCAAAGAAAACGCTTATATGTACCAGAATTTGAAGAAAGAAAAAATCATAAAGTGTGATGTTGATTGTGTAATTCCCTTTCATGTGACTTGTCAGATTGGAAAAACAGAAAACTGATTCAAACTCCATTCTCCATACTCTACAAAACACATCACAATGCGAATAGTGACAACAAATTGGACCTAGACAATCCTGAACACCCCCCCCCCCCCCTTTCAGAAGAACATGAACAGCACACCAAACTGTTGACCACTAACATTGGAATAGTTTTAATTCAGATATTCTTGCTTATAACTGAACAACGTATAATGCTACTATTTGCTATCACATGGAGAGCACCGTTCCAAGAAAAAGATTTCTTTTTGAATGTTTAAAAGTCATGGGGAGGGATGGGGGAAGGATGTTTATTTTTCGACAGGCATTCAGAATTTCAATGCATCAAATCAAGAAAACCATGCTCACCTGAAAGCTTCATTCAATGTGCCGTAGTTGAAGCTGTCAGGAGATAGACCCACCACAACACAGTTTGGATCATCCGTACGGATATCTGATAGGATAAGGAGGAAAGGAATGGTATATACCTTGAGAGGGCATCCTAAAGTGAAACAAAGACTCCTGGGAGCTGAATTAACTTGTAGGCCTACATTATCACACCACCTCACCTCACCTTGCCTTACATAGTTCATTATAGGGTCACACAGAACTTTTCCGTATCCCTGTTCGATGTTACGAGTGAAAATAGAATGGTGCTTCTATGAATACCTTAAACTTAAACACATTTGGATCAGTCCTTCATGGCTCTAACAAAAGTTCTTGGTCCAAAAACACAGAGAAATATCTCTTACACCTGAAAATGTACATTTCTATCTATGGAAAATCATGTTCAACACATGTGTCCTATATTCAAAAGAGGTTCAATTTTCCTTCAAAATGCAGGTGTATCACAACCAAAGAATAGAAAAAAAAAAAAAGTCTATGAGAGACATTAAGCTAACCAATGGTTTACCTCTAGGTTGGTGTTAGCTATAAAAAGAGTTTGCAACTCTGAAACATGTACCATAGCACTTGAAAGAATGGTACAGGTTTCAGAGTAAGCAACTCTGAAACATGTACTATTCTTTCAAGTGCTATGTGTTCTTTATTTTTATCATAAAAAGAACTATTTCATTAATCTTACCCACCTTTGAAGTCCTCCTTTGCGCTATCTTGGAGTAGTAGCATTGGTCTACATCCCATTTCGTGAACCTTGTTCCTGGCAGCAGTAAGGGAGGAGAAGATCTCATGCTGTTTGATATCAAACCCAATCCTTGAGAGTCGACTGTGAAGCACGGTCATGCTTTCTTTTGTGGTGTTTGTTACAAACTTGATGTTTGCAGTTCTCTCGCGTAGACTGCCAATCAAGATCAAAGCAAAAACAGATCATTTATCTATTCAGATTTTGGATCTATACCTGTTCTGTGACAAACATATTTACATGTACACTACAAATCAAATGAAGGTTGAATATGAGACTAAGCAATCCTTTCTATAGCTGCCTTTTTGCAAAGAAGTTATATCCTATTCTTGGATATATGTCTTCAAGAAGTAAGAATACAAAGTAGAGGTTAACCCTTTCAAGACAATTTACATTTTGTGGTTTGGCCCAATAACTTTTGATTCAGAGCTCTAAAAACTATACCAGATACATCAGTAGAAAGTGCAAAAATTTCTGCACACACTATGTCTACTTTTGTTGCATGACCATATTGCGTTTGATGCCAGGAATTTAAAAAATGAGAATAGGCTTTAAAATCCTTAAATCGGCAACACATTGAGAGGTTCATAATCATTGTTTTTTATCAAAATTCGCAATTTGTTCAACTTTTCGACAAATTTTCTAACCAAGTTTATTGTTTTCAAAGACATTACACCTTATGAGAACCATGTAGCACCAAGAGAAAAATATTACTGTTGCCAATTTGAAGAACAAAATGTGATCAATTTAGCACTTAAATAATTCTTGTCCTGAAAGGGTTAAAGTGACAACTAGATATTTGCATATTACTACATACCGCTGTAATGCAGCTACAGCTCCTGGTATGGCGGCATCTTCTATGTGTATCGTGCCACTGAGATCTATTAGTACTGCTCTCAGTCTGGACATTGTTGCCATGTCTTATTCTCAAGTGAATCACAGGGCTGGAGGTACAGTCATCTGAAGGTATGGATAAAGCCTCTGTGGTCAGTTTATTAGCTAGAATAGAGAACAGAGAGATTCACGAACCAGTGATCAATGGTACAATACATAATATATTAAAGAACAACTTCACATAACACCAAATTTAAAATAAAATTTGGTCAAATTCAAGTTCTTGGTGTGTAAACACAAAATATAATTTTTCAAATTTTTAAAGCTGTTGGATCGGAAGCATACAGGAACAAATGTGACTAACAAGAACAGATCATTATTATTTATCAAAATAGCAACTAAGCAACCTCTCTAACCTGATGCACAGCATCATAAAAGTGAGACAAATGTTCTGATCATGCTTCGGAAGTTAGGCATTGATGAATGATCATGTACTTTGTGACAGCATTTCATTTTCATGAAAGAAAAAAAAATAAGAGGGTTGGGGTGTGGGAAGGGGATGAAATACATGAAACTAAAGCAATACTGAAAACATAAGACAACTGGGCAACTTCAAAAGTAATAATATTAATATTTCACTGTGCCCTCTCCTTTTCTAATGTTTCTTTAAAATTTACTTTGAACGCCATATAATTTTGAGACAATGTCAATGAAAAAGACTTTATCAATTTTGCATTGCTATCACCATGATGATCACTCACACATCATGCACATATTTACTTCTAAATGACATTTATCCCCTATGTTACACACCACGTATAGTGGTCATACTGACCACTACGCGGGACGAATGCAAAAATACTAGTCATTTTCTATCGCATGTACTTAAGGTATGGGAGGAAAAGTAAGATAAATATTTAAAATACTTCCTTTCAAATTCAGCGCTTTAAAATCTCTTTCCTACCTTAAATGGCCGTTAGGAAAAACTTCTGATATTTCCAGCAAAATCCAAAGTCAAAATCATGTCCAAAACCTAAGAAATCCCCACCAATTTTTTTTGCGATCGCATGTTGTTTTCATGGTGCCGATGTTTTTAGACTAAATCGGCCAATAAAATTTTGTCCACAACGAAACTCGGTATCGCGTGCACATCGATCTCTACGATCGCACACACGGAAAATCGGGACTTACGTGTGCGCGATAGGAACCGAACTTTTAACGACCGAATTTTTTAGCGGGAGATGTCAGCGCTCGCGGCGATCAGGAAATGTACATCATGACTTGCGATACCCCTTTTCGCCAGAAGTGACAGTAAATTACAGATTTCATTTTCGGAATTATCTTTTCCAACATCGGTGAGTTGAATTTATTGTATTTCATGAATATGTTGGTGTCGTTTCTTGTAAATTAAATGCCGATTATGAGTGAATGTTGGTGACTTTTGTGCAGTGGTGTTTTGAAAGTGTCGAGGTGGATGACTGCCTAGAGTCTACACACGAAGTATAGTAATGTCGCTATGAGTGCTATGTTATAGTATTCACCCCCTCACAATAACATTCCCTTTGTATCACATCACCCAGAATCGAAGCACAATTTTTTTTTTTTTCCCTTCGCTTTGTCTTTATCCCCTACGCATATAGGTTTTGTACGGAGCATCGCCCTATTGTACCCGGAGCTCTCCCGGGAGGAAAGGGTTCTGTGCCTCATGTGCTGCAGCATGCAGAGTAATATTACTCCAACAAATAATGGTCTTAATTCGGGGCTAATTCAATAAAAAATTCACTGAAATACTCTTATTGTATGGATTCTGAATTTGATATGCATACAACGGCAATACAACTGCACACATTTAGAACAAACTGTACCTGATCGAGCTGAAAGTTTTTGAAGAAGTTTCTGAATTCTGTGCATGTGTCGAGTCTGTTCACGTAGTCTGTTCACGTAGCTAGCTTGCGCTCAAGTCTAGTCGATCGACAGTCTGCGAGCGCAAGCTAGCTATTTCCGTCAGTCCGGCTCGTCGTTTCAGGTATGATGGAGGTCAGTGCAAATTTGTGCTGCCTCGCTGAGATAACTTTGAGAAGTGTCTGTAGTAAGGAAGAAATGGTCCTCTTCTCATGATAGGAAGTAGGATGAACAAAGAAAGGTGTTGATGGTGACAGACTGACAGTGGAAGAGTGAATGACCTATGATCCTGTGTGGTCTGCAGTGACCATGCACACATCACCAGTAAATAAGCTTATTGACAAATAAACTGCAATTAGCAAGGAAGTGGTCAGCAAATCACTGGGAAGCTTATAGGCATTCCTACCACTGGCGTAGACAAGGGGGCACAGTGGGGCACAGCGGGGCCATGCCCCCCCCCCCTATTCAGCCTCTAGGAAAAAAAAAAGAAAGAAAAAAACGACAGCGGAAAAGCGGGGAAAGTGAGAGAAAAAAGCCTAAAAAGGCGCTACAAGCTGTTATCTTTCTCATTGCTAAAACGTCAAAGTTTTCGCGCTTCGCGCGGGAAGGGGGAAATAATTCCCGCTCCCTGCACCTATACTCGATCCTGTTAAATACAGTGCAGTATTGCGTCCAAATAATTGAAAAGCAGTCCGGGCGTCGAACTATAACTTTTCGCCTATTTGTACGAGCTGTTATCTTTCTCTCAAATTTGCTAAACCGTCAGAGCTTTCGCCCCGCCCCCCCCCCCCCCCCTGCGCCCACCCTCTTACATATACAGTGCAGTATTGCGTCCAAATAATTGAAAAGCATTCCGGAGGTCGAACTAACTTTCCGCCTAAAAAGAGGCGCTACGAGCCGTTATCTTTCTCTCAAATTTGCTATAAAACGTCATAGCTTTCGCGTTTCGCGCGGGAAGGGGGAAACTCCCCCCTCCCTGCACCCACCCAGCCACGCCTGTTACATACAGTGCAGGATTGCCTCCAAACAAGGAGTTCTGAGATAACTCCTTGGTCCAAATAACTGAAAAGCAGCCCGGGCGTCCAACTGATTTTCCGCCTAAAAAAGGGTGCTATACGAGCCGTTATCTTTCTCTCAAATTTGCTAAAACGTCAAAGTTTTCGCGCTTCGCGCGGGAAGGGGGAAATAACTCCCTCTCCCTGCACCTACCCCTGTTACATACAGTGCAATATTGCGTCCAAATAATTGAAAAGCAGTCCGTGCGTCGAACTATAACTTTTCGCCTAAAAGAATTAATTGTACGAGCTGTTATCTTTCATTCAAATTTGCTAAAACGTCAGAGCTTTCGCGCTTAGAGCGGGAAGGGGGAAACTCCCCCTCCCTGCACCCACCCTGTTACATACAGTGCAGTATTGCGTCCAAATAACTGAAAGGCAGTCCAGACGTCGAACTAACTTTCCGCCTAAAAAAGGTGCTACGAGCTCTTATCTTTCTCTTAAATTTGCTATGAACCGTCAGAGCTTTCGCGCTTCGCGCGGGAGGGGGAAAACCTAAATCTATTATACGTCTATGGGGAAAACTTCCCCCTCCCTGCACCCACCCCCAGGGTCGCACGCTTCGCGTGTTCACAACCGCCGCCCTAAAATGAAATCCTGGCTACGCGGTGGATCCTTCACGTCTGTCCCCCCCCCCCCCTATTGAAAAATCCTGGCTAAGCCTGTGATTCCTACCAGAGGGTTACAAAAGAAAGTAATTTCCTGTCTAATAAGTTTTGTACAACAGAAAGTATTTCTCTCTAATTACTCTTGGGATCGATGCAATAACTAGAATTAGAGTTGAGAAATGAAGAAGGGTGAGATGAGGAAAATACTACAATATCAAAAGGCATAGTCAGATTGGAACATATTGTGGATAAAGATGATGAATTGAAAACAAATGCATACAGGTCTTAGTTCATGGTATATATTGCAGGCGGGTAAAACACATATCTGAGAAAATTCCGTTTAGTTGGAAAAGTCCCTTAAATGCATATAACCGATGAAGAAGAAGGAAATACATGTAGATAGGGAAGGAATTTTATTTTCGCTCGCAGATAATTATATACAACTATTCTCAACATTATAAGCCCCCTGTATATTAGTAAATAGATGAAAGAAGTATTTGATTTGTCTATTAGAACCACTGAAGACATTTTCCTCAGACCAAGGAAATGTAAGCTTAGGGAATTCCCATTCAAAATGTTACATGGAATTATTTACACGAATCGATTTCAATTTCAATTTAATGACATTTATTTCCAACTTTTATAAGTGTACAGAGTAATAAATGAACAAAATAATGTACATGTATTTTCAACAAAATTATGACAAAATATAGCCTACATTCATGTGGTACATACATAGTTGGAGGACACACCTCTATACTGAAAGCAAAAGCTTGGTGGAAGGGTGACCTTAGTATACATTATACATAATAGTACATAATAAATATATAAAAAGGAAATAACTACGTACAAAAAAAAGAGAAAAAAGATTACATTCCTAGAGATCATCAGATTTCTGTAGTACTTTTCTACTACAAATTTTGTGACAAGCAAAAAGAAAGCGTTATCACCCCCCCCCCCCCCCAAAAAAAAGAAGGTAAAACATTATATCGGTTTGGACTGGCTCCAAGTAGTTTATGCTCCTGTTGCAAAAGGGAAGAAGTTTGTGAATCTAATTTCATCATTTATTTATTTCACTTTTACAAGAGAATAAACATGATTAATAAACAATTATGATCATGAGTGACACTGAAGTTACCAACCTGAACTGCAGTATTTTAAATATTTTGTAGCCAATGAATATGATATCAGAATGCGATATAAAACAGGAGATTGGCCGTAATAGACAGTACCTGACAAATGCATGAATTTTTACTGATAAGGAATTTGGGGTCAACACATAGGCCTATTTCATAACAGGCACGCAAAATTATTTATGAATGCAGCTTATTCGTTCTCGTATCCCATTTGATAATTATGAGTACAAATATTTTCTTTCATGGGAAATTATATCGGTGTCGCTACTCGCTATTCTAGAAATATACATGTAAACTGTGAGGAATAATAACATATGTATGTACAATGTAACAATAATAAACAAAAATGAGTAAAATATTAATTCCACTAGAAATATATGCATATTGCTATGTTTATATCGCCAATTTAAACTTTACACTTCACTTTCTGATTTATATGTTCTTTCTTTTACTCTTTACTAATGTATAATACAGGAACCTACTGGAAATACTTACCCAATGTAAAACATAATCTAATACATTTTGCTTACGAACTGAACCATTATAACCATATAATTTTCATATAGGAATGTATGTTAAGAATATCATTCAAAGTAACCTTGATATTATGGTACCTGCATTATTATAATCTTTTTCGCCAGATGACATCAGTCTTTTTTCGCTTTGTCAGTAGGAGCAATAATATTGGTTGAATGTAGAATTAGCATTATTGTATATTCTAGAACAAGAATATTGTATTGGCCTTAAAATAATGCTTTAACCCAAAATATATTACTTTTCGCAAAGGCAGAAAAACAGATCGAAAAGATTTGAGGAAAATAAGACAAATTATTTTCAAAAGATGGGAAGATCACTGTCTAACAGAGACAAAAATTGGCAACTTGGTCATGAGGCTGTGATGTCACATCTCAATACTTCCCATTTGTTTTGTATTATTTTTCAAGAAGTTGATTCAGAAGCTATAATTTGCTGATAACATATGATGTCATACCATCGCATGTATTTTCTTTCATTTACAAAGTAAAACTTCGAAAAAGTACACAACAGCATAATGTTACGGTATACTATCTTTTTAAAAAAATCGAGTGATCACCGACATCACTCCCCGGGGGAATGAAAATAGAGTTAAAAGAGGGTGGAACTCCACTCTTTTCCTTTTAGAGACCACTCGATAGTCACTCGATATTCACTCCTAAACAAGTGATCGCTGTCGTGACTCTCGGGGGAGTAAAAACAGTGAAAATTCACTGTTTTTTTTTTTTTTTTTAGAGAGAGAGACAACATATACAATTACCGAGCTGCCACTTTATTTGGGATGGGCCTACTATTCAGTGATATGTGCATATGACGAGAGTCGACTAAAATATCCCTTTGCACTGTCCAAAGAGTCGAATAAAAGGGGAAAAGAGTTAGAGCCCAACTGACATTTTCCATCCCGAAGACATTTTGAGCACGTGACTATATAGACTAATTCCTAGACTCGCGTAGTTGAACACGACGATACAAGTTTTTGCTTACTCCTGCCTCTCCACCCAACACTTGTCGTAGACGTTACTTTAGACAGGGTTCCTGAGCTAGTCGTACTTCTTCCTCGGGCTCTGGATCCATAGATTCTCTTTCGCCAGAGACTCCTCACCCGTTGGTTAGCGCCGAAGAAGATGAAGACGAAAATCCCTTGCAGAGAGCTGGTGATGATGAAGATTGTCCACACAGCGGCAGCCTGGGCGAAGGCAGCGATGAAACCAAAGGACCATCCAAAACCAAGGAGACATGATATCTGGAAATGATTGAGATAGTGATGGTGAACATATAAAATCGAAATATAACTACCAATAATCAAAATATAAACACAATAAACAGAAAAGGGCCTAATTATTCGCGCAGGGACGTTCCCGAATAACCACATAATAAAAAATAATTGGGCGGAGAGGTATCCAATGTATACTCATATTCGGGCTGAGAGGTTCCGGAATATACTCATGTTCGGGCTAAGGGGTGCTCGAATAATATCATATTCGGCTGAGAGGTGCCGGAATATGCTCATATTCCGGATTAGAAATAGCAGTTTTGGTGAAGTCTTCAAAAACAATCTTAAAAAGTATCTGTTTAATTTGGCCTATAACTGATTGCACTTTTGTTTATTGTCACTGTTTGCACAAGTTGCGCCTTGAGCACTTGATCATCAAGTGGATTTGGCGCCTTATAAATCTTATATTATTATTATTATTATTATTATTATTATTATTATTATATTCGGTCAGCGAGATAAATTATTATGTGATTCTTTAATGTTATAGAGTATAATTATATTTAGCGACGACTTTTCCTTCTTTTTGTTTTACCGGAAAGTGTCTTTTGCGAGAGTGCAAAGCAAAAGAGCAAAATTTAGAAAGTAGAAAGTCGATATTCAGGCAAGAAACGTCGGCCCCCTGGCGAAAACGTGCTTGTAGGCCTAGCTATCATACCTTCAATGGGTGATCCCGAAAGTACAGTAATATATATATATATATATATATATATATATCTTTTTTTAAACCCCTTTAATTGGACCATCAGCTCCTTGAAAAGCTTATTTTTGCTTAATAACATTATTGGTTGATAACGCTTGAATCCCGTCTGCTCTTGTGAAAATCGTGGGGAGTTCGGAAAGATAACGATGACGATCAACTTCCCTTTACCATGAAATAATAATAATAATAATAACAATAATAATAATAATAATAATAATAATAATAATAATAATAATAATAATAATAATAATAATAATGATAATAATAATAATAACAATAATAATAATAATAATAACAATAATAACAATATAGATTTCTAAAGCACACTTTCTGATGCAAATATCACTCAAGGCGCTACAGTTTTGGTCTTAACAAAAGAGTGAAAGCTTAAAAGAAAAAGAAAAATTACTTAATTAAATACAATCATGTACAAAAAAGAACAACTCTGTGTGAACAGAAACTGTTTAAGTTTGATTTGAAAAGTTTCTAGAAGCCCCTCCCTCACTAATCAGTAGCATTTGCATACAAACCTTGAAGTGTACTACCAGCTCTTTGAAAAGTTCCTTCCGTTGCTCATGAATACCTTCACGGAGAACGCTGGAATCACGCTTGCTCTTACGAACACCGTGGGCAGTAAATGAGAAGAGAACAATGTTGACTATGAAACTGAAGGCGACAGGGACCATGAAGGCCAGCACGATAGCAGTGCTTTGGTAGATCCAGCACGTCTTCCCGATCTTACCGTAGCGAAATAGCAAAGGATTCTGACGTTGGACAACCAGACAGGAGATGATGATGATGAGTGGAAGACACCAGCCGATGGTAAGGTAGACGATCAGACGTCTCTTCTCACTTTGTCTCTTGGGTAGAAAGGAGGAGGATGCAAAGTGACGTACAAGGTCCCACGCCAAGATGTTCGTCCAGGTGAAGACGGCGAGGAGGAAATAATGGGTGATGACGGCTGCTGTCGCACAGAGGCTTGGTAAAGATGTCACAATAGGATCGATGAACTGGAGCATCACCTAAGAAAAACATGAATATTTATAACGTGTTTCACCAACGTTCTTGAGAAATTTTCGACAAGTCACTTCCATGCAACCGGCGAGGGAAAATGGAAATTCATATGCACGTTCATGTCGGTACTATTAATCAGGACTTTGTATCAATTACGCATATTACAACACTGTCCAGTTTGAGCTTAGGTCATATTTCGAAATACTAATTCAGAATGTTAGGCTAGGGTAATACTGAGAAGGACAAACCTCCCCCCCCCCCCCCCCCCGAATATTGGTTCTTTCATCATCATCTCAACACCGAAGTACAAGACCATGTTAACAAAGAGCCTCTGTCCGCAAATCTCAAAAGGCAAATTTGAAAAGTTTTGAGATTTATTTTGACGGTAAAAGGAAAGATAAAGAACTCTTCCATTCTTGTTCCTAAATGGGAAAATTTGAGTCCCCCACCCCCCCCCCCCTTTTTTTTAATGCAATTTTGTTTATTCGATTATGGGGGGTAAATGTGGCAAATTTTGTTCGACATTTTCCTATCAAAACTGGTCCAGTGATGTCCCTGGAGTCATTCAATATTAACGGCCTCTTGTGACTGATTGGCTAAGCATATTTGCATTGAATATTTTGACCAAGAAAAACGGATCGGACATTGACCGTGTGGTCCTGGCACATACCTGTCCTACAAGAAGGGCAAAAACAAAGTTCATGGTGTATATGCCCTGAAGGTTCCTCAAAGTCTTGAAGATACAGTATGTGCACAGCGTTGCCATCAGACAAATCGATGACAATGCAAAGAGGATGTCGTTCAGTAGATGTTGCCATTCGGAGTATAGGAACATGTTAACAGGTTCTGGAGGATCGGGTTCAGTCCAGCAGAGACGGACAGAGCCATTCTTGTAACGGACGTAGCGCTCTGGAGGAAATGAGATGTCCTGGTATATCTGTGATTGGTTAAAGAGAGGGTTAGTAGAGGCGGAACTAAATTTGATGATCATATACATAGATTTAATAATTTCCATGACTTGAGCGTGACTGACATGACAATAATTAATTATTGGCACAAAATGCACAGGATTCCTTCCGGAATTATTGTGACACGTACAAGATGTATGATAACGTTTATCGAATAAGAGAAAAATACATCATAATATCTACAGGACTCTATACCTAGTGGCATTCTGTTGATCTACTATACGATAACGGATAGTGTTTAGATTGGACAAGGGATAGGTTTGGGTTTTAGGGTTGTATGGTTAAGTTTAGGACAGAATTACCCAAGTCCATATACCCTTCAAGAAAATTATATAAGAGCCAGTGGTGCATAGGATCAACGGGGTGTAATCCTGTACCTGTCACGTCAACAGTTTGGGTGTATCCTCAACCATGAAAACGTGACCCATTTCATGTCCTATAAATTTCGTTTTCAACATACACAGGCTACAGGCCACGATAACGACAGTTTCGGTCTTGCAGGGCCCTTCAAAAATTTATCTGAGGGTTCACGGAACGACGGCTTACGAGACCGACATGGCGCTTCTGACAACTTGTTGAGGGTTCAGGAGAGCAATACTGTCGCGTGGTCTGTCAGTCTCGTGGGCTGTGTCTACTGGGATATCCCCTATTAAACTTGAATCATAACGAAACACGTATAAACTTACCAAGTATGTAATATTGTCTCTTTCTTTTTCGGTGATAAGAGAGTCACCAACCACGATAGACGCACAAGTGTCGATATCAACGACCCGTCCGTAAAGCGAGAACGAAAGTTCTTTGGAGAAATTCCACTCTTTTGAGAAACGTGCGTAATAAGTGTCATTTTCCCACAATAATGGCGTCATGAAAGTGGTGTTATTATACATGATGTAAACTGTCCCATTGATTTGCACTGGTTCAAACAAATGGGGGTCGTCCACTATGGAAGATATATTGCTACTGTCGCCCTTGAATAGTTCATCTTCAATAATGTTACATCTTTCTCGGATGGTGATTTTGTTATCCTGGCACCTCTGATTCCGTATTTCTTCCAAACTATTTTCGATTAAGTCTTCCAGTTGACTCTTGTGCGGAAGGATGTCTGCAGGGAGCTCTATGACGGTTGTGGCACTCCCGTTCAAGGTATAGCTCGTGAGAACAGGACGTCCAATGTTCAGCTGAACCTGCAGGGTTTCGAAGCCATTGAAGCCATCGAAGCACTGCAGAGACCCGTTGGTGGTGGCAGTGAAGATGAAGCTTCTGTTCCTGCAATCTGGCCAGGAACTGACCTCTGGGACGCATTCGGTACCAGATAATCGAAGGCCATTCGTACATTGCAGCTGAGGATAGTAGTAGGCGGTATTAAACACGGGGTCATAAGAAGAGTCGGGAGTTTTCGATTTACATATACCGGTGACGTTGTCTACTAATATTCCATTGCACGTTGCATAGTCAATGTTCTTGTAAATGCTACCCCCGATCATCACTCTCTCTGTTTCGCTCGAACACAGTGTCGAATCTACGCTTGCTCCCATCTGTGATTCACATTGCGATACGATGGAGGAATCATCGACACAAGAACGAGGATCAGGAGGGACACTCTCGTTAATCTTGGAAGGTTGTTGCCCACAAAATAAATCCTCACTTGATAGGTTGTTCTGGCAAGGTGCAAAAATGATGTAAGGGGTGAGTTCTGATGAGGTGACGCCGTGGCAAAGAGCGCAATACCTGTTGCGGTAGAAGATTTCCTTGGAGTCAAAGAAGACAGTGTCATTCGCCATCGGCTGCTCACATCTCCTTACCAAATCAGGGTCCATGTTAGCTGATGATGGACATTTGCTCACTATAAGGAAATTGTAAATGCAAGCTGTATTCTGCTCGATACCGATGGAAAAATTGGTGCAACCCCAGTATCGCCTCTCCGGAGTCATGACGCCAGGTTGCCCCGTTGCTTCTGTGTATCCATAGCAACAATCTCCAAAAAATAGGCAGTCGGATGTGCAGTAGCAGTATGCATCCATGGGAGTACTTGAATTCATCTGGCATTCGTTCACAGAAACAGCGAAAGTAACGCACGTATCAGCATCTGCATGGCATGCATGGAACAAAAATGATAATTCACACAATATGTGTTGACGAGCCAATGTGTGGCAGAATATTAAAGCACATTAATGTTTCGACTTCAATGAAGTGGTATTTCACTCTGAGATCGGCAAGCTAAAATGCATTCATATTGGTGTTGGAACTGGTCATGTAATCATGTTATTCAATCTGGGCCCTGTTTCGTAAAACTTGTCATCAATGACAAGTTGCAATAACTGTTACAAACCACTGAAATCCTTGCATCTGATTGGCTGAGAGAAAATTTGTCGGTAAAAATCACTGACAAGACACTCGATGAAATGCCCCCTGTTATGCCTGTAACACAAGATGCGCCTTTTCGAATCAATTTCAATTTCAATTTAAAGACATTTATTTCCAATTTTCCAAGTATACAAGGTAATAAATGAATAAATAACAAAAATATGACAAAATATACATTCATGTAGTGCATACATAGTTGGAGGACACACCACTAAAATCAAAAGCCTGGGGCGAGTGTGTCCTTTAAGGCATTAATTGGATTACATAATAAATATATAAGAGAGAGAGAGAGAGAAAAAAAAACAGATAATGCGCTATCACCTGTGCGAAAAGATCCTTCAGAGGGAATTTGCACGTCTAGTAATTTAACACAATGTTAGCACTGTTAATTTTGCAATTTATATTTATGTTATTTATTTATTTATTCACCACTTCGGGCCGGAAACACCCTCATCAGCAAGAATACTGTTTTTCATAGGGGTCCATCATCTTTTGAACGATATCACCCCTCGTGTACAACGGGCTTCATAGGCTAGTCAATCTATCCGTATTTGGGAAGGCAACCCATGATGACGACGAATCGCTGTGCACTATAATATTGTGCATTTCAGTATTACACGTGTAACAGTAGCTAACCAACGAGCGGTCCATTTTTTAGGGCGTCGGTATAGGCCATTTTGAGGGGGGGGGGGGCTGTCGGACCAGATTTGCCGACAAGATATAGCTGAAACCAGCAACTCCCCTAAAAAAAAAAAATAATGAAAAAATAAATTCTTACCTGTTGGACAAATCAAAGGTGCATCGTCGTCATCATAAAAAAATCCTGCAATATATAAGAAAAGAAGCAATCCGTAAGAAGAAAAAAAAAAGGTAGTCACGTATTGTGTCAATTTATTATGCATTAAATTTTAATGGATTACTTATGAAAAATATAAAATTATATTTCCCATGACAGAAGAATAATGTGTCTAGCATTTGAAGGGGCACTGGCATCAGAGGGGCGTCCTTGGTATTTATAGATTAATGAAATGTGAATTATCAACGCCACCGATTAGGGTTAGTTGGGAAGGGTCCAGTCATCATCTCTTCAAGTTCCCACCCCTTCTCCCTTTCTCTCTCTCTCTCTCTCTCTCTCTCTCTCTTTATTTTTATTTCTTTGTCTCCCACCCTCTTTCTCCCCTTTATAGTTATCGCCATTTGAAAGGTGAGCTGAGGAAGGGCACGCCACCGGCAGTCACAGTTATTTTAACATTTTTTGGTGTATTTTCTTTTACTTCTAGAAGTCTTCGAAATGAAGTTTGTGTCGATGATTCTCTCCTCTCTCCTAAATTTCCTATGATCGATATTTTGTTAATTGAAAACTATCTCTCTCCGTTTTTTTTTTTTTTTTTTTTGTTGTTGTTGTTTTTTTTTTTTGCTGGAAGTTTCGATTTCCTCTCAGAGAAGCCAGGGGATGTTTCATAAAGCTGTTCGTAAAGTTTCAGTTTCAGTTTCAGTTTCAGTTTTATTTTCATTTCCAACAAAACAGTGATTTTGACAAGAAATCAACTATACAATTCAATATTCAATAACAAAATACATTTTACATGGTTTAAAGTTATAAAATAGAAAGTATACATAGAAATTCAGTATAATATTTTTGTGGGTTTTTTTTTAAGTTAAACCTGTGGAAATTGAGGGATCCATTGAAAAGCAGAGCTTGTAGAATGTGGATCCCTCGAAATAATGACAAACGTAATTTTTGTAACATGTAAATATATTGACCAGAAAAAGATATAAATATACATATATTACCAAAAAGTGGTAGAATGGGATGCTCAATCCTTTTTAACTGCATCAGTTAAAGTTGAACTGTGCAGATGCAGATTAACATTCTTATTATAACAAACATTTTTTACGTAAAGAATATTTTTGCCATGATTTAAATTGAGGTAATTGGAAATACAGACACACTTTGTTAAAACATCAGGAAAAACTTTGGGCGTCCTATCTGGCACTTCATATTCAAGTAGGTCGTAAAGTCATGCGTAACTTTACGCCGGAACAGCTATATGAAACACCCCCTAGGTTATATTTATGATAAGTGTTCAGGTTAACTGGTTCCCCTTGTCTAAATTGATGAAACGGTAATGGAAAATTTTGCTCTTTCAACAAAAATGCACGTTTTCCTTGTCATCCGATATAATATTTAAAATCTTTCTCTGATGTTTTGGCTAATCCTTTCAACGTTTCTTGGTACATACTCGGTTTTTTTTCGGGACTATAGTCAGGTTCAAACGCTTGTAAATTCAAAACTTTGCTTTCTTAGCATGCCCCTCCGTTTCATTGTATATGTTAGGTCAATAATGATCCGTTTGTGTAAATTATTTTTGTACTCTTCTTAATACCATTATCTTTGTATTGTTAGTTTGATATATACAAAGTTATAACATTGTTTTATGTTTAATCATTGAATCAATATATACGTATCATGTATGATTATTTTGAAACGGAAAAAACAAATGAAATCAAATCAAATCAAATCAAATCAGTATTCCTATACCGTTACCCCAGCTGCCAGAACTGGAAGACCAAAAAGCCCCTTCACTTGTTTCTTCATTCAGATCACTCTCAGAAGCAAACTGGTCAACCTCAGAATCAAACTGAACATTCATCTCTGAAGCGATGTCCACTGCAATCTGGACACTACCCAAACCTGTTATGGACTGATTTCGGACATCAGGACCAACGGAAGGATCCAAGTTAGAGCAATCACAAAATGATATTTTCAGCAAGAAAAGTAGCAAGAGAACACTTCGCGAAGTCATTCTGTACACCTTCAAGTGATGTTCGTTGTTTCAAAACCGAATCTTAAACTAAACTGTTCAATCACTTGACATCGCTAAAAGGGCTAGTCATTTTAAGTATAGGCCTACCTTCATAAATGAAATGAGATATTGAATTACAGTTAGGACACATAATTACACAACTTTATGGTAAGTTTCACGGCTCACGTGTCATGCCGGGAATGCCCGTTTTTGCACAGTTTTTTTTTTTTTTTTTTTTTTTTTTTACAGGAAAAGACTGTAAAAATTGAAATAACGGCAATATCTTGTAATTTCAAGAGGCTAAAAAACCTGTAGTTTAACAGTTATTTTTTACAGTGCTGTTTCTGAGTAGGTAACTTTTTTTTTCCAAAGAAAAAGATCTTCACCTATGCTCTCCCTCTGTATTCTTCAAACGTTCGGACACTTTTTGTTTCGCTACGCACAATTCCTTTTCTCACATGCAGTATAATAAGAAACATTAAGATTCATCAAGCATTTTGCCAAGTTTGGCATATCTCAAACAAGTACCAAAAATATGAAGAAACCACTACTTTTGCAAAGCACCAAGTTTGTTCATTGCGAGGAAAAGAATGGCTGGCATTAAGATTATGGTTGACACTATATTGTATTGACAATGTCATAACAACATACGGCACGAGGGAGAGCCATACGCCGCGCCTACATGGAGGTACCAGCAGATAATATAATTTATCATGCAATGTTAAGTAAACAAATCAAAACATTGTTATAGCTATTCAAAAAAAGGTGAATACATTACCTTTTATTACGTAATGTAGAGCAGTTGAAATTACATTGTTATTTTAACAGACAGGCATTTTGACCCCCCCCCCCCCCCCCCTCAAATGAAACAAATACACGAAAATATCATTTTCGCCCGACACCTTTTCTCGACATCATAAGGAAAAAGACACTTCAGTTTTTAGGACAAACAATGAGAAGAAAATGCACAGAAAATATTGACTTGAAAAAAATCAAGAAAAAAGAAAGGAGACGGCTAGAAAGTGCATGGACCAGTTCAACGGCTGACTGGTAACAATAGTGCCAGCATGTTGCAAATAACCAGAGACAGAAGTATAGATGGAGAGCCATGATCACCAATGTCTGAAGCAGACAAGACACCTAGCAAGCATGCAAGCAAATCATCTACGTCAGGTTAAAGAGTCTTCCACTGAGTTGCTCTGAAAGGGAATACAACGAATGGGCGTCTCTAAACCATGGGGGTGGGTTGTCAGAACCAATTTGCCGACAAGTTTATAGCCGAAATTTCCCATGAAAATAAAGAGTTATCATTTTCTCTCTTTTTCAGTTTTTGCGATTTGCTGACAAAGGTATAAAAATTCCAAATTAGCAAACACAAAATTTGAAAGGTGAGTGGGCTACAACCCAACACAACTCTACTGAAGTCCCTAGCCTATATAGGTATATGTTTTTTTTTTCTAAGAAAATGCAACATTTTGATCGGTCTCGGTGTTTCTCCTGCAGACTCTAACTTTATTTCATAAATGCTATTATATTTCATATACGAAAAGATCCAATTCAATTTTCATCACAAGGCCATTACAGACCGCACGACGACATGTATAAAGTTGGATTGCAATAATACTAAATTGGTACGAAAAATTCAATTATTTTATCAGTACTTCATTATGATATATATATACACACTCATTTATGATAACAAAAGTAATTTAGAAGTTTAATTCAATTTCAAAGAGGTGAGATATAATAAGGTTTACATGGAGGATCGTGTATATGTTTATGCATTCTGATATTACAAGAAAAAAAAAATCATTTTCCAAAATATATAACTATCAACTTCTCTTTTTCAGTTTCGGCCTTTGTGTAGTTTGAACTTTTAACGGACCTATTTTCTAGCTGACCCTGTTTCAACGCCGTCAGGAGCATGTAGACCATTTTGATGGGGGGACGGGGGGATGTTGCTGTGAAAAATTTGACAAGTTACCTGGAAATTTCAAGCAAGCCCCCATCCCCCCCAAAAAAAAAAAAGAAAGAAAGGAAGAAAGTCTTCAGTGTTTTGCGATTTTCCGACAGCCTATCAAAATTCAAATTTGCAGAGAAAATATTTTCAAGAGGGGGGGGGGGGAACATCCCCCTGATCCATATCCATAGAGACGCATCTGACCGCCGTTTGATGTTTCATACAAAGCTCTTGACACTCCTGCAATAGCGATCCTTGAGCCTTTAGGGCATGGATTGGAGACAAAGACAGCAATGCAGAGCGCCGCCTTTTATATGTTTTTAAAAGTTATTTACAAATAAAATATGATTGATTATTAAACGGATAAATATCAGGGATATAATGAGGTCACGGACCTCTTATTGAACACTCTTTGAAGCCCCTCGACAATAAAGATTTATATTAAGAAAACTTGTAGATACTAGCAGTACAAAAACGAACTTGATATCGTGAAAAACAAGTCTATACTAAGTGGGTCACAGCAATACCATGTACATATAGCCATCCAGGGGCGGATCTTGCTTTTTATAAAGGGGGGGGGGGGTTGGGGGCGGTATGCGAGGGAGCGTAGCAACCGAGCCCGAGCGAGCGGAGCGAGCGAGGGGGGGAGGGTGTGGGAGGGGGGTGTCCCCCCTCCCACAGTAGGGAGAATTTTTGAAAATCTGTGTGTGAAAATGGCGTTTTCTTGCATCTAAAACACCACTATTTTTGGTATAGAGGTCATTGCCAAATTAACCCCCCATGAAAATTTGTAAAATTTAGTTGCATTTTCCTGCAATGTAAGGCCAGTTGACAACACAGATACAAAGAATTGGGGACCTTGGAATAAGCACTGTCAGCCGAATACTTTTATTATGAACAGCTTGTCACTGATACTCACTGGCAAATCTCAGTCGAATATGATGGACTGGCAGAAGAGACGTCGTGGATGTTTCTGCACAAATCGCTTGTCACTTCGGCGGTGGCCCGTGTCCTCAAAAAAGCTGATTGGGGGGGGGGGGCAAGGGACTCCGTGACATTTGTTCGCCCACCCCCCCCCCTCCCTTCCCCCCCCCCCCCAAAAAGAAATAATAATAATAATAATAATAATAAAAAATAAAATAAATACATAAATAGAATAAAATAAAATTACAAGTTTAAAAAAAAAGATAAGATAAAAAAAAAAATGGTCCCCGGATTTTTTTTTTTTTTTTTTTTTGGGGGGGGTTGCAACCCCCAACCCCCCCCCCCCCTCTAGATCCGCTTCTGCCATCGCCTCACTGCATGCAAGAGTCAATCTACATCCATTCTTGTTCGTGCGTACAAGACATCATTCGCCAATTATTTGCCAATAGTAAAACATTTTCAGCGGTTTGCTTGGTTCTGAAATGGCTCTCCATCGTGTCGTGTTGTTACTGTTCTTGTTCGAGATATTATTACCATTTTGTTGGTGTTCTGATCCATACTGCGCTCTTGATAGTGAAAATCAGTACCCCAGTTATCAGTACAGCGTAACTTCAAGCAGCGAAGACGTGGTGGACACGACTTATGGGACGGATTCTTCAGGTAATTTTAACAACAGTTAAGTTGATGTAAGGGTGCATATATATGTGTCCGCTTCCAGTTATCGTAAAAGCAGCAATGGAGCCTTTTAGACTTATTCAATAGAGGATGTTTGGTTTAGAGAGAGAGAGAGAGAGAGAGAGAGAGAGAGAGAGAGAGAGAGAGAGAGATAAAGATAAAGAAAGGGGGAGGGGGAGGCTAGACGATTGCATGCATCAGTATTTGCCAAGCAGTCAAATTCGTCTTTTTATTCTTCAATCAATTTAATTCTTTCCATCCCCTCCATTATTATGACCTCATTACTTTGATGAAGTTTTATGAACTATTTTATGTCAGTATTATTGTTATCTGCTAAGTATGAGTATGAATCAATATGAATCAATATGGTTTTATCATGTACATTTCAAATTTTAATCACATTTAGCTCTAAAGGGCTGAACGTTTTAGTCAAATTAGTGCAATAAATATAACTTGTAATTCAAAGTTCTAGTCAATTCAATGAAATGAAACTATCATTTAAACAGAAATAATTGTTAATGATAGACCTATGGAAAATGTCTAGAGAATTGCTGTAGGCACTACCTGTATTATGTCCTTGGTTGAGGCATTTTATTTACATTGCTCCTCTCCACCCAGGTCTTAAATGGGTAGGATGCGAAAGTCCTTGTGATCAGCATTGGGCGCCTGGCTGGAATGCACCCCACGAGGTGAAAAGTGCATGTGTGCGGGCAAGCCTGAGTTCGATGACCGGGGTATTAATATATCAAGCATTTAGAGACATCGTAGATGTATCAGACGCTATATAAATCCACTATATTAATGCTATATCAAACAAAATTACAATATATGACTCTATACACGATGGTTGCACAAAATGTCCGATTTGTATGCCGCAATAATTAGGCCTATATATTCACTATTTCAATGTCTTGTTGGCAGGTTATTATTGTCACTAGTCGTTTCTAGCTAAATTTGTTTCTTGATAAACATTTGGTAGATAGGCCTACTTTATGCCCTTTTCAACTGGCAAGTATTTCAGGGAATGTATTTATCGAAAGAAAGAACATCTTATAAAGGGAGTGCCATTTGATTTTCTAGAACACAATCGTTATATAGATGACCTTGTAAAATATTATTGTATCATTACCTGCATACCAGCACATCGTACGGATCCAGTGGCGTACGTAGCTATCAAATTGCAAAAATGAAAGAAAAAAAAGAAAGAGAAAGAGAAAAGGAGAGAAAAGGAAAAGGGAAAGGGGAAAAGGTTGAGAAAAATAAGATGAAAGGACCCCTTCCTGCACCCTCCCCCTAATCAGTGACCTCGTAAAGTCGCATTGAATTTTCCGAGTAAGACCAGTGCCCCCCTCCCCACCCCCATCATGCCAGTGCCCCCTCATCAATGGCTTGACTCATGCTGAATATTAAGCCGTAACGTGTGGCATTAATATCTTGAGTTCGATTTGACACTTTTCAAAAAACTTTGGAGGCTTGTTTGCATCCTGATAGCTGAACAAGATAAGTTACTATAGATATTAGATACGAGTGCATAGACAGGTTCTTGTAAGATCAACCAGGTCGTTGTTTTCTTGCAGGCATTAAATATAAAGTTGAGTTCTTGTCATGCGATTATATTGTGAAAGGAACTGCCTCAAATCAACTGGGAAAAGTTGATGATGTCGTACATTAAAAAAAAAATGGTTTACTCTGAGGTTTTGGAATCAGGCTCGAGTCTTGCTGAAGAGCACATGCACTGCACGCAGAGTTGGGTATATGGGACTACACGCACATATGGCATGGATCATATGTTTGGTCGAAACACTTCAGCTATTTCTCTTCATATTTCGAATATGAGGGCATTTGAAGAACACTCCTTTTCAGGGAAATTTTCTACTTTGATACTCTTCAACAATGACATGAATAATGAGAAAGCTCTCAAATCATTTTTTTTTTCACTTTACCAGAACTCAACCTTTAACTACTGTCATATCAAAATTAGAATTTGAGAGTTAGATTTGAAAAGGCATCGACATACATTACAAATTTAGGATATCCAAGAGGAAATGCGCCTTGAAAAGCATGATGAAGAGAATAATACTTTTGGCTGCCGTGATTCACTTATGTACATCCGGCATGCATGTCCAGACTGCACATTAAATAGTTTCATGTCTGACTGGCGGCGGCGGGAGAGCCCAGATGTCTGGGTCTATAGTCCTTCAGGTCAAGGAGGAATTGACCATTAACCAAATAAGGTTAATCGATTGTAGGTAAGCCTATATTATTCATAGGTACATAAGAAAAATTAAATTTTGTTGGGTAAATCAGGCCTAATTTTATGCACCCCCTCCCCAATTGCATTACGAAATACACCCAGAAGAACAAAGGTAATCAAAAAGACAACGTTATATCTTCAACATAGTAAACATAAATCATCTTTTTATCGAATCTTTCCATTGTATTTTTTTTTTTTTATAATTACACAATTCGACAATTTCCATTTTGAAAACTTCATTTGATAGCAGGGCTTAATTCTATTCGTTGCTGTCATTGTTACTGGTAGGTGTGCTGGTCAGACCGCACCGATAGCGATATAACGATAACAAAATTTTCACCCTTCTCTGTTGTGTGTACGTGTCCATACTCGTGAATATTAATAGCAGGGCACCTGTAGGGTGTCCGATAACGATAATGATAACGATATTCTAAAATAAAGATACACCCCAGATAGAGTTGCCCTACTAAATAAAGTCACGAGCATATACTCACACGTACACACCATGTACCTTTTAGGGCTGCATGTCATTTTGTCTGGATTTTCAATTAACCCTTTCAGGACAGGAATTATTTAAAAGCTAAATTAATCACCTTTTGTTCTTCAAAGTGGCAACAACAATATGTTTTTTTACTGCTACATGGTTCTATAAGGTGTAATATCTTTGAAAACAATATACATGGTTAGGAAATTTGTCGAAAAGTTGAAAAAATTGTCAATTTTGATTTTTAAAAATTATGTTGAACCTCTCAGTGCGTTGCCAATTTAATGATTCTAAAGCTTAGTCTCGTTTTTAAAATTCCTGGCATAAAACGCAATATGGTCATGCAACAAAAATGGACATAGTGTGTGCAGAAAATTTTGCGCTTTCTACTCATGCAACAGGTTTACTTTTTAGAGCTCTGAATAAAATGATATTGAGCCAAACCACAAAATGTGGTCCATTGTCTTGAGGGTTAAAGGTACACCTTGCTATAATTATGTTGAGTACGTGTGAGTATGCTCATGTCTGTTAATAGTATGAGATTTTCAATTAAAGGTACACCCTAATACATGGTGTGTGCGTTTGAATATGCTCGTGTCTGTTAATAGTATAGGGCAGCTCTAGGGTGTACCTTTAATGAAAAATCTTGTTATCGTTATCGGTGAGATCCGATCTGCACTTTATTTATCTTACGCAAGTATTAATGTAAATGAAGTTTTAAAGAGATTGGGACTACTTATTTTCCCAATATCAAGATAACAAAACAAAGCGAACACCTGGAGAAATGTTTTTATCAAATAGTGAAAAGAAAAATAAATCTGTTAGTTACTTTCCCACAATAAGTGTTTACGAAACAAAACGCAACGTCAGGAAACAAAGAAAGAAACATGCTTTCTTAGCATGCCCCTCCGTTTCATTGTATATGTTAGGTTAATAATGATCCATTTGTGTAAATTATTTTTGTACCCTTCTTAATACCTTTATCTTTGTATTGTTAGTTTGATATATGCAAAGTTATTACATTGTTTTATGTTTATAATCATTGAATCAGTATGTATCAGGTATGATTATTTTGAAACGGAAAAAAATAAATCAATTGCAAAAGAAGTAGAAATCTCTCTTGTTCTTATTTCATATCCAAACTTTATTGGTCATGCACAAAATAAATGAAGTACAACTGACATTATGTGGCTGTTTCCTAAAAAAATGATTGCATGTACTTTATAGGCCTACCGTCAAGTTGTCTGCAAAAGACATTCTCGATGATATTTATACCAGGGGGAAAGTGAAGAGAAATATTGGGGGGAGATATATTTTTGGAATTTCAATTTATTTCATGGGTTTGCGCTCCAGTTTGCTCCTTTCCGTTTGTTGTAATAAAGCTTTGTACAATATTTTGTGCAATAGATCCAAGGTAATTAAAGCGCAATCTCTCCGCTGCAAAATAGATCAAAACTCCTGTTTAACATAGCAAGGAGGGCGTTGACTCTACATTAAAGTATATGAATCAACGACCTCCTGGTTCTTAGCTCTGCTCCCTTTCATATCCTTAGGTGCAGTCTTTAAAAATGTACCTTTGTATCCCGAAAGTCCCTGACTTAAATGGTATCTTTAAGTCATAAAAAGGTAAAGAAATAATAAGAGTAGGAAAAGACTCTTGTTTAGAGACTTGAAATGGCGTTTTTACTTGAATTGAAAATGTAAAATATTCTAATGGCCACCCTTGATTATTCCAAAGAAGCACTTTCTCGCAATGTAAAAGCAGATGTCTTATAAGCAGTCTGAACGGTGACGTTGAAGTGTGATAGATTTGTATTACCTGGAAAAGGAACTTTGAAATAGTTTGAAGGGCGCCTAATTTTAGCAATATGGAAGGGTGCTCTCCGTTGGTGTATTCACGAATGTGAAGAATTGTACGATAGGATAAAGATGATTAAATAGTCGATTTGTTTTCTTTTTTTCCCCTACTTTCTATCAAGGGTTAATTATTGAGGAAGATGTCGCACCTATCGTCTGTCCGACTGGTAAGTGTCTACATGTTATTGCTCAGGATGGGCAAAACCAATGAATCATATACAAGTCGTTTAATTATGAACATTGGTTTTGTTTTATCTGGAGAATGCATGCTATATTGTTTAGCATGGGTATGTTTGAGTATAAGTGCAAGTCAATGAAAAGGAAACCACAATTAATTGTATATCTCACGAACGAATTAAAAGTGGTAAATACGACATGCTGGTATGATAACCGATACTCCTACAATTTTTTTTATGAGTCTCGTATCATCATTTCTGTCAGCTCTCTCTCTCTCCCTCTCTCTCTCTCTATGTATATAGTATATTATATATATATATATATATATATATATATATATATATATATATATATATAAATATATATATATATATATATATATATATATATATATATATATAATATTTACAAAGGCGTCTACGGGCTGACATCTCGTCATCGGAACATCAAATTTGCCGTTTCTAAATTTTAGGAGCGAGAATGAAACATCATCAATATGAAATCCAATATTGGTGCATTGTGTATCCGTTTGATAGCCATTTAAAGTAAAATTGTAATTCAAATCATATGTATATAATTGTATTATATATTTTTATATTACTATAGAGAAAGAGAGGGGGTGGGAGGGAGAGAGATCTCTTCGTTGCACGAATATGAGGTGAAGGTTGCCTGAATTTTGAATTTCAAATTTCTCGCGGGCTGCAGCCCCGACCCCGCCTCGTATGCATAAGTTATATTGTAAAAGGTAGTTTTTGTTTATTTCATATGTAGGCAGTTTCATTTGGTAATAGCGATGTACTCTATCTGCCAAAAAAAACGGGTTTACTTTAGACTGTTCATGTCCCGTCTAGATATAGGACTTATTTCATTTCTTATGACTACTGAATGAACCCTTTTGTCAATATCCTCACTGTTTGTGCCAACACATAATTTTCCTCCGGCGTGACTGTCTCTTTAGGCAAAGGAGGTCAACTGGCAATTATATTTTTTAATTATATTTTCAAATTTGCAGATGCTGATACATGCGTCTCTTTCAATCCCTTAATTGATCAATGCCAGATGAATTCAAGCTCTTCTCCTGGATTTTACTGCCAGTGTGATTCCGATTGCGAACATTTTGATGACTGTTGCTATGGACACACGAACGAGAATGCTTCTTTGCAAACAAATGGGACCAAAGTCATCCCAGAGAGGCAGTATTGGAGTTGCACCCGATTCACTATTGGTATTGAATGGAAAACAGTGTGCATCCGTGATGTTTTTGTAGTTAGCAAATGTCCATCATCAGCTAACCCGGACCCTGATTTGATAAGGAGATGTGAGCAGCCGATGGCGAATGACACTGTCTTCTATGACTCCAAGGAAATCTTCTACCGCAACAGGTATTGCGCTCTTTGCCACGGCGTCAGCTCGTCAGAACTCATCCCGTACATCATTTTCACACCTTGTTTGGACAACAGACCGAGTGAGAGTAAGTTCTGTGGACAACGACCATTTTTAGTTAATGGAAGTGCCCCTCCTTCTATGCGTTGGTGTGTAGAAGACAATGCCATAGTATCGCAATGTGATTCGCAAATGGAAGGAGGCGTGCTGTCACCGTGTTTGAACGAAACGGCGCGAGTGATGATTAATGGTAGTATTTACAGGAACATTGATTGTGCAACATGCAACGGAGTCTCGGTGGATAACACTTCCATCTTAAGAAGCGACTGTGAAGTTTATTTTGATGGTCGACGTATTGTGAGTGTTATTGCTTTTAGCGCACCTGCCTTCGACTTCTCGTATTACTACCCTGAACTGCAATGCATGAATGGCCTCCAATTATCTGGCACCGAATGCGTTCCAGAGGTCGGTTCCTGGCCAGATTGCAGGACCAGCCATATCTACTTTGCTGTCACCACCAACGGGTCTCTGCAGTGCTTCGATGGATTCGAAATCCTGAAGATTCAAGCCTACAAGAGCCATCCTAATGCCACTATCTATGAATTCAAGATCGAGGGTACACAGACCTTCTTGGTGTTTCCTGCAAACATCCTACCGCATAAGACTCAACTGGAAGAGTTCATCGAAAGTAGATTGGAAGGTAACTCAGGGAGCAAATGTTGCCGGGACAACAGCATCATCATTTATGAAATATGTGACGTTGAATATGAACTATCTACTGGCAACGAGAGTGATCGCTCTTGGATAACCGACGACTTTGAATTGTTTGAACCAGTGCTCATCAATGGAACAACCTATATCATGTACAATCGTACCACTTTCGTGACGCCTATTTTTTTGGAAAATGACACTTCTTACAAACGTCAATCAAAAGAGTGGAATTTCTCTAAAAAAACGTCGTTCTCTCTTTACGGACAGATTGTCAACATCGACACTTGTGCTTATATCATTGTTGAAAACTCTCTCATTACTGAAAATGAGAAAGATAATGTTACATATTTGGTAAGTTTATACTCCTCTCTTATTTTTTTCAGAGAGGACGAAGGATCGATATCGTATCCAAATTCTTTTTACATGGTAGATCAGTGTCATACCTCGAATTAAAATGACATTAAGCTTTACAGAATTTTAACCTCTGCATAATATCAATGGGTCCTATTCAGCGTCTAAATCAGCCCTGTTATATTTCGTTATAATTATCATGATTATGTTTTTAATCATACTTTCGATTGCTCTTGCCACTCTCAGATTTACCAGGACATCTCATTTCCACCAGAGCACTACGTTCGGTTCAAGAATGGCTCCGTCCGTCTGTGCTGGACTGGACCTGATCCTCCAGAACCTGTAAGCATGTTCCAGTACTCCGAAGGGCAATATATTTTGAACCTCATCCTCTTTGCAATTTCCTCGATCTGTCTCTTGGCAACCTTTTGCACGTACGGTATCTTCAAGCCCCTGAGGAACCTTCAAGGCATATCCATCATGAACTTTGTTTCTGCCCTATTTGTTGCACAGGTTAGTGCAAATGTAGACCTCGTGATTTCCATTTTGTCCATTCAGAGTTTTGATTGTTCAGCTGAAGATACTTGTTTAATTTCCCTTATGATTGGGCAGTTTATATATAGGCCACGTAATGACTCGGAAACAGAGGCCTTCTAGGTATATCTAATTGTAAAAGATGTTGGTGATGATGTTGTTGCAGACAAACTAACAGTACATGGACGTATTTCGCCTTAAAATTCCAGTTAAGGTTTTCTAAATAGTATTTGAGCTTGAAAATGAAATATCAAGTTCTAGTCTATTGTCATTCCCAATCCAGGAAAAAGATATCCGTCCAAAACTTCACCAAAACGTTGATGTTTAATAGAGCTTGCATTTTCATTTTATTTCAAAGGTGCTGCTCCAGTTCATTGCTCCTAACATGATATCTTTACCAACCGTGTGTACGATTACAGCCGTCATCACCCATTATTTCCTCCTCGCCGTCTTCGCTTGGACGAACATCTTGGCGTGGGACCTTGTCCGCCACTTTGCATCCTCTTCATTTCTACCCAAGAAACACAGTGAGAAGAGACGTCTGATCGTCTACCTTACCATCGGCTGGTGTCTTCCCCTCATCATCATCGTCCCATGTCTGATTGTCCAAGCTGATGACCCCTCGCTATTTCGCTACGGCAAGATCGGAACATCGTGCTGGATCTACCAAGCCAGGGCTATCGTATTGACCTTCCTGGTCCCTGTTGCAGTCTGTCTACTCCTAAACGTCGTTCTCTTCTCATTCACTGCCTATGGCGTGCACAAGAGCAAACGTGATTCCAGCGTTCTCCATGAAAGTGCTGAAGAGCGACGGAAGGAACTTTTCAAGGAGCTGATAGTCCACTTTAAGGTTTGGTGAATTATATTAATGTACACTATGGGCCATTGTCGGTAAAGCATTATGTAAAACATATTTCTATAACCAATGAGTGGAAACTGAAGTCGGGAATCATGCAGCTGAATTATATTCAAAACTGAAGACAATCACTTCTTTTTAATGAATTCTGTTGACCTGGTGGAAGCACAATTGAGATGAAAATGTCAAAGAAAGAAGGTAAATTCTGAAACGCAAAGTACCATGTATGAAAAAGGTACGACACGATTTCTCTGAATGTCATGGAAGCTAGGGGATCCTAAGGCCTAACATAAAAATGACATCACTTGACCGGGCGCGCCGTTTATCCACGTTTCAAGGGCCAGAGCTCCGTAGACTTAACATTAATAGGTCACTATCTCCAAGCCAGACAATACCTTCACTCAATGCTATCATTATCAGAAAATGATACAAAAGCACAAAAAATAAGTTGTTTATTTCTTCCAGTTACCAATCTTGTTGAATGGGCATCTCAATACATATGCATGATATTGTAAAGATTCTAGAACAATTTCCCCAAGACAACCACCTGGACAGCTAACGTTAGACAACCATCTCCCTTGGACAAGTACCCCGGATAACTTTCACCTAGAGCGATTATCCTTAGGAAAACTACCCCCATAAAACTACATTCGGACTACTCTAGTATAAACAGGAGGCAACTGATTCGGGTGTGTCTTCCTTAGGGGGCAGTTGTCTAGGGGTAGTAGTCTTGGAGTTCTTGTTGTCCAGATAGTTGTTCGGATAATCTTAATCGTCGCCCTCGTCTATTTGTCTCTATTTCTATGTAATCCTTATGTACATTTTTGTTTTGTGTTTATAAATTGTATCGCTGATTGTCTCTCTTTCCGTCCATTCCCCGTTCTTCACTCTCTCGCTGTTACTGCCTCTTGGTCCTTCCAGATATCGTGCCTGCTTGGTTTCGGATGGTCCTTTGGTTTCATCGCTGCCTTCGCCCAGGCTGCCGCTGTGTGGACAATCTTTATCATCACCAGCTCTCTGCAAGGGATTTTTGTCTTCATCTTTTTTGGTGCTAACCAACGGGTGAGAGGTCTGTGGCGAAAGAGAATCCGCGAATCCAAGCCGGAAGGGAAAAGTTCGAGTAGCACAGGAACTGCAAGGACGACCACAACGAGCATGGGGTCGAGAGACAGGCACATGCAAAAACTCTTAGCATCGGGTTCACCCTCGTCAGCTACCCAAGTCTAAGAGTCTCTTGAGTTACGAAAGGACTGGTCAGACCTCAACGATAACGATCACGATAACTATACATCGTTCCCAAATTGCTCTCTTGTTTTTTGTGTGATAATAAATTTGAAATCGTTGTAGGTCAGACTTGACCATTTTATGCTAATGAGCCTCCTTCAGCTCTGTTATCGTCTCGTTTGGATGGTTCTGAGAGCGATTTTCTGAAGACAGATCTCAACAGTATTATCTGCGAGTCAATATTTTCACTCCTCTGATGATGTGACGTCAATTCAGAAGAAATCATGTGGGCAGTGTCCATCGCATTTGATTGACAGAACTCTTAACGATTTTATCGTTAAGGTGTGACCACTTTTATCGTTATCGTCACATTATATGCATAGGGTTTATCATTTTCGTTGAGGTCTGACCAAACCCTTAGAATTAACGGCACCAGTTTGCTTTAATATTTAAAGGGAAGCTTGAGTTCTGGGAAGGGTAAAAATAATTTGTGAGCTTTCCCATTCCTTTTTTGTTAGTTTGGAAGATTATCATAGTAGATAGGTTCCCTGAAAAAGATTGCTCTTCAAATGCTCTCACATTTAAAATACAACAAGAAACAGCTGAAATGTTCGGGCCGAACATTTGTGTGTAGTCCTATATACACATTTCTGTGGGCAGTGCATGTGACTCTCATCAGGATTGAGTCAATTTCTTATCATTTTGGTGATTCAAAAACCTTACAGCATACACCAATTCTTATTTGCTATAAAATTAACCTTTCCCAGTTGCTTTGAGACAGTTTCTTTCACAACTCGATCTCATGACCAGAACTCAAATTTATCTTTAATCACAGGTTGGGAAATGATCGGATATGTTTGGTGCTCACTGATTAATGCTCCTTTGCTTGTTGTATATTATCCTTTATTGAGTACTATGCTTTTGTATCATATATATAAACATTAATGATGAAATGTACTACTTTTTCAAGAAGGGCTTGACGTAATCAACATTGCTTGATGACGGAAGAATATTGAGCGATATAAATGACTCCAAGCATTAGCCGATTCTTTTTCAGAAAGATTATAGATATGGGTAAAAAAACAAAAGAAAACTAGTGAGGTCAAGAATATGTGATGTGGGAATTGGGAAAGATGGCAAAGATGGCGAAGAAATTAAGAAGTGATTATTATCTGTACATGTATTAATGATAGACACATAAACGTAATGATATTATGTAGTTATGCTGCAAAGGAATTCTCCTTGGTCGTATAACATTATCTGTAACAAGATTGCGGACATCTTCAAGTATCCAGTGTCTCCAGTAATGATCCAGTTTTCAGGCAAGATTTATGAACCTTGAACTTTTTCAAAATGGGGCCCCAAACGTTTTTCCTTTTAAACCAAATTTAGCTCCCACCCCCCCTAAAAAGTCTCCCCCCCCCCCCCCTTCTTAAAAAAACCACATTCAGGTTCAAGAACGGTCAACGTTATACTATTATATATAGGGTGTGGAGAAGACTAAAACGCTGCCAATGCTAAAGTGGATTTAGTAATTTGTCATCCTTTGGTCAATCAATTTCAGTACTTTACCATTTAAATTCAATATATCCCATCTGCTGATTCAATGCGTAATGGCCACTGTTTTTCTTTGTGTAAGAAATTAAAATTCCTCACTCGAATTCGCCGGAATAGTTATGATCCTTAGTGAAGTTAGCTATCTTTATGAAAGTTTCTGAAATGTGTCAGAAAAATGAAGGCCAAAAACTGAAGATTAAGAACTGCATTGATTATTTCTGGTGAATAGTCATTTAAAGATCTGCTCTATACATCCCAGTCAGACACAAAAAAATGAAATTCAAAATTGATGAAATTGTAAAATCTTCCAGATGGCATGCTATCTATGCATTATGTAAAAACTGCAAAAGATTGCAAAATGAATTCTCTCAAAACAAAAAAGATTGGGCAATTGTGAAATTAATTTGACAGGTTTTTTTTTTTAACAAAAAGAAAACGATCAGGACAAAATTTGACTCTAAACTACTATCTATTGACTATTTATCGACTTTGTTTTGTGAGCGAGGTTTCGTGGAATTTTTCTAGTAGCAAGTACCATTTTCAGCTCCCATTTGACCTTTTTTTTGTGGTAGAGAAAGCATTTTAAAGTTCAAATGAACACGCACTCACACCCATTTCCATCCCCTAAACACGCATTACCCCCCCCCCCCACACACACACACACACATGCGCACAACCACCCCATTATACCCACCAGAAAGGTCAACGTGGACAAAAATTGTTTTTAAAAAATGACACGATAAAATAACCATTAAAGGCAAGAATTTCACAGACAAAGAGACGTTAACGACCTGATGTTCAATATCTACAAAGTTAAAAACAAAAACAAAAAACTATAGAAATAATCAAGTTTTGAAAAAATATCAGAACTATTGAAGTCACTCATATTTCAATAACGCACACACAAAAAAGGAAAACGCTGCATGCGTGCGTGCGTGTGTTTGTTTGTGCGTGAGGATTAATGGAACAGGAAGTCACAAAAATATTGATGGGCTTTCGAAATTCTTCAGACTTTTATTCCTAAATCAAACGAAATAAGATGAACAATAACACGCAAATCAACAAGAATAAATGACAACAGAACAGAACTATGAAGCAGCATAAAGGTAGCAATATTTCAAACAAAAAAATAAATGAGGTAAATCAACAGGAAAGAGGTCGGGCTGGTGAAACTGAACGTGATATTTCTAGATTTTGAAGTAACAAAATTATAAGTGAAATTTACGCTAAGGAAACAAGAATATTAACAGAAATTAAACAAAATAACAATTCCCTTACTCGGTGTCGAAGCCATTTTTGCGGTGGGCATCCTCACGCATCTCGTTATATAATATGTACATGTTTTTTTTTTTTTTTTTTTTTTTTTTTAGCATGTTTAATCATCCGACAAGAAGGGGATTATTTCAGGCAATAATTGAAAATGGCTCTCTGTCATGTTGTTAATTTTCTTGAGAAAAATGTTGCCATTTTGTTGTTCTTCTACTTTTGCTCCGTACTGCGCTCTTGATAAGAAAAATCACGCCTTAGATAAGTACAGTATAAGAAGTGCGGATATTGGGGAAGAAATTAGATGTAACTTTTTTTGCTGTTTCGACTGACTAATATACCTCCTCTCTCAGCGCGCTTTCTGTTAAAATTTCGAGAGCTTCAAAAAAAAAAAAAAAAATTAAAAAATACTTGCAGTCTTGAAGCTAGTATCATGGCTTACAAAAGCTTGCCGGGGAGAAGGAAATGTTTATGAGCCTGATCGGTTAAGAGTAGGCATTTTGTCCGTCTGTGACGTTGAATATTTTATGGATTATACTTTTAGAAGGCAACCATGGCAACCAAAGTTTATTAAATTTGAACTCCTTCAGTTATGCCCTAATCCATGAAACATAAAATAGCTTGCTTCAATTAAATACTTATTTTCTACAGGCCTTCAAACTTTGAAAATTTGTAGAATCATGTCCGTCTGTGACTAACCGATCAGGCTCTTATAAAAAAAAACCCTCACATTTTTTCATATTTTTAAAATCTTATCATCATCTACAACTTAAATTTCGGTATTAGATGTACGTTCACTTGTTTTTCATTCCTCACGTTTCGATAATTACTTTTTGATAAATTATACAATTTTCGTTGGGCTTTCCTGATTTCTATAAACCACCATAATTGGAGATGGCATGTACACATGGCAGATTTATATTACTCATTGAATTCATCAAGGCCTGCATTACCTTGGTAGACTACTTGTCAGACTGTGTGCATTGTCATGTACATGCATGTATGGACTCACTGAATTGTTGTTATTTTTTATTTTACAATTTTTGTGATTACCCTAGCATTGTATTTCTACAAAAGAATCATGCGCGTACCGAGGGGGGGGGGGGGTGTTTTGGGTATTCAAACACTCCCTTTTGGTGTTATTTGAAGTTAAAACACCCCCCTTTCTTTGGATGTTAAAACACCCCCCTTTAGAATTCGTGATAACCCAAAAGAGACCTCCCCAAAATACTGATAAACTTTTTTTTTTTTAGTGCTTGTCAGATAATTTTTGAGTAAAAAGACCCCTCAAAAAATACTGATACACTTTTTTTTTTTTTTTTTTTTTTTTTTTTGCTTGTCAGAGAATTTTGGAGTAAAAAACACCCCTTTAAAAAATCGTGGGTACGCCCCTGAAAAGAATGCATACCGTACCAGCAATTTGTTTTGAGCAATCAAACTAATGATACTCGACCTTGTATTGTGGATAGGTTGAGTATCTCTCACTTGACATCATCATGTATAATGGTGATTTATTGTATGCAGGGGCCGTATTCTAAAAACGATGTTATCTTTTTTTTGTTAGTAAAACGATGTTAATTATAACAAATCAAATTTATAGGACGAGTCATTGTTTAACGCTTGCGCAAAGCCGGCTGTGCTCGTGTAAAGTTCAAACGAGACATCTGCGCAAGCAGTGGCGGCACCAAGGGGGGGGGGGGGGGGCATGGGGGGGGGGGGGGAATTTGCCCCCCCCCCCCCAGTCAGAAGCTTTGCCCCCCCAGTTGCCCCCCCCCCCAATAATTTTCGGAGTGAAAAAAAATAAAAGGGTGGAAAATGAAAAAGAAAAGAAAAGGAAAGAAAAAAGTGAAAAAGGAATGGAGAAAAGAAGGAAAAAGAAAGAAAACGGAAACTTGGAAAGCAGTGGCGGCATCAAGGTGGGGGGGGGGGGGCATGGGGCAAATTTGTTCGCTCAGCTCGTGTAAATATCCTCATATTTGGGTAGTTTTATAGCCGAATAATTTCTGTAAATTTCCACTATAATAGTGTCAAAATTTTTGCTCGCTCGCAATACAGGCCTATAACTCCCACCACATAATCAGGCCGCGAGATGATCAAATGTCCTCATATTGGGGTAGTTTTATAGCCAAATAATTATTTCTGTACATTTTCACCACAAAAAGTTTCAAAATTTTTGCCCGTTCGCAGTGTATAACTACCACCTTATTATCGGGCAGCAAGATGCTCAAATGTCCTCATATCTGGGTAGTTTCATAGCCGAATATAATTTCTGTACATTTTCACGACAAAAAGTGTTCGCAATAAATAACTACCACCTCATAATCGGGCAGCAAGATGCTCAAATGTCCTCATGCATATTGGGGTAGTTTTATAGCCGAATATGTAATTTCTGTACATTTTTACTACGAAAAATGTCAAAATTTTTGCTCGCTCGCTTCGCTCGCTCGCAGTATATAACTAACGCCTCTTTATAATCGGGCAGTTCAGCTAGATGATCAAAATGTCCTCATATTTGGGTAGGTTTATAGCCAAATATTCTGTACATTTTCACTACAAAAAGTGTCAAAATTTTTTTTGTCCGCCCTTGCCCCCCAAAAAAATTTTCTTTTGCCCCCATTTGCCCCCCCCCCCCCCCACTTTAAAAATCCTGGTGCCGCCACTGTGCGCAAGCACCAATGGTAAGTGTTCAATGAGCGCCATTTCAGTATGTTATGACAATGAACATTGATCGCTTTCCTAATTCATAAAAGAAAACATAGTTTTCAGAATACGCCCCCGCCTTTTTTTTCATATCTAGTGTTGTTATCACATATCCCTAGTTTAGCATGTTCTTTCCAAGGTACGATGGATTTTGATCCCCTATTTTTTTTTTATTGAGGGTACTTTTTATGATCAGTCAGTCATTCATCCATTCATCAAGTATAATTATTAACACGATCATGATGATCAAGGTTTTCGTTTTGGCAGAGGTAAGGAGAAGTCTCGCAGTTTTGGAGGTTAGTGTTGACAAAGAGCACTCAATAACTTGTATGTTTCTTTCACACACCTTGGAAAGCAGTACCTTTTTCATTTGCCTCTATCTCGCATAGGGAAGTGCCTCTTTACAAGTTGTATTGTGTCTTCATCAGCCTTTGTATATCGTTTGTATATTTACGTTCAGTCTGGGAATGTTGTATGTCCGGCCAGGCGACCCCTAGGATACTGGTCAAGAATAAATAGACCGGAGCCCATCAGTAAATAAAGGGGGTACATGTGCATGTATGTATCCTAAATGGCCAGCAATTTATACATGGTACAAGGCTCTTCATAACTGAATACAGGGCATTGGTAAATTTCACAGAACCGTTCTAAAAGACGGCTGGAAACTTTCAAATGCTTATTTTAAAGTGCCCTTTCAAAGTTCAAACTCCTCCATTTTTTTCAATACAACTAATTATGTACCGGGTAATATTCTGTCTATGGTTAACTCTACATACAAACATAACCCACGAAGCTGTAATTCATATACTGGTATAGGTATTGTTTTAATATCGTTATACAATTAAATGATCTTGTACTGTGGTAAATTATTCTCAGGTAACTTTGGATAGAAGATAGCACACATGTCTCATTTTCTCCCCTTTTTCCCTTCTCTTTTTGTCTTTCTTTCTGTCTGGTTCTTTTCACCCCTCTCTCTCTTTCTCATGTCTCTCTGCATGTATCTCTTTCTGCCTGCCTTTCTGCCCCTACCCCCCCCCCCCCTCCTCTCTCTCTCTCTCTCTCTTTCTTTCTATAGGCTCCTCCCTTCTGCCCATTTGCAATCACATGTATATTGCCTACCCTTATAAATAAATAGAAAACTTGCAACAACAAAAAACATTTCACTTGTACACATTTAAAAACATTCTTTTTATTGATTCTCCATGTCTCCCTCAATATCTCTTTACAATCAATAATAGCCAATCAGTATAATACATGATAATAAATTAGTACTAACGACCTAACATGTACTTGAGACAATTGAACACAAGGTCATTTTTATCTCACACCTCTAATGGACTTAGGGATGGCAATATCATAAGAAGGACATTGGTAGAGGGGTGTGCGGTGTAACATCCCCCCCCCCCCCCTAAATATTTTTTTGTTGGCAAATTTGACATTTTCATAGGCTGTCATAAATTAAGGACCTTTTTATTGTCCTTGTTGGGAACACCGGCAAATTGAGTCTGATAACCCCCTCCCCTTCAAGATGATCTGGTGACACCCCTGATCATGACATTTCTCTCCACTTGGCTCTCTATTTCAAGGGGAAATTCCCCTTTTTATAACCATGGTAATGCCTTTTTTTCTGCCATGTGCTCACATTCCATACTTCAATTTAAATTAAATAAGTTAACAAATCATTGTACACAATATTTAATTGTTGCCCACAGCCCAAAAGAGATGTGAAATTTCAGTTTTGATATTCAGTGCCTTGTCCCTAAATTTACATTGCATGAAGACAAAAAATATCAGAGAATCACGACTGAAAATAGAGTAATATTTAACACAAAGGTGGCACAAGGGTCAAAGGTCGATGAAACACAATATGTCAAAACATTGTTCAAGGTAGAGATTATAGGTTAAAAATGATAAAGAGAGTAGAGGACAAAAATATAGCATCTCCATATTTCTTACTCATAAAACGATATGACTAAACATCTACATTAAAAACTTTTCCCAATTGTACAACAAAAATAGACAACACACAAATCATTACTCTGAAAGGAATTTAGGAATAAAAATAGTAAACTATACTTTTTCTACAGAATAAAAATTACAGCAATATAGAAATAGAATGATTAACCTACAGCACCAAGAGATTCATGATAAAAACACAATATACTGCATATAGTTCTATTACGAGAGAAAAATAAGGTTTGAACTGCTTTTCTCTTAGTTATACTTAACATCAGACATCCAATTTCTGGTCATTCTGTAGATTCTGAGGTAAAGGGCTACCCAAACCCTATTCCTAGGACAGTGGGGAGTATGAAGTTAATTAGGACACTGATGTAGCACGCACTCTACCATTTCCATCAGAATCTACAGGATGACACAATTTCTTTCATTAAAAAAAGTTGCAGACATCAATAATATCAAGTACCGAAGCACTTTATATTAATAGGGTATTGTATTTTAATTTGTTTCATTCTACTGAATATCAATGTCACCCTATGAAATTTTTGATGTAACCATTCATTAGCATTGATCATTATGCAATAAATAGGGTTTCCATCATTTATGCAACTTCAATTCAGAACAGCAACAAATGAAGTAAAGGAATCATTTTCCACCTTCTAAACATGAAGTATTTATTATTTCATGAAATGATTTACACCATAATGCCATCTGTTATTAATTATGAATGATTTCATCACGTCTTACTTCATAGAAACAGAATCTTCACTTACGTAATTTATATTTTTTTACGGAAGCAGTCACATTGCTTCAAAATAGCATACATACATGGGGATAAAAAGTCACAAGAACAATAGCTTTCTTGCACACGAGAGCATGTAAAACATTAAAAAAACGGGTTATGCAGCAATGTACAAAAATAAATGAGGGGGAAACAGTTACTTATACATTGCATAGTTTAAATAGAATATGCATAGACAAATAAAAGGAACTGCATAAGTGACATAATCAGAAAATACAACAAACTTTTATTTTTAAAAAGGGAAATTAACTTTATTATACATGATTGTAAACTCCTTGTAGACTGGGTGGTTTTAATCCTTTAATCAAAATTCCTGTCTTATTTCTGAGCAGTTTGATGGTGGACGATCTAATACAAATTATTCTTATGCAAGTAAATTTCAGATATCAATGATATAAACAGTTAAATTTAAATAGGGTTTCTTCCCAAGGATACTAAGTGCTATTACTAGCCACGCTTTAGTCAAACTTCTATGAAAAGGCGCTCAAGCATTCAACTGCCTCCATCCCCCCCCCCCCTGAATTTAAAAAAGTATATCAAATTCATGAAGGAAAATGATATATCAATACTATATGAAAACTTGTTTTCCTGAGAACGGGGATTGTTGATACATTCGACTTACTGTAATAATAGTCAATCCACTTGGGATCGTTCTTTTAAGTCCTATCCAAATACCTGAATACAGTCATAAATATTCACAAAATATATGCATGTATATAAAACTTTAACAATGGCAGTATAAACCATAGGCATATGAGGCAGAGGGGGTAATAGAGGGCACCCCCCCCCCCCTGATTTTTCTAAGCAAATCTTATTCTGGCAACCATTACCTCAATGGCTTGGCCTCTTTGTAATTTTTGTCTTATCTGGTATATTTCAAAGGTAGAATTAACAGCCTTATAAAATGGATATTACTATAAGAAAGTTTTTTTGCAAGCTTTTCAATAATACCAAATTCAAGTATGATAGTTAGTAACAAGAGAGGTATCAATGCTCAAACTTGAACTGAAGAACTCTTGTGGGGGGTTTTATGAACCATGGTGGAATACTTCTACTGCCAATACTTTAAAAATAACCCCATATAAATGCACCCTGATCACCTATAAAATGAAATGCAGCAAGACGATACTGTTAATGGCAAAGAGTACATATATCTACGAGAAGCACCAGATTAGAAGTATACTTTTGCACATTCTTAAAGGGTACCAATCACCAAAAATAATTTTGCTCTGTATGTTAGAGGTTTCATGTCGTTATACTATATTCAAAATATGGGCTTCAAATATTAATTCAATAAAGAGGTATTGCAATTTTAATTACACTCTCTATAAGGGCAAAAGCCACTCGTGAGTAGACTACTCGATGCACCCGTACGCGCTTGCCAAGATAAAGGAACCAAACTCTGAGTTCGGTTCCGCGCAAGCATTTTCATTTTATCCTTTATTTCCTTCATACTCATTAACTGTTGACCTATAGAATACCAGAAATTTTTCTTTGAGGTTGATTTTATACTTTCTAGCTGTACAAAAATTATTTTTTCAGGTGATTGGTACACTTTAACTTTCCACAAGACTATATTTGCTAGTTTTTGTGTCAATGCTAGTGGCAGTTGTCCATTATTATGCTCCATTACAGCATAAAACTCAAATCATTGTTTTTGCACTTGCATTGAGTTTGATGCAGCAGTCTGTATTATAATAATAATAATTTAAAAATTGTAAAACTTATCACAACACTGACCATATGACTTTAGTAGCAATATGGATGCTTTATTGAATGTTTTTAAAAGTATTATGAAAATGGTAATGATAAGGTAAGTAGTGATATAATTTCATTGAAAATGTGATGGAAATTAATAACAATTCTACACAAAGTAGATAGTTATACAAATAGGCATTTTCTAATCTTTGCAAACACTTTTTCAAGTTTCATGACATTTTAAAAAGTCTTCATTATTACCGAAATAGGAATACAAAAATTGGTATAACTATGATCGACAAGGAACAAATTTGTGAGGATGTCTTTTTTTTAAAAGATACCATAATAAAATGGAAATTCAAAGTTACAACGGCCACAAATCTTCTTACCTTAGCATATATCATACTGGCAAAACCAACAACCCTTTTCTTTTTAGTGTTGATATAAATAATAAAAGAAAAGGTCACAATGACAAGCAAAACACACACCTCACACGAAACACACAATAATCGAATGCAACAAGTATGTGTATTTCTTTCAGAATTTAGTGGACCATTTGTGTTGACCATTACACTATGTAACATTACAAAATGATGACTGTTCGAATGAAACTCAAGCATTATTAAAATCCATCCAAATAGCCATAACCTTTTTATTCACATTTTCAGCAATGTGAAGAACTTAAGAGGTAGCCCTACTAGCACATTCCATATCATATAATATGTATATATATATATATATATATATATATATATATATATATATATATATATATACATATCAGTTTTCTACATAAATAGCTGAAAAAAAATCATTCATGACCATAGTCTATCATTATTTTAAAGATTTCTATTTCCAACCCATTTTATATTTGATCCACTCTTCGCTTTTTCATTCCAATGCGATTGGTCAATAATGTCAATATTTCAGGCTGTTTGAAACCTATTTTTGTCCAAATTTAGTGGAAAGACAAATCATTCTGAGCTGGTATTCTGAGAATTATTTTATCTTGATTTTAGTGAAAATGTTTTATTTGTCATAACAAATTCTAGACTGCAGCATTTCATTGGTGTTTGCACAGATGTCTTCTGCCTAGGCAGCCACTTTTGCGCAGTCATTGATCAATGATGCGCCGTAAGTGTACATATCTGTTATGACAATTGAAAATCATTTCACTATAAAAATCAAGATAAAATAAATCTCAAAATACCACCCCCAAAAAAAAATTTTTTCAAAAGGGGGACAGGGCAATTACAATTTTGACATCAAAATAATCATTATCAAGGGCCGGTGAATGTTAATTTATGAAAAATAAAATATATTTGCACAATCAAAATCGGGAATAGAAAAATTAGGAAGAAGGAGGTGCAGACATGACCTTCATTATGATCATTACAAAGATGGGAGAATGATTTGTGCAAACTCGATTTAGAGATTAGAGGCACTGGCAGTCACACAGCCATTTAACAACACCTCTGAACAAGCTAGACGTTACATTGCCAAAAACATAAAGTTGGGGTCCCATTTCTTCTTAACTTTTGCAGTTTTCTGAACGTTTTTGCCATTCTTGAAATTTTTAAGTCTTCATGGATAGCAATGAACAAGCCATAAAGTCTTTATCTGAAGTAGTAGCTGAATACCCACATATTTTAAGTCTACACAATAATGATTCATTTTTTTAAAAGCTCCACCTGCTGGTATACTAAAGATCTTGGAGAAAACAAAGTAATCCACTTCTCTTCTGGACACTTTGAAATATATCCAGTCATTTTGCATAAACACCACCTTTTTCCTGAAAAATACTTTTAAATCCAAGGAGTTCCCAGTCCTAGAAGAAAGGATTAAGCTACCCCCATCCCCCCCCAAAGGACCCTAGAAAGCCCCACAAGGTTGACCTAGATCTAACGCCAACAGTCCAGACCAGTTCATCCAAAGTTTCTCTAAACATCTTTCTCATCAAGATGAGAATACTCCCGGGTGAATGCATCGGGTCCACGAGATGCCAATATGACGGATAACAACAACTGCCTGAAAATTTCATTTCAGCTCTCTACGCATCAATGATTGAGACTGAACAGAGAAGAGAGAGGTATCAGAAGATAGATTTCATGTCCATGATGTCCAGTCTGTTCAACCCCTGTAGGTGCAGGAATGGCAGCATTTGACTCCGTAAAATCGATGCGAGCATACATTATGCTGAGGTACGAGGTAGCACCAGTTGTATTCATCTCTACATGCTGCATAAGGGTCTGGATGGGGGAATATGAGAAGGATATGAAATAATGAAAATATTATAAAAGATAAAAATAAATTTAAAAAAAACAGCATCTTTGGGAGTTTATATTCGTCTGAATAGATTCTCTTTGGATGAGGTCATGTATCAGGTTAAAATAACATAGATTAAATGTTGACAATCCAATCTTTGAATACATGTAGTTAGATATAAGCAGCCCTGATTTTATTATATGAGCATAATTTGGCCAAAATTTGGACAATTATGAATGAATGTTAAAAGTAATATTTGTTTATCATTCAAGATGCTTTACACAATACATGCTCAAATGGATTTAGAAAAAAATTCTGAATATGTGATGAACTACACCTGTAATGAAAGTTTTTTAGAAATTTTTTTTCTAAAAAAGTTTTTAGAAAATATGTAATCTTTGTGAAGATAGATGTGTACTCACAAGCACTTCGCGATGGACACGGATCCGTATTGCAATTTCTGGTTTCTTCAGGCTTTATACTGTTGTCACATATAAGTCTGGAATTCGGTCTGATGGTGACGCTATTAGTACTAACGCACTGGACTTGTCTTGTCTTGGTACCTCCGTCACACGTGGCACTGCACTGTAAGGTTGGAAGGAGGGGAAGCAAACGACATCAGCCATAAAATCATTTGCATCTAGGTGGCAAGTGTTCCTAAACAATATCTTAACCTGTTGACTGTTGAGTTCACTCATTCCCCATAAGCTATAGATTCAGAAAGCCCCTGGTTCCCGTTGGCAACAGGTTAAGTTGTCGACAAACTGCTAATTTTTTTTTACTTACATGTAACTGTAAATCAACTAAAAACAGATGTTTAATACTATATGTGACCATGCATGCAGTCACTGGGTTGCAATCAACACGTGACTGCTGTTCTTGAAGGATGAAGTAGATTGGTCTTGGTCAATACAAGGATGAAGCGAAATTCATTCTATCAAAAGGTCACAACACCCCACAACTTACCTGAGACCATTCATCTGCTTGTTATTAACCTCTGACCTCTCATTCTACAGACAGAGGTCAGATATAGGATTGAAGAATTATATCTTGGACACAGCAAGGACAGGGTGGAGCCATTCTATCAAAGGTCACAACGCCATAGATCTTACCTGTGACCATTCACCTGGTTGCCATCGACCTCTGACCTCTATTCTACAAGGTTGAAGGTTACAGGGTTTGGACAGCGCAAGGACAGGTTGGCTGAGATGTTGGCACCGCACTGCTGGAAGCTCTCTGTACTGGCCTTCATCATCAAGGTGACTGCACTTCATGATGCGTAGGCGCTTCCCAGGACCACACGTTCTAGAGCACTGTTTGTCGATGGGCAAATGGATTTGGTAAATCGAGTGAGTATCAATTTTGATACTGCAAAACTGGTTAAAACTATGATGCAGTTACTACTGAAATCAAATGCATCATAAAGCAATTATCAAGGTGAGCAATAAATGGATTCAAATACATATTAACAGTATAGATATGTAATTGAACGATGTACTTGAAAGGACCATCCTCCATATTGGAATTTTTCAAAAGTACTTCTTTCTTTAAATCACTTTTTGAAATAAAATTTTATTTTGAATTCTGCACCCAAGCTAGCTCATTCAAAATCATCTCATAGAATATTGAGAGAGTAAGCCAATTCTGAAAGGGATATATTTAATATGGAATATAAACTTAGATACTACAGTGTGATAAAGACAAACTTTTTGTCTAAACAGTATATATTTGGGGTCATTTTCATGGAAAGTGTGAAAGCCAGGATACAAACACTAAAGGGTTATAAAATTGTCAAAAGTATGCTGTATTTATGATTTTCATGGGATTACCTGGTACTACACAGAGAAAGCAAAGTTAATAATTCCACCACCCAAACAATTTTCAGCAAAGGAATATGGACTACTTTTCTAGCAGGTAATGCTTGAGACAGCATTCTACATGTGTATACATAAGGTAAACCACAACGTTGGTCAAGGCCACCAGAATTTGGCTGAAATTTACTTTGAAAATTTAAGACTGCTTTATTTTGAGATCTATCTGAGGAACAAAACATTATCTGTGTAATATAAAATTAGGAAGCATTTCTGTAGCCTATATCTGATACATTTATTAAGAGAATCTGTGACATTACTTTTCAACAGTTTACAGATTCAAAACTAGTTCGTTAAATGGATTATTTGCATTCCCCAAATTAGAAAATAGTCAGCCTTATAACATATGTATAAGACCTTCACCAACATGTGGTTTACATCTAAAACTACTTTTTTGATCACACGCCTAACACGATATCTTCTCTATCCTAATCAAAAATGGTCAAATGCAGTGGCTGATTGGTAATTTTTTTCATTCCAAATTGTGCACGAGGATGGAGAGGTCTCAAATAAACCCAGCAGAAATACAATTTTCTTTTCTTTTACTTCTTAACATTTATCATTCTTTATCCAAGTTCTGAAAACAAATGAAAGAAGTGTCATATATGGTTTATTGCAACAAGCTAATTGTTTCAAAAACTGAACGCTAAATACCCGCCAACATAAATCTAGTTGAATAAAATTCAAGTAAATTGTTAGAAAAACTTAAAATTTCTTAAATGTATTGACTTGTTAGGTGTGCAAATACTGTAGCTTTGTTAGTATAGTTGTTCATATGCAATAAATAAAGCTATGTGCACTGTTAGGAGATAATAAGAAAATCATCTAATTGAAAATCAAAACTGTACAAAAAAAAAAGTTTGAGTGTGAATGACCGCACCTCGCTCCAGGCCGATATAAACCACTGGACTTTGAGGGGGCACTCCATGAGGTTGCAGGGCTGGCGCGTGTGGGGCTTGACGGTGTCCCGACACCGATCGGAGGCTTGCCGGTGGTATTGCCCACTGCCAGTGAGGGAGACACAGGACACCATGCGGGTCTGAAACCCATCACCGCAGGTACGGGAACACTGTGGGGGGTACAACAGGGGTGTAGTCCATTGGGGGTGTGGTGGTAGAGGGGTCCAGGAGGGGTGTGGTCAGGGTAACAGGAACAGATGCAAAGAGGCCATTGAACGGTGGGAAAGCGGAAAAAGAGGTAAGACGATACAAAGAGATAGCACAGAATTGAAATCGATAGAAAAGATTCAAGGAAAGAAAGAACAGAGTTGTTGGATACACACACACAAAATTGTGTTTGGACATTTAGATTTTGGGTTGGATTTACACACGGGAAAAACAACAAGGTTTCAGAGCAAATGAGCCGTTTTTGAATATTTTTTTAACAATAATGCCATGGTTGTCATGATTTGTAGAATGACGTGATAGAACAGGGATGATGTTTGAATTTGGGCATGGATTGACACAACGACAAGCAAGGTTTGGGTGCACAATGAATTTTTTCAGGACAAGCAATTTTTTACAAAGAAGTGTTTGAAATGGGTTTACAGTGGGGATCGGTTGGTTGAGTGATGAAGGTTTGAAAAATATTTTGAAATTCATTGTGAAGGTAGCAACATAATTGATGATTTGTGATTTTTTTTTGGGGGGGGGGGTGGGGGAGGATTGAATGAAAGCCGTGTGGAGTTTGGAGGAAAAATAAGAATGAAATTAAAGTCAAATGATGCAAAGTGTGCAAACAGATAAAGAAAAAGCAAAAAAGTAGCAGGGATGAAGTTGGATATAAAGAAAGAAAGAGAGAAATTCAAATGTTATCCCATTTAGTCAATTTGATGAAAAGAACGATGTCAGGCTGTTTTAAAGTAACATGCTATTTTGCTGGTATTCTAGGAACATTTTTTTTTTTTTAGCTGGCAGGAGACATGACAAAAGAATATTCAGAACTCAAAGATGCAAAATAATAAATCAAGCCATGCACTTTGTAAAAATAAATACAAGAATACAAAACGAAATTCTGCATTGAAAATTAACTTTACTGTAACACAACATTGTAAATATAATGCAGAAAAGGGGAAGATTTCATTTTGTTCTCTTATTCTACCAAAATAAGTAGAAATTAATTCAGTGCTCAGTATCTTAACAAACATACTTTTGTTTCTTCATTATGAACAACAAAAACCATAGGTAAATCACAGCCACGGGAAGACATTAAAAAAGGGGGTAATTCTCTCGTCATTTCACACAGCTACAATACAATATCATTATGAACTTCTTGGTAGCAGTCAGTTCTTAACCCTTTCAATTTTGTGGTTTGGCTTAATATCTTTTGATTCAGAACTCTAAAAAATATACCTGATGCATGAGTAGAAAGAGCAAAATTTTCTGCACACAACATGTCCATTTTTGTTGCATGACCATATTGCGTTTGATGCCAGGAATTTTAAAAATGAGAATAAGCTTTAAAATCCTGAAACTGGCAACACATTGAGAGGTTCAAAATCATTGTTTTTTTAATCAAAATTTGCAATTTTTTCAATTTTTCAACAAAATCCCCAACCATGTATGTTGTTTTCATAGACATTACACATTATTAGAACCATGCTGTACTACAAGGAAAATATTATTGTTGCCAATTTGAAGAACAAAATGTGATCAATTTAGCCCTTAAATAATTCCTGTCATGAAAGGGTTAAGAATATTGAGACTCTCCCGTGCTTCCCTTGTTTAACTGAACAAAAATTGAACACAAAAATCGTGCAGTTATAAAACGAAGTCGGTCACTCAAGTTGCCGAAATATCATGCAAGTTTTTAAAATATATGCTGGAAATATTTTTGAAATATCCACCTAAAAAAGACATAGTAATGAACGTGCTCTAAATCCTCTCCTGGATTGATTTTGTGAAACGTGTTCCTTACAAAATAATTTTTTTATCCATTTATTTCACCAACTAGTGTAAAATATTTTTGATATGACCAGTGATTAATGTTTTTTTATGGTATCATGACTATTAAGTCAAATGCTATATCTAGAAATTTGACATTTGTGAAGGAAATGAATGGATAAAAGACGTATGTTTTGCAGGACACGTTTCATGGAACTGCCCTGCCCTTTCACAGTTTAAAACAGACTTGGTCAAGCCAACTGACCACTATAGGACCTACCTCAGACCACCTGCCAGGTACCCATTTGGGTGGACAGTCGTGGGAGTTGCAGGCCCGCCATTTCTGCGGTCGTTGTCTGGAACAGAAGCTGCTCTTGACGGTCTTGTTCCTGCCCCCTGAGATCTCCTTGATGCATATCACCTTACGTTTCTGCCGGCCGCCGCCGCACTGACGGTTGCAGGGCTTCCATGCACTCACCGTCCACCTGAAAGTATGAAGTTAAATATGAAATTGAACCACACAGACAAGTCGGTGAAGATAAGATCGGCTCATCCCTGATAATCAAGCTTACAATATTGTACCTTTTGAATATCTGCATCAAATGTTTCTAAAATCTTAGAATTGGAATACATCACAAGTGAATGAAATTATAATCAAAAGTACTTATAGAGAGAACGATAAGTATTCCGTTGAGAAAGTGCCAAAATCTCTGCATTCATTTTCCTGCTTTAGCTATCCATATAAGGCTTGGATTCTCTGTCTATATCTTTCATTTGGGTACTAGCTCCTTGGAGGAAAGGCTCTAATGCCTCAAGGTTATGACTGACAAGTTACATTTTTAGGGTACTAGAGACCCCAATAATCTATCCCCTTCAAGTTTACAAAATTTATGCTGATTGGTTTAAAAGAAGTAGTAATGCTATACCTAGGTGGACAAGGGTCCTTGTTGCATACCACAACTTGTGGCTCAGGTCGGGTGGCAGCATCACAGAATGACTCGTCAACTTCATCCTGATAATCACGTTGGCATCTCAACACCTGTGACTTTACTCCTGAGTGGTTTATGATGAAAGAAACAAGAAAAATATTACAATAGTTGTATCATCTACAGTAATAAATCAATGGGAGGTTTTTCGCAACACTTTATTTTGAACGTGAGGCAAATGTTGTACACATATATTTCTTTCATACAGCAATCTGATAATTACAGTAAAATGAGACAATATATATTATCAGCCTATATGTAAAGTGCATTAAACACCTGTTGTTGAAATAATTAGTTAGTACTTAAAAGAATATGCTTCTAACTTTCACATTATTGAGGTAAACCCTTGATTTATGCTGCTGATCCTTAAAATAATCTCCAAAAAAATGAAGCATTCCCTCTCCAATCAAATAATCTTTCTGTATTATTACACAACAGTGATGTTATGGTACTGATACTCTAACAGGTACATGGAGTTTACAAGAACATATTACAAAATAACTTTTGTACAGATTTGTCAAATTCTGACTTTTACTTCTTTTATTTCAATAGTGGTATATGAAATTTGGGGACAGAAATACTGTTTGAGCAAAAAAAATGAATGCATTCATATTCTGCACCACTTGTTCTACTAGTTCAAAACCTTGGACAGAAAAAAAAGCCAAGCTATAAAAACCCCACAAAAATGTTGAATCCAAGCTGAGTATTGATAGTGAATACCTCCAGCACATGTTGCAGAACAGCCAGTGTACGTTTCGTTCCATGTATACGTGTGTACTGGCAGGGCCGACGATGCATGGACTCCCTGAACGGTGTACTCGTACTCTACACCTGGATTCTTCCCTTGTAGAAGAATCTGTGAAATTGATTGGAAAAAAATGTAATCAACAACATTTATTGATTGACAGTAAAAGTTCATGTATAGAATGGTCAAATTATGGAACATACACAGGAAATTGACCATGAAACAAAGGGAAGCTTAGAAAATTTCCAATAATAAATGATAAGAATGTTGATACGAAACATTCACAGAAGGAGCAATGTGTTACAAAGAAGTGCCACATTTTCCCGACGATATAAAGATAATGTCAGAAAAAATGGACACATCAAATCAAATAAGATAACGGGAGACAAAAATGCAGAATGAGCAATCAAAACAAAATAACATTAAGAGTTAACTGCTTCAGAGATACTATTCTCACCAAGATACCCCTGGATTTTTCAGGACAATATATGAGCTTCAAAGGGACAGAGTATGAAATTGCTCAATCGTCCTAATTTGCTATGAATGGAGAGGACAGAAGATATCCTTAAGGCTGACAGCTCATGGGAACTTGAAATGGGGTAATTGTGCTACCTAATCAGGTAGTAAGTCAGCAATCAATAGCCTGTCAGATATTTTTTTTTTTACTGGTCAGACAATTGTAGGGAAAATCTCATAATGCAAATGCTTAATTTGGTACTGCCATTACACATTTATATCTAATATTTGTTATTGGAAGAAGGGAAAGTATATGTAGCAGGCAAAATATGCATATACTTATCTACATAGGTCTTGTATTCATCCGATCCGAAACTATTTTGTAATTTGCATTCAACTATAAAAGATATTTTCCTCAATTGATACAAAAGCTGAGCCAAACTTATTTCAACAAGCAACAACCGATCTAGTGCAGATGTGAAAACATTATTGTTTGTTGAAACAATGTAACAAGAAAACAACTTGGAACAACAAATACTGCATGAACTCATCATAGATTACCTCTACAATCAGCTCCTCGTTGGTGGGTCCCTTTGCTTCCAGATACTCAGGCTTCTTGTATGGTCTCCTGTATTCAAAAAGCGTCCCGGCAAATTTGAAGTTGCCGGGCCAGTCGACCGTCCAACCGCCCGTCAGGTAGTACATGTATTTGCTGTTTCTCAGGGCTAGGTAGCTATCCGACGAGCTGAGTTCCGCCACGCTGATCTGACGGGCACCGCTGGGTATCCTCACAACCTCATAGTAATCTAGGAAGAGAGGAAGGAATGTGAATCATTTTGGTCATTTTTTTTCAAGAGTTCACCCACTGCCTACTGGAAACAGAGGGTCCCTGTGTAAAAACTATGGGAATAAGATAATTCAGTAGTCAACAGGGCCCTGTTTCATAAAACTTGTCATTTTGCAATAACTGTTATAAGCTACTGAAATCCTTGCATCTGATTGGCTGAGAGCAAATTTGTCGGTAAAAATCACCGACAAGACACTTGATGAAACGCCCCCCTGGTCAACAATCATTTGGCTCTAGCTCAACAGATAAACGTTCCTTATGTTTCCATGTACATTCAAAGATTACAGTGTTACTCTTAGGAAGATACATTCTAACAAAACTTAATTATTTACTTTACAACACCTACGTACTCACATAGATGGAGAGTTATGGCTTGCTTTTTAACCCGTGAAACAATCTTGTAGGTAAAAATAAGGTGAATGTTCTTTCTTACTCAAGATTGTTTGTGTTGCTTGGTTTCAGTCACGAGATAAATACCTTGTTTACCAGATACTGTCATGATCATTGAGTCACTATGTCCGTATTTACCTTTCCTAAGCTTTCCCTTCCATACTTTAAAGAAAATCGCATTAAAACTGTCACATCTGACGTGGACACATCAACTACCTGCTCTTTCAATACTCTATTCCAGCGAGGAGATATTAGACACACATGCGTCAAAGGTTTCTTCACCACCTAAAGCAAATTAGAGTTGGCCTTATTAAGAACGTGAAATCACATTTCAAGATCTGTAGTGTCATGGCTGCAGCTAGCCTTGGATAACCCCTGCGGCTGAGCACTTAAATCCTTCCCTTATTTCAAGGTTTATCACATAATCCTTTGCTGAGGCGAGTTAAATGTGTCTCTTAAAGCTGCAGAAAATATGCTCGTTCTGACTACTTAATTGTTTTATCTTTTATGTTAAAAATTCATGAATTGTGAGGACACTGAAGTGTTACTTTATGTTAAGTATATAACTTAAGTTCTATCTTGATAGTGACTTTGAATTGCTAATATTAATATGACACTAAAGTTCGACCACAAGTTTGTTTTAAGAAGACAAAAGATCTATGCAGTCCTTTAAAAATCAAGTGTTTTTTCCCCCCCACAACAATCTCAGTATAGTTGTGATTACTTGAGTGCTTCTCTTGTTTCTATATGAAAATCTATAATTTTAACTTTCATTCTCTTTAAAAAAAAATCCATTTTGCTAACATATAAATTTCATAAGCTGTTTCTTATCCACATACATGTATCTGTATGAACAAAAGTGTCATAAATGACTTTCTCCAGCACCCTCTGTATATTGATCAACAAAGCAAGTGGTCATGCCACGTGCAACAAACATATTTATGATTCATTTATCTCTGTACAGTTGATTCACTCTTAATCATAATGACAACTGGTAAATTGACAGGCTTGCTATCTTCTAAGTCTCTAAAAGTGCAAGGCCCTAGATAATTGCTTGAGCTATTGGTATGAATAACTAACAGGAATTTGGCATATATTAAAAATAAAACAACTGCAAACAAACAAGTATCTTCATTCTCTTTTTCTTTTCTGACGAAAGGCTAATTGGTCATTAATTTACTGAGATGTTTATTCATCCTGGTTGCAAATCATTTTGCTTCATTCATCACCTAAATGTATTTCAAACAGGTTCCATCCCAAGTTTTCTTTGACTTCAAAACTATTAAGGGTTAACCTGATGGTTTTGATCACTGTCACTGCCAAGTTCCCAAAACATAATTTTCATAAACACATGCAATTTACTACAATCATAAGAAGTAAGTTACAGAGCCATTCAAAAAAGATTTAAGAACATTCTTACACCAATAGCTACAGTGTATATAGTAGCAACATCACATAAATATATACTATATATGTAGTATATAAGTATATAGTATATAATTATACTATATACTACATATATAATGAACTGTAATGGCTAAGAATTCTTTCTGGCCAACCTTAATATTACTTGATTATAAAATAATACACCAAGTGAAATTGCTAAAGGCTGTTGTCAACAGCATGATTATCTCATTTGCCACGTACAGGAAAGAAGAAAAATATCACTGGTATACTTGTACCTTTCATTTAACTACTTGACTTCAAGGTTTGAAAACTGTTTAATCCTTGTCAATCAGATAGACTGATTGGCACCATGAGTCAACCCTGTGTCAGTTTTGTTATGTAATTAATCACTGATTGCTTGTGTGGACAGGTGCATAGCTGGCACTAGCAGCTATTTCAAGCTATCTTTCCTACTGCAAATTGGGAAGTTTTAGCTTGATGAAGGCTAAGACTGAAAATGTGGTCAAAAAGCATTTGGTTTTGGTCAGTTATCTAATCATTACATCTATCCCTCAACATCTATAAATAATTTGTGTTTTCTGTGCTTTAGAATCTCTTTATACAGCCCAAACTATTAGGACTGCTCTGTGAAGCTCTAGTTTACAAATTCATGTACATTGACATTAAAATTAACATTTAAAAAAAAGAAGTGTTGTGTTTTATTTCAATAAATGATGTTAGCTACATTTCGAACAATCAATGGTACAACGGCACAAATTTGATGAATATTCATCTCTCAGAATAAATGTTATGAATACATGCTTACTTCTTATGGTTAGGTTTACAAATTCAGTCCACAAGAAGTTTTTATCACTATTCCGTTATAACATTTTTGACTATAGAGATATCAAATTCCTCCTTCTTGCCTAATTCCAACAGAGAATTTGAAATATCTAAAGAGATTCAAGTATTTTTTTTTTGTCATATAAATTACTAGGTGTAAAGATGCTCAGAAATAATATCAATTTGATTAAGTTATTCATACAGTTTAGTTAGTCTGATTTTTCATTGTGTAGTATATAAAGAGAAAATAGGGTTAAATGAAAGAAATATAATCTTTAATCTGTTCACTAACAAAAAAATCCTCAATCTTCTTTCAAGACTCCAAATGTCTTGAGCTAGCATGCCAATAACTGGGGATGCGCTAGGGATGTTATGATGACAGATACTTGTGATGTCATCTTCTTTCTGATGCCCATCTTTGTGGATCATCCAGGGCACCCTGAGTTACCTGTATATCCTGATTTAGAGCTACTTGTCCACCATAGAGGGCTTATACTGACTCACACACTGAGATAGCTGGTTCGCTATCAGATGAAATGTGAGGGTAAATGTGGGATGGAACAGGTGATAATGGCAGCACCTCTTCAGGGAGTTTGTTAAACTTAACGTTGCCTAAAGTCAGGTTCACACGTTGGGAGCTAAACTTTAAGTTTCGCTTGTTTCAAAAATTTAAGTTTACTTGCAGTTCTAGAACCACGAGCGAGCTCGTGGTTAATGTCGAAACCAAAAGCAGCGGGGGTCCTCCGTCGCAGTTTCGTACCATGTTTACAGAATAAACTTTAAGTTTCGCAAGCTTATAGTTAACGATATGACCTCTCTGTTCATGTTAAACTTCCGGGGCATACTGTACCCTTCACACGAATTATGAACACAGGAACTGTATGTGTACTGGGCCCTCTTGCATAAAAAGTTGCGATTAAACACAACTCAAAAAATTAAACGCAAGTCCAAACTACGCGATCCTGACTGGTTGAAAATCAAGTTGCGTTTAATTTCTGAGTTGCGTTTAATCGCAACTTTTTATGCAAGAGGGCCCTGTACACACAATCGGTATCTACTTCCGGTGTTAACAACGGCGATCGCTCAGCTTGTAGTTTCAGGGAGCATCATTGTTTCGGGCCCATGTGAACCCTCGTCATGGTTAGTGAGTCGTTGTTTCGTTAACTTAAAGTTTCGCTAACTTAAAGTTTTGAAACCACAAGTCCCGTATGAACGAAGCTACAGACAGATAAACTTGAATTAAGATGCATCCTTGACTAGTGGTATAAAGAGGGCTACAAGGGTTGCCATATCTAAGCATGGTACATCCATGTATGTTATCAATTGCATTAATGTCTTTAATAATGTCTTATATGTATTTTATCTTTGAAATAAACATTGAATTATCTTAGTGTATTCTAAATCTGTATCCTCTAAAAGCAAATCTAAATTGATATCTCACACAGAGGAGATAAGAGGTGTGTACGAATTGGTAAATTTCTTATCACCAGAAAGCCTCCGACTGCCAATATCTTTGAGTAGGCTGAATATCTAATCAAAGACATTACTTGAGGAGTCCCTCCCTAATAAGATGCAATTAAAAACCTCAAACACTGATCTAGCCTTGATCTAAATAATGCAATCAGAAGAGGGGGATGATGAATATTTTTTAATGATCAAGACGTACACAATCAAGTTGGCAGAAGCTTGAAATAGCAGAAGAATTATCCACTGATTAAAGATGACATAGATTATTTAAATAAATGGGAAGGCAAAAAGGAAAACTGCCAAGTACAAGTGTAATCATGCAAAAGGAATATTGACTTAATTACTGGGATACAGAATCTTTCAGGAAATTCTATGATTCTATCAGTAAACCCCCCTTCCCCCAACATATCTTCCCTCACATAGTTTTATATGATCTTTGTAAAATGAGATTACCTGAGGAAGAAACACAATTGAATATAAAAATAAGTAGAAAATGAGTTATCTAGAAATAAATATCATAAGAGAACATAAAAGGGGCTAAGAAAAGAAAAAGAATAAAGAAAAGTTTTTGTTACTATTCATTTGTTCCATTTGCATGATGGAAAATCCTTATCAGAATAGCATATCTTTTTTTTAATTGGGGTACGCTTAATTGGAGAAAGAGAATAAGGGGCTAAGAAGAATACAGGAAGTGACAGACACATAACAGAAGGAAATGAAGAGATAAACAAAAATTATGAGAATGAAGAGTGAAAACACAGAATATGGATTGTATTCGCTGAACTGGTCTTTTGAAGTGATACGTCCTTGTGTGAGTGACTCAAATATGTGAAGCATGGTGTGTTGCACATTGTAACTGCAAGGAAAAGGTGAAATATAAAATATATCTTTTGGTTTAGTTGGCTGGGATTGGAAAAAACGGTAAAATAGTACAATGGTCAAGAAACATGAAAGGGGCTTACCATTGCGTTCATGTTGTTCAGCATAGACGCCTCTGACAAAGTCGCATGTTGAGTTATCACCATGGCACACACCACAAGCATCGGGTTGGGCATCCGAGCCAAGAATATGATCACAGCCTACTTTCTGGATGGTGATATACACATTTAATTTCACTTTTAATCCATACTTTCACCTCAGTATTTTATATTTCAGACACATTCCAAACTAATGGCAAACAATACTGCAACAAATACCACTCATACTACTAATTATTAGAAGTTGTGGACTGCATAACAGCTCCATATTCTTTGCAACAACAAAAAAAGAACAACAAAAAATACAAGAAATTAATGAAGGTATTGATAAAAATGAAAACAAAAATGAGAGTAGAGTGAAAGAGAGAGAAAGAGAGAGAGAGAGAGAGAAATCAAAGGAGAGAAACAGAGGGATGGAAGCAGAGACAGAGGTGGAAGGAGAGATAGATATACGGAAGGAAAGATAGAGGGAGATGGAAGGAGAGAGAGACAGAGATATCTAAGAAGAAAGAAAGAGGTGGAGACAAAGATAAAGAGAGAGAAAATGCTTCTAAAAGACAGGGAAAGTAAGGAAACAGTTAAGAAAGATGAGAAGAACAGGAAAGAAAAAAAAAGTACAGCTGAAAGAGAGTTCAAAGAGAAAAGAAGAGGAACAGAAAAGTGAAAAGACATGACTGAGATGGGCACATTAACCATATAATTTCAAGTCCCAGCCCAGACGAGCAGCAGAAACTGATTTCCTTTGAACATATCAGGATTGTATTTTGTAGCGCTTACCTCACATCTGCCATTTACACAGACGTTGTTAGAATCCGCGTCACATTTTGTCCCATCCACCACACTCCCAGAGAGAGCAAAGTAAAAGTCAAACCCATCAGCAATGCAGTACAGCTTGCAGGCTTCATTTTCTGCAGAGAGAGGAAGATGAAGTAGAACAAATTATATAAAATACTGAGAGAAAGCCAGAGAGCCAAATGGAAAGAAAATGAGAGAGAACTTGAGACAGGAACTCAGAGAGATATATATATCACAAGAGCCTAAACAGAGAGAAAAAGAGAGAGAACATTGAAAGAGAGAGAGAGCCAAATAGAGAGAAAACAAGAAACAGAACTTGAGACAAAAATTGAGAGATATATATCACAAGAGCCTAAACAGAGAGAAAAAGACAGAGAACATTGAAAGAGAGAGAGAGAGAGAGAGAGCCAAATAGAGAGAAAACAAGAAAGAGAACTTGAGACAAAAACTGAGAGAGATATATATCACTAGAGCCTAAACAGAGAGAAAAAGACAGAGAACATAGAAAGAGAGAAAGAAATGGAGAGAGATTGAGAGAAGTTGAGATAGACACAGTGAGTGAAAGATGCATCATGAAAGCCAGAGATATACATCACAAGAGCCTAAACAGAAAAAGACAGTCAACGTAGGAAGAGAGAGAGAGATTGAGATAAGTTGAAATAGATACAGTGAGTGAGAGAAAGATGCATCATGAAAGCTAGAGAAAGAGAGAAAGAGAGAGAGAGAGAGAGAGAAAGAGAACTCTAGACAGAAATACATGTAGACCTAAGGAGACATCTGAAATGAGAATCACTGAAAGAAAGAACTGAAGGCAAAAAAACCCACACAAACAGAGATTGTGCAATAAAGAAAGTAAACTAAACATCAAATAGTATTTTCTTTCTCCATTTTCCACCACTTTCCAAGAAATAGGCCTACATCACTGACATTGGATGGTTATAGCTTTTTGGCACATGCATTGACTACAGCCATGACACCGATTTTAGACTGCACTGGATAAACAGAATGAGAATCTGAGTTTACTTTTACACCATGTAATATAGGTTAATGACAACAATGACCAACGACATTTAACAACTATCATGCATTCAACTTTCTCAACAAGTCCCAACATCTGAACCTCGGCAACCTTTGGAAAGAGGAGGCGAGAGATGTTTTGTCTGCTCCGACAAGCTAACAAGGTTTTGGAAATATCGGATGCAGATGGATGGAGTTTGGACTGTCTGGCCAGAAAACTCTACAGGGGTATGTGAGTCAGAGGGTCCTCTTTATAAATGCCACCGGCATTGTCAAAACATAGACACGCATGGGAGAAGATTGTATCCTTTCGAGAGGAACTTTTACAGGTGGGTAGAACTTCAAAGCTATCAGAAAATCTGGCATATAAGAGTGAGTGGTTTTATATACTTTAAAGGAAATATTAGTATCAATCTGAAGTCATAATCAATTTCATTAAGTTCAGTAATTTAAAATTCTAACAGTATTAAGAATGAATTAATCTTTTATTACAGTATAGAGCATGTTCATAAGAAAATACACTTTTCTTTTTAACATTAGTTTTCAAATAATCTTGAGCTATACAAAACTCATATCAGATAATAGTTTAAACAAATGATAAACCCTTGACCCTAAAAAAAAGTAATATTAAAAAAAGTATTACAAATAACGAAAATCAGATAAAGTTTTTAAAAGGATCGAACTTTGACCCCGCAAGAATTACCCAAAATGATCATTTCGGTGAGCTGCATATAGAATAGTCACATTGTATCAATCAAATGAGTCATACTCTGGATATAAATTCAGAAATATTAAGCCAATCACAGCATGACCGAATCTTCCAACAACAAACCCAAAATGCAAAGCAAAACAATCATTTATTGGTTCTCTCCCAAAAGGCTGGAATCACTGATCTGTGATTCAATGTGTTTTGACAGATCTGAGGCTTTGCTGAAATAGGCCCGGGAAGAGAGGGGAAATAGCAGAAGATATCAAATATATTTACAACGTCAAAAAAAAAGAGATAGTTTCATATGTTTTTGAAATTTCTCTTCCTCACAAGAGATAGAGAAAGATAGATAGAGAGAAAGATTGGAAAACTCCTGGTTTTCAAATGGTCAGAAAATATATTCTGTCTTGTTTTAGTTTGGATATATGTCAGACATGACTCTAAGTTGTTTCATCCTCGGCAAAAGAGCCAGAAAGAACAACACTATGGTATACTAGATGGAAGGATATCAAATTAATTCTTTTATTTCTATATTTGATTATAGGATAACATTTTCTATTCTATAAACTGCAAAAGACTGAAAATATCATTCATAACAAAGTTGCTTATAAAAACAAAAATACAGAGATATGGACTAACTCTAATCTTGGGTCACATTCAGATACATGTTACTAAATTGACTCACAATCTTAAAAAGTACTGGAAGGTACACTAAACGAAGCAATTTGTCTCAAAAAAGGTATACTTCCTTCCAAGATTTGAAATTTGAAACTTTAAAATGGGACAAACAAAACAAAAAGGAATTGTTTCTCACTGTTAACATGTAGATAAGGCTTCCAGTCGTAGTAGAATCCTCTGAAAGGACGGCTGTTGTAGGAGGAGCATTGCTGGGCTCGGAAATCCTCCGAATGGTCCGGACACTCCTGTTGTCATGGAAATGAGAAGGTGAGAGAGAGAGAGAGAGAGAGAGAGCAACATAAGCAGGAAGTCAGAGAGAACATGAGGAGTCATTCCGTCACAATGGGGAATTGTGAGGGTATCGTTCACAAAATATATTTCATCACGTTCCCCGCAAAACATGTAATTCATCCCAGTTTGGGGAATACGTCTGCTTGCCTTTGCTTCGATCATGTACACACGGCGGCGGCGGTCTCAGCCTGCTTATAATGCAAGGGCTAGGTCTTCGGTGTAATTGAATAGGCGGGCCTAAGGTAACATTTTTAAAGAGCGGATAAATCTTTGGAGAATATGACCAACATTTGTGACAAATGTTGAGGTATTGTGTCAGGGATGTTGATTGATGGAGAACTAATCCCTAATGCACACCTGAGGAAAACAAGACGGGTTCTGTGGCTATATGTCTGGAAATGGTTCAAAGGAAAACTTGATGAGGTAACGTGTTGTCATACGAATGATTAACAATCCAAAATTGATGAAATTGGTACAAATTCAACAATTTTTTTTTCCAGGAAAAGGTTCAAAAAAAAACTTTCTGGGGTACCATGTTGTTACAGGAAAGATTAACAATCCCAATCTAATGAATCTGGACAGATTCTTACATTTTTTTCCACTTGCAGGTGTTGTTGGAAACATTTCAAGGAAATACTTGATAGGGTAGCATGTTTTTATGCGCATAGGAAGGATTAACAATCCCAAATTAATGAAATCTGGACAAATTCTAACTTCTTTTTCCAATAACAGGTGTTGGGAACGTGAAAAAAGAAACTACTACATGTAGTAGCTGATTGGTCACTTGAAAACAAATTCAGCTACAAGAAGTTACTGTAAAACCAGCGACTTTCGCAACACAAAACTTTTGCAAATTGTTAATGACAGCCAATTTTGCAGCAAGAAACTTTCACAAATTGCAATAATTTTATGTTGTTTCAATAGGCCGGTTCAGTAATGCATTCAAATTTTATGCATACCTTTCAAACGAAGGTTGTTCTTGACAACCTGAAAGCTTGCCCGACGCTTGCCGGACATAGCAACAAGTAATGTATGCAAACTGGATTCCAAGCAATTAGGCTCATTTATAAAGAGCAGGTTAATGGAATAGCTCGTCATTGGGTACTCATAGAAGAAATGTGCATAAATTTGAATACATTACAGAACCGGACTATTGTGATTTGACCATTTCGCGGCATGAAACTTTCGCGAATTGCGAATCTTGACCACTCGTGAAATTCCCAAAAGTTTCATGCATGCAAAAATTTCTGGTTTTACAGTAAACTGTCACATAACTTGAACAGGTTTTGAAGCAGAGTTCATGGAACTATACTAGTCCATAAGATCTCAGCAAAAAAGAGAGCAACATTGAGGATATTACACAAATCATTGGAGACTAGGAAAACATTTGTCATAAGTGCATGAGTATTAATGTCACCTCTGTTGATGGATTAGTATAAATCCCTGGTGGTCTATAGGGGATGAAGAACAACTTGAGTTCACTGCACTGACATATAACTCTTCAAAGTCTGAAATTCTTACTAATCTCTTCACCTTCACGTTTTTGTATACCCGGTATATTCACAAGAAATTGTCAAAGTGCAAATATTTTTGTAATGGCCCCAATATTTGGGTTAAGCTCCATATCAAACATTAGTGTCGTATAGGTTTCACATTATACAATTATAAAACTGAAACAGGTGAAGGAATGCCTCAAAACTTTTACTGTTTCTAATAGTGATATATGCTGAAAGGAAGTCAGACTGAGACACTTAAGACTTACAAAAGCCTTTTCCTCGTATAATCTCCCAGTAGATAGCTCTCATTTCTCGTAATAATCACTTAACAATTCACTATTATCAAATTCCTGAGATAGATGCAGAATTTGTTAAATATCTTTGTGTTTTGTAAAATTATTGCAAGAGTAATTGTCTAAAACCTTAGAGTATAAAAAACTTTTACTGAACTAAGCTGATTTTAATGGAAAGAGCAAAGATTAGAATCTTACCTGAATGTTGCACATTCTGTATATCCTGCTTGGACCCTCGCAATACTTCCCCCCATTCTGAGGGTGGGGGTTGTCACATCGCCTCTCCTTGTACTGCACCCCTCCCCCGCAGGTCCTGGAGCAGACGTCAAACTCGCCGTACTCGGACCAGTTCCCATGGACCATGGTGGGTCCCAGCTGGCCCCGGTCCAGGCACTTGCCCTGGATGCACCACATGGTGGCGCCGCAGGGGGTTCCGTCGGCAGCTGGCAGGAACTTGGTTTCGCATCGGCGTTCCCCTCTGTGACACCACATGGACTGGCAGAGACTCTGGACGGATACAAGGAAAAGGTATAGCCTTTGTAAACCACTTGTAATATCTCAAAATGATATGAACTTATCATACATCATTCATATTATACATCAATTAATTCACTCATACAACATTCACTTATAACTTATACATCATTTATTTGCCTAGATAATAGTGTTAACAAAGAAATATTATGAGCTCCAGCTGGAAAGTCATTTAAGTAAGGAACTTCTTAGGCTTTGAACAGGCTATTTACTTCATACAACAGTTAGGGGATACCTTGACAAACGATAATTAAATGCATGTTCACTCTAAAAATTAACATAACACCTTTGATGGAAAAACTGATGTTAATTTTAGCTTTACAAAATCCATCAAATCCTATTGCATTTCAAATTACTTACAATTAATATCTATCATAAAAGTATATGATACCAACACCAATGAAAACAAGTGAATGAGTAAATTACGCAATGCGTAATAAATGTCCCCGTCGGAAGTGCAGATCTGTGGAAATTAACTAGCCTGAACCTTAAAACTTCAGTGAAAAACTTTAGTGAATAAAATAATAATGTTACTGCATGCAAAAGAAGAGAATACAAACAATGCATGTATACAACTGAAATATAAAACATGAAAACATTATGAACCTTCAGCCATTTTGAATAAATTTGCATAAATTTGCATGAATAATGAATTTCAAAATTCTGTGTAGAAGTTTGGAAGCCCCCACCCAGCCCTATCAGATAAAACAATCGGAATCAAAATCCGATGTGAAATAGAGGAGAAGTAGCATTTTTCGTCAATTTTGAATAAATTTGCATAAATTTGCATAATTAATGAATTTCAAAATTCTGTGTAGAAGTTTGGAAGCCCCCACCCAGCCCTATCAGATAAAACAATCGGAATCAAAATCCGATGTGAAATAGAGGAGAAGTAGCATTTTTCGTCAATTTTAAATAAATTTGCATAAATTTGCATAATTAATGAATTTCAAAATTCTGTGTAGAAGTTTGGAAGCCCCCACCCAGCCCTATCAGATAAAACAATCGGAATCAAAATCGGCCAAGAAATGACGGAGAAGTAGCATTTTCTAACATTTGAGCACACACGGACAGACAGACGGACGGACGGACGGACACACACACACACACACACACACACACACACACACACACACACACACGCACACACGAACGGAGCCCGTTTCATAGTCCCCTCGCGAACTTCGTTCGGCGGGGACAATTAGGGAAAGAAAAGTTGATTTTCGATATATGAACCCCCAGTTTGTATCGTCAGCTACATGAGGCAGATCAGGTAACATTTACAAGAAAAAAGCGATACATATAAATTCATTAAATTCATGTTGAAACCATGTGGTGTATGCCCATGAATTTTGAACTTTACATCCCACGTATGACCTACAATGATCATGACCTCGGAAAAGGTGTGAAAAATGGATGCTCATGACAGAAATGAAATAACTAGATAAGCTTACCACGTAGCGATTCAATTAGATCCCCTTTCACATTTACTTAACCCAAATTGACAACTTCCTACAAATTAGATAATTCTATTCATATCAAAGAGACTGTTTCTATTAAAGAGCTGTATTCTCATTATGACTGGCTGATTATCTAAGAAATGTGATCCCTAATTCATGTATACAATTTGTTCAGTTGCTGACTAGTTTGTGTCAAATGATTTTTCCTAATTTTGTTATTAAAAAAAAAAATGACTGTGCACTTTACTTTAACTCTCTTTCTTAACTGGCAACATAGAAAGGTCATGACCTCGTAATACACCAGTTTTCAAGGATGTGAGGAGAAACCAGGTTTTCTCATGATTCAAACTGTTTCACCTCCACTCTTACTCTTACTTTAAATTAATAATTTCCTAGGCAATTATGACTCTGCGATTGGCCTACACAGATCTGTCAGCAGAACAGTGTAACAGAATACAGTCCCAGGGAATATTTTTACGAGCATTAACTTTAACTTCTGAGGCCTAGGGCTATAATAAATTTGCTCTTGCCTTAATGATCTTTCTATCCCCATTTTGTAACCTTCTGATGGATAATTTCCTGACACAATGCGAAGAGATTGAAGCGCTTCAACCCGCTACTTCCCCTAATCACAAGATTCTGATGGAACAATTTCTCGTAATTTGTGGCAACAGCATCAAAGAGAAAAGAAATCTCTCATCAGAGCAAAAAACATGGGTAAATTCACAGAAGCTTTACGAGCTCAGAGGCAGCTTTTGGGGAAGCTTTTGACGCGGATCTAGACAGATTGATTTTTGTAATGGGGAATGAACATTTCTCACCTTCGATTGTGTTGCTATTTCTATATGCGTGGGTTGACATTAAAGCTCTTGTAGATAATTCTGGCTGTCATGGATCACCATGAGGTAGAATTTTGAAAATAATGCAAACATTGCACATTCTGTTGCCGATGATAGGAACTGTCCAGTTCATCAATTTTCACAATTCTTGAAGTGAAAACCTTCCATTTTTCATTGCATGCAACTGAAGACATCATATTTTCAACAAATTGAAAACATTTAAATGTCTGCAATTTAAAAAATTACTAAAATGTGGAAATCATATTCAGGGATTTTCTATTCTTCTGCAATTTCAAGCCACATGATTCTTTTCATTAAGATATGTTACATGTATTTATGATAATCTAAGTTGATTAATTAATCCTCTATTTGTTTTTCTTCTGAATGTTCAGCCTAGTAGATTGCAAAATTCTAGCTCTTGAGCTGTATGTTTGGTGTGTCTTTATGATGATATTCCAAACACATTCAATTGAATTCATGTTTTTTGAAAAACTGAGATCTATTTGTCATACAATAAGAGTGTAAGCAGTTTTGTGTAAATTTTGCAATTTCCTTGTCTATCAATGGTTGAAAATACAATCTACAAGTGTTAAAGCAACATTTAAAAGTGCAAAGGAGTGACATAATTTCCAAAACCGTGTAATTAATGCTCTTTAATGCAGGAGGAAAACTTTGAAGTGTTGGATCCAGCAATATAAAGTGTGAGATACAACATTTTGATAACACTACAGTATCAGGCCTTTGCCCTATTAAATGCTGATTATGGGTTTTCAGAGTGCTTCAGTAGCATTTTGTTTGATGCTTTTCAAATGGAGGGCTAATTTTATGAATGAGAGAAAAAAAAAGGAAACAAGTGCTGTGTGTAAATTCAGATCATCATCAATATCATGATGATGATGATAATAATGACAAGGAAAAGGGCTTACATCTTGGATGGGGGCTGACGCAGAAGGGTGTAGCCCCATCGGAACAACCCCCTATGTTACGAGTTTGGATGGAGAAGAGGAAGGGAGGAGTCCACCTAGGATGGCGGGCAGTGGCAGGCTACACAAACAGTATTCAGCAATTTCCTGGTCATTGGTTGATTCATTTCTTTTTGAGGATATAACTAATATTTTGACTGAGACAATACCCTCAAGATTTAGAGATGCTAATACTCTATCAAGGAAAAGCCACTGGGTTTTTATTACATTGGGTATGTCCTCAATCAACTTTCAAGTCGCTGTGCTGTTTAAGGAAAGGTGAAAATTACTAAAAAAGCTCTCTTTGAAATGGGATCAATTTGATAAAGAAGTGATGGCAAAAATAAAATTTGAAGTTACAGACCCATTCACCACTGGATTCTCTTATTCCCCTAAGATAATTATAGGAATCGCCCAGTTCCTTCTGGAATACTAGCTTGCCTGTGAATAAGGCTTTTTTCACATTTTATTTGATGCTTTAAAAAATACCCCCAAAATATTGAATTTTACAAGAGATCAGCTGAAAAAAAAGTATTAAGAGTAAAAGAGTGATACTTGAGCAGCATTTATCTATAAACTGTGAAGATAAGGATATGTTTGCCATTCACTACATCTGCATGTACTTGTAAACATGTGTCAATCAAATTCATCAAATTCTTAAATAAGACAAAATGTATATTTTGATATACTTTATTCCAACCAAGTGATCTATGAGTTGTTGATCGGCTCACCCAACTGATCCAAATTAGTCAATGACTTACACAAAACTTTAAAAGTGAATAATGCCTTTAATATAATAAGTTTATAAACTCATTATAGTTCATCTACCTCTAGTCTGAGGGAAATATGGCTGTGGTGTACACATGTTAACAATCTAGGATAAACCTTAATGACTTCACAGACAGTCCACTCATTTTGTTTTCATCCCATTTCTGTGATTTGTGCATCTTTGGCTGCAACAAGGGACGGAGGATATTTCCTCAGTTTTCTTCTGCTGTAGAACCCTGGAGGATATCTGTATGACCAACAGATTTAAAGTTGTCAGGTATAATTTGGCAGACAGGACACTGACAAACATGGTCTGAATCCCTCCTTGAAGAAATCCATCTCCCTCTCAGAAGGGGAACAAACATAACTTCTGTATTCAAAGGCCACCACACACACCTTACAATCGGTCTGCGATCCGATTTCAGAAGAAAATGTCATATCATTTCACAAATCATTTAAGAACGAAAATATGTTTGATTGAGGTTCTGAATAGTCATACAGATAGTAAAATCGATAATACGGCCTTTGCCGAGTTTTCTAGTCCGTGTAATGGCCAAATCGGCTCCGAGTCGTAGTGACGTCACAAAAATCGTACGACTGCCTACGATTTGAAACTAATTTTGCCCTTATTCCCTGTAGAAAGCTGACAGCTCACCAAAACCCTATGTTCAGTATTCATATTGCTATTCAGAGCCTGAATAGGGTAGATTTCGTATGTTAAAAGGCCAATATTTAATGCCATAGCGATTTATTTCACAAATCGGATCGCAGACCAATCGTAAGGTGTGCGGTGGCCTTAAGGCATATCCTACCAATAGGGAAATGGGGGACAAATTTGCAGCATGAATGAGGAGCTGAAAGACATGCACATGCTTCTTATTTTGTTTCATCCTTCCCAAGTGTGGTCATTAGCAAATTATATAGTATGTTACAAAGCTTTGACTTATTTTCATTACATATTATTTAGTGCTATATTCCTTTAAAAGATTAAATGATTTTTCTTACATACCTTTAATAAACGATTATGAAAGCTTTAATAGCTTTCATGTTAAAATGTACGTTTATTAACCCATTCGAGACAATTGACGACATTTTGTGGTTTGGCTCAATAACTTTTTATTCAGAGCTCTAAAAAATGTATCAAATGCATGAGTAGAGAGACCAAAAATTTCTTCACACACTATGTCCATTTTTGTTGTATTACCATATTGCGTTTGATGCCAAGAATTTTGAATAGGAGAATAAGTTTTAAAATCCTTAAATTGGCAACACATTGAGAGATTCAAAAATCCTTATTTTTTATCAAAATTGGCAATTTTTCAACTTTTTGACAAAATTCCTAACCATGTGTATTATTTTCAAAGACATTACACCTTATTAGAACCATGTAGCACTAAAAGAAAAATATTATTGTTGCCAATTTAAAGATCAAAATGTGATCAATTTAGCCCTTAAATAATTCCTGTCCTGAAAGGGTTAAGGAAGAGTAACATCCTACACTTTACAAACCTTTCAGACCTTTTTACATTCATATATTTGTATATCATTTCATTCAAAGATATGCATGATACCATAATCATTCCTCATTATGTTGTGGCAATTAGACTGACTCACGTGTAACTCATGCTTTTACTATCAAATGAGTTGGAACTTAAAAGAATATGTAATTTTGTAATCAACGAGTTACTGCAACATCTGCTCACAATCTATTTAGCACAGCCACACAAAGACAAAATATTAACGACAAATTTGCTTCTTACATTTGAATAACAGGATGACACTGCAAAGTCATTTTTCCACCTAACTCCCTAAAGGGTTCTTTATCAATTGCGACAAATAGATCCACAACATCGGTTTGTCCTTAGTTGTAATTGAGTTTTGGGGACATGGACCCGCTTGATCAAATTACATGACTCACTTTTTGATCACCATGCCACACTTCTTGAACTCTGTCCGTGTCTGCCTGGACACAGGGCATTAGATGTGCGAAAAGGTTTGCGTTTGGAACGTGGAGGCAATTTCGTGCAGCCTCAAAACATCCTTCCCGTTTCCACAATGACACACAGAGGTACAAAACATACAAATCTTTCTAAACCATCAGTGTTTAACCTATCTACTAAATACAGATCTATGACTAGTATTTTCCACAGATTATTCTGTCTAGAAAGTAGATCAATGGAACATAGACAGCAGGTAGACAAACAGATGGAGGAAAAAACATATACCTCTGGCAGAATAAAAAAACACATGTCAGGAATTTGGTTCAGCATGGTATGGATGATGGCCAGAGGGACAATGGACAAACATCTTTAAAAACATAATGCCTTTGGCATCTCCCTTACGAAGACAGCACCAAATTTTTGGGATTGTGGTTACAAAGTTAAATTCTAAAGACCAGCCTGGGAATGAGTAGACAACCTACAAACATACTGCTTGTGGCACCTCCTTTACATGACAAGGCACAAAAAACAAAGTCCAGGACAAGGACACATTCTAATCCTGAACTTGATTCAGCTTGAGAAGGATGGCTAGGGGATGAAGAAACATTTCAGAAACATAATGCATTTGAAACTTCCATTACTGAACAAGACACAAAAAAAATTTACTGGGATCATGGGTATAGTCTAATCCAGAATGACCAGTCAGGGGGATGGACAGACAACCTAGAAACACAATCCCTAGGGCAACTCAAAGATAAAGTCCAGGACAAGGACATGGCCTAATTGTGTGAACTTGAATCAGCCTTAAAGAAATAATGTTGATGCAGTGGTCAAGAGATTATTATGGCTTTGTCAAATCTCATTTGCTGTTTGTGTCACAAGTCAGTTGAAATTGTTCATGACAACAATAATTCTTCTTCTTACAAGTTTTATAAAATGAATTGTCACAGTTTATTACCAGCCTAATACATGTGACTTGAAATACGTAATCCTTTAAAACAACACACTATCATCGGATAATGACCAAATTTTAAAAGAAATGATAAGTAAGGTTAGTCATGACAGAATCCATAGTCAAATCCTCCTTGCTGAGTTCTCAACTATATTCAAAGGTTATCAAAAATTACAATTTTATGGCATTGGACACTAACTAATCAATACCAAAACCGAGTTGGTTGCGAGTTCCATCAGGGTGCCCTGTCATACTCCGTCATTTGCTCCAGCAACAATTTCTTAGATGGGCTTTATTTCATCAAGGACAGAAGGTTGGGGTGGCAATAAGGATTTAGGTTAGGTTTAGGTTTAGAGATAGGGTATTTTGTTTCTAAAGACATAACATTTTATTAGAAGCATGTAGCACCAAAAGAAGAATATTACTGTTGCTAATTTGAAGAACAAATGTGATCAATTTAGCCCTTAAATAATTCTTGTCACAAAAGGGTTAAAGTGTTTGGTCCAGGGTTGAATTCGGGAATTCGGTTTGTGTAGGATATTGACCATTGAGCAGTTGGCACCAGAACATGTGTCATACAACAGATCATCCATAACTGCATGGCTGAGCTTGTTCTTTCTCATCAAAGGTAGGTGATGCCATGCTACCACACTTTTACTTTTCAAATAACCACAGGCAACCTTGGTCAGGGAGATTACAATGTCTCCCTACATCATGTTGGATTCAAGTTAGATGGCACACTGTGCCAGGGGCTTGGACTGACTGCCAAGTTTCAGGTCCTCAGGACAATGCTACCCCGGTGCTGCTATACCTCCACCAAGTCAGCCAGCCAGCCAGCCCATTACCGTGGTTCATCCAGGGGATCGGATGATGCGTTTAGCAGCCCCCTAACCTTTCATTCCTACCGGCCACTGATTCAATTGGATTGGCAATCAGTGGGCAGGGGATGACAAATCAGCGCAGAGGTACGGGGCATCCCCTTGATCACTTGCCAAATCTAATTTGACAAATGAGACTTTTGTCTGGCACATCTATACCTACATCAACTGTATTGCTGCAGTATTGTGCAAAAGCTCTCTGGGTATAGATTTTGTATCCATTTAAAAAAAAATTGTTTGAAAGGGCAGACTTCATTAATGATTCTACCTGAAAAATGTGACTTAGATTTTATTGAGCATAAGGAGTATGCTCTCCATCACTTCTTAAGAAAGATTAATAATTATGACAAATGAGACTTTTGTCTGGCACATCAACGGCCAACTGTACTGTACATGTTGTAGTATTATACAAGAGCTCGTGGGATATAAGGAGTTTGACTCTATTTGCTTTGTTTAAGAGGGCTGACTATACAGCAATGATTCTACTTAAAAAGAACTACTTACTGACTTTTGGGAGCTGGCTCTTTCTCATTATTATAAGAATAGCTTGACAATATTGGAAGTCACTATTTGTACTAGTAATAAAGAATACTTTATATCATATACTAGCCTATCTTGCTTTGCTTTAAAGGGATATACAAACAAACTTTAGATTTAATAGTAATGCATATTTTCATGACTAAAAGAAATTTACAATTGATATTCACCTCAAAAGTACAAGATTTGAAAAGGAAGAGAGGTAGAGGGAAGGGAGATGACAAGGAAAGAGAGAAACAGCAAGTTGGAGGGAGAGAGTGACAGAGAAGGATGGAGAGAGGGAAGACAATAAATGAGAGAAAAGGAGACACCTTCAAAAAGGCCAGACATACATAAATTAGAACTCAAACTTGTAAATCCATCTGTTTCTAATTCAAAGCCTCAATGTCTACACCCCTAGATCATTACCACAACTAGCAGTACATACCTAGTAACTATACCACTTGTTTGTGATGGAAATAAGATTAATGACCAGAGAATGACGAATCCTTACACCAGTCCAGAGCATCTCTTCCGCCAGTCCTCAAATCTAACCCGACAAATTAGGATCTACTAGAGTCTGCTATAACCACCACTTTTGAAAGCTTGTATCGTCGGTCTGTTACGTCCAATTTGGGTGACTCAATTGTGATCAGTTAAGCCATTGCGTTGTTTTTCTCTGGTTTATATGTACAGTAGTTCAGCCTTTGAAACTTTGAAAGCATAACGCACAATGATGTCTGTTTTGAACTTTTCCAAATTTGTTTTTCATGATTTGTAATTAGATCAACATGAGAAGGGGCATTAAACAAAATAAATTCCTCATCAGTTACTTAACTATACCCAAAATAACTATTGAAATTCGCAGGTTGGTGGATCTCAGGAGCACACTTCTTATGTCTTCTTGGGTTTATTTTTTTTTACATAATAACTGAGAACAATATTATATAAGATATACAGGTATATCTATTTCTATAATCTTTGGTCTGTCACATTATAGTTACTTGAATACAATAGATTCTGTTCAGGAACAAAAACTTTTCTCTTCTTAAAGGGAAATCCAACCTTAATAACAAGTTGCTTTGAAAGAAAGAGGAAAATTCAGAGAAGCAGATTGGTGAAAGTTTGAACGAAATCGGACAAGCAGTAAGAAAGTTATGAATTTTTGAAAGTTGTAATCACTATGCATATGGGAATTTCAAATTGGCCGAATAGGTAATGTCACTGTGATGTAGCTGTGGACAACTCCCCCATTTGCTCCAACACACAAAATGACTAAAATGTCACTTTTTTCAAAATGTAATACTCAGTAGGATCTTTTTCTTTCATGAGGACCTATAACAATATGCTATCTCCAATATATTTTGAGTACTGCCCCGAGGGTAAAAGCGCCTCGAAGAAAACCGCAAATTAATGATATTTTTGTGTATGACAAACGGGAGAGTTGTCCACAAAAATGTCACAATCGAATCACCAAATTGCCAATGTGAGATTCGCATAGATGTAGTGATCTCATTTTTCAAACATCCATAACTTTCTTAGTCCTTGTCCGATTTCTTTCAAACTTTCACCATCCTGTTTTTCTTATTTTTCTGCTTTCACACAAATCATCTTATTACCAAGGTTGGATTGCCCTTTAACAGGTAAACACCCTCACCATTTCAGACTCGATTCAAAACCAATTGAGAGGCTGATTGGTTAATGAAGATGACTGCATGGGACTACAGAGAACAATTCCAGTAATTAGAATACAGGGATACACCAATGGGAGCTTACATGTATATATAAAAAGATGGTCATACTGCTTGCCCATGAAATGAATGTTTCCTTGGGAAATTATTGCTAAATATAGGTGATTATATGACCTCAGAGATGAAATGAGGTAATGGAATTACTGCAACAATAATCCAATATTACATAATAGTGATGAGTGATTCTTTCAATAAGTAATGAATTTTAACAAGGATATGACAAGGATTGAATCAGTCATGTTAATAAGTTCTTAATTATTCAATAATTTTTTTTTCCTCAGCCGTTCGTAGAAATCCTATTCATCATCATCATCATCATCAACAGCAGCAGAATACCTGCCTGTAAAAATCATAATAACCATAATTCCTGCTAACTACCCTCCAACAAAAATGTCCAGCAAGTCAACCCCCTTTTTACTACATTGTTATAAACTAAATGTTTTTGGGCTGCATGCAAATCAAGCTATGCTTAGGCTGTAGCCCTTCTGTATCATCACTTTCATACACTTTTAGTCCATGCTTTAGTCAAGCTATGTTCACTGTACTCATGATTTATTGTCCATACATATATGTGAATACAATGTAAAGTATTGTTGTATTAGATGATACACTGACCAATAAATATTACACCTATTTCACCTATTTCACCTTTATACAATTAACATTATATTTTGATCTTTTAGTTACAAAAAGGGAAGGATGAGTTCACTTCTGACTTTAAACTAAACTTAAGCATAACCCATATTTTTAAGACTGCAAACAAACCTTGCCAAGATTGAAGGAACAGAGCCTAGCTTTAGGTCCAAACTGCCACTGGCACTGCTGGTCTGCACTGTACAGCTCTCCTGGTAGACTAGGAGGGAACTGGTACTCTGCTATCCCTATCGGCTCATCCCATGTGCATGCTGCTCGATCCGTTCTGTCAAGCACATGAAAACAATGGTACTTTGATGAAAAACAGTAATGGCACATGTTCCATTCCCTGTGGAGCCCATCATATGATTCATGTTGCAATTCTAATTCTCTATAGTTTTCATGTTAGGCTCAGTTGAGGTGTATCATTAGTGTTTAATGATAAACAGGTGTGTAAAGTGATTAGCATCAAGATGGAAAAGATAAAAAAAATACTTTACACTGAAATGGTGAAAGAGAAAAGAAAAAGAAAGTGTGTAGCTGCAAAAAAAAAAGAGAAAAAAAAAGATGTGTAAAATACGAGAGAAGAGGGCAAAGGAAAGGAAATGAGATATCAAGAAGATTAATGAATGGTAGATCTGGGAGAGAAGGTAAATATTCAAGGGACAGAGATAAGAGAGAAATGTGATTTCATAAGAGAGAGAGAGAGAGAGAGAAAGAGAAGAGCTGAAATTCACAGAAAATAAAGAGAGAAAGAAAGAGAGAGAAGGATATGGTGGGTATTATGCTAAACTATAATTACAATGAACAAGACTGAGGCAAAATTCCATACATCAGGTTTATCTCCTTGACCTATTTCTATCATTTCAATGTAACATTTTGTGATTATAAAGAGTAAGAGAAACTGAAAGATAACAAGAGAATGAGGGGAGATAGGGAATATGAGTATGAGTGAGAAAGAAAGAAAGAGAGACAGAGAGATACAAAGAAATAGGAGAATGTTTACAATGACCCACATAATTATGCTCCAAGCCCCGTATGATTCTTTCTCCCCCATCGCCATGCTATGACCATCACAGGATGAGCTGGGGGCAAAGTCTGGCGATCTCTCTTCCCGCTCCATCTCCTTCGAAGATTATATTCATGCAACTCATGCCAAAGATCTACCTTATTTGAACTTGGTAAATAGACAACAGCTGAGTCAGGGTGAAATAAGTCCCACAAAAAACACTCTCAAATCACATTGCAATGATTTAGGAGTTTGGGTAATTGCAGTTTTTCAAAAGATGAGATAAAAGTGTGTATGGATATGCAATTGATGATGGTGATAGAAAAAGTGGATTGAGACAACAACAAGTAAAAATTAATTAAGGGAAAGAGAAAGAGGGCTCAGGATTAAGACATTAACACAGCGAAAGAGAGTGAGAGTGAGAGTGAGAGAGAGAGAGAGAGAGAAAAGAGATGATGATACAAACTCAATGAAAACTCTTTACAATCACAACAAATTCAAATCATGAAACAAAACTCTAGCTTTCCTCCAAAAACACCATTCTCCTCCTGTCAGTGATAAGTCTAACTTCCAATTTCTATATCCTCCTATGACATTTTAAGCCCCAAATACTTACATGTATGATTCATTGACCAAGAGGTCAATTCTATACCAGGGAACCCCAAACTGTGCCTAAGTGGTCTTTTCTTCGATACCTTAGAAAGTCATCAAGGCTCTTCCTGCTACAAGTTGACAATCGCCCTGATACATGTAAGTTGAGCGCAGCCCTTATGATTATGTAAAGCTTAAATCATATAAAATAAATCTCTAGATTTCTTCCAAATACAACCTTTTTACACAGCTGGTGGCGAGTTTAAATTTCAACTTACAGTTTCTACCTCTTCCTATCCTTTTCAACCCCAAAATATTTATGATTCATCAACCAAGAGGTCAATTCCATACCGGGAGAACCCAAAATTATGCCCAAGTTGTCTTTTTGTTGATACCTTAGGAAGTCATCGAGGCTCTTCCTGCTGCAGACTGACCAAGTGAACCTGCCGCTGTGACCAGAGAGGGTGGGGGACATGATGTCGCCTCCTGACTTCCTGCAGGCGTTGCCATCACCATCATGGACCATCCCAAAACTGAAAGTAATCAAGAGAGAGAGAGAGATGGAGGTTGTCAGTACTAGGAAATAAAAGGAGGGGTGTAGGTAATGAATAAAATAAATGATAGAAAGGCAGAGAAAGGGACAAACAGAAAATACAGAGGACAGAGAAAAGAAAGCGAGAGAGAGAGAGAGAGAGGGGAGAGAAAGAAAGAAAGAAGGATTGATAGGGAAGGAGGGGAGAGATAGGAAGAAAAATAAAAACGGAGAGGGAAAGAACGAAAGATCAGTAGGAGATGAATATTAAGAATAAGGAAAATATTAAATAAAAATCATTCCATGTGAACAATTGGAAGAGAGTACAACAAATATAAATAAAAACAAAAACTAGAATGAAATGTCAAACCACTACCTGTATCATGTCATCCTAAGTTCATTTATTTAGTTTAAGGTTCACAAAGTGGAAAAGTTGTAAAAGTGAAGGATAAAAGTAACCATTATAACAATTAAAACAGGAGTTTATGTTGAATGTGGGAAGACAACAACTTTTCATTCCCACCATTATTTGGATGGAAAAACAATTTAGAAAGACTGCCCTTTGAAAAAACTTTCTTACTAGATTTAGAGTTAAGATAAAAATGGTTGAATGTAAATAAATGCTTAAAAATCAATTTAAATAGCTGCAAGTAAAACAAGAATTGTTTAATTTGTTAAGAGAAATTTCGCACTATATTTCTTTTGTACATCCAGTTTCTAATACTTCACAATAGGATGAGACATACTTTATACGTTGCAGTCAAATGAAAGTTTTATCTACATCTATTTCATTCACATCGTAACACATAGCACACAACAATGTTATCAATACAGTGAAAACTTTATTTAAGTTTGACAAATCGATGGTAAACTCGACCGAGACAACCCAACTCACTCAGTGAGAGCAAGTTGTTTTCGCACATTACCAAATTTCAGAATGAACTGTAACGCACACTCCAATAATCGAGATAGAACTCATGTTTCATAACTATGTTTCATGGATCAGGTGCAGTGTTATGAATTGACTTGGGTTACAGCCTGTCTCCTCCAGGGAGATCCTGTACCTTGGTAGGTTCACTGAAACCTAAATCCTTCTCAGTCATCATTGCCACAGTAGACAGCATTCAGACAGGACTGGGAGATTCATTGCATTTGAAGCAGATTTATACTGCATATTGCTGTAAAAGACTCATATTTTCCAAGGAATCTGTACCTATATAATCAAAGTGCCTAGCAGAGTTCAGCTCTTAGAACATCATAAAACTTCATATTCTGTTTTCGTGATTGGTTATAAATTTTCTGAATAGCTATATAAACAAGTGTGCTTTAATTTTTCAAGTCCGCACACAAATGTGACAGGCAGACACTACAATTTAGTAGATTCTGGATGAATATGCTTTCTAATATCATACCAAAAAGCTGTCCACTATGTTGTGTAAGATATCTTTACAATGGGGTCTTTCTTTGGAAAATGAGTGTTAAACTAAAGTCAAACTGCATTCAACTGGTTACATGCTCAAATTTTTACATAGGAATTGATGCCCTGAACTGCACAAGCATATCTTCATTCATATCACCATAATTGTCTTTACATTGGACCTTGAATTATCCTTCCATCCATGACTATCAGTGGCAGGAAGTTAGTATTCTTCCTGATCCTATCGTTTATTTATAGCATTTTCTCCAAACTTCATATCTTATGAAGAAAGTCAGGTACAGAAATTGCATCCTTCAAGCTAATTTCGTGACTCAAGGTACGTATACTCCAGAACTTTCCACTAATCCTTCAACGGATGATGAACTGCGAGTGATATGATCTAAGATTCCCTCCCCTCTTTATCACCTCAAGTATCATTACCAACACTATCGACGTGCCTCTCTCAGTGACATATTGCCTGTTTCTCACACATCTCAAATCTCTGAGATCCTGAGCTTAACAATTCTAGTCCTGTAAAGGGCTTTACATAATGGAATTACACACAGTAGGTTAGAGATTTGTAATAATTGCAATAAAAGGGTTACTGGCTGCAGCTCAAGCTCAGAATGATGCGCTTATATGAGAACTCAAATTTCAAAATAACCAGGTGCAATGTTGTTGCATGAATTATGTTACAATTCCCACTCCCCCCCCCCCCCCCCCCAACAAAAAAAAAAACCTGACAGTGACTTGGTTTGCAGGGAGTTGACTGATCCAACCTCGTTTTTTATCACATAATTTTTTATTATACTATTAATACATGGTTGGGAGTGCGTTAGTGCGATCTGGCAACACAAAGGTTTTTATCGTGGTGTACTAACACACGAGGCATAGCCGAGTGTGTTAGACACCACGATAAAAACCTGCATGTTACTGGATCGCACTAACACACGAACTCACAACCATGTATTAATAGTTTTATAAAACGGGTCTACAATTTTAGTGTTTTCTTACAATCTTAGTGTTTGATCCGGATTAGCCGTGCGTTAGTCCCCTCGCCGTGCGTTAGTACTTTTTTTTTGCATGGTCACGTGGTGTTATTTGACCAATCAGGATGGCTACATTCTTGAACCCGTTTTATAAAATAGAATAATGTTCAGCACATAACTGAATACACAGGCTGCAACTTTGTCATCTAAAACAGTCATCTAAAGAACATTTTAAGATTATTTTGTGCTAAGTAGGTAGAATGCTCAATAGCACAGTATGTTCTGATCCAAATCTTACAGATTTATTGCCTAATAGGCCTATAGAATGTCGTGACTTTTGTGTTTTTTTTTGTTTGTTCGATATTAAATTTTTAAAAACTATCCATTTTGCCTATATCTTTCACGCTTTATTTGCCAGACAAAGCAACAACTAATTATGTGAAGTGGATCCCATTTATAGAGAAGCCATTTTGCATAGCAGGGGAATTAAATACATGTAGTAAGAAAGCAGGAGTTCTGGAGAGGAACAGGCATAAATTGAAAAACATTAATAAACATGTGCAAACATACACCTGTGATCCCAGATGAAGAAATTGATGAAAGAACATCTAACTTGATATCATTCTTTCCAAACTTTTCAAACTTTTCAGCTTTTCTCATGATGGTTTGAATGACAACTGTGTATCCTCCTCGACATAATTGTCGTGAACTCCTGTCCTTTTGTCCTCTCCCTATCAAGTTCACTGCCCAACCCAACAGGTGGCATACCCATTTTTTTATTGTCTCTTTGACTCCACCATACAGGATATCATCACCATCAATTTTTTTCTTCTTCTGGTTAACTCATCTCCTCCTCAATACATAGCATCATATTCCTAAAAATAATTCCTGACTGACATAGCATGAAATATCTATCTATTTTACGATAGTATGAAACAGTCATCATATATAGCTTGAGATGAGCATGTACAATAGGCATATGATGTAATATCTATCATTTATCAATTTTGCCTTTATCTCATGCCACTAAAAAGAAATAAATTCCTTTAAATTTGCAATTTGATTCTTTGGGAGGGATCACAACATGCCACATTTTTAAAGGAAAATCACTTACAAAAATTACAGTATATTCATTTGCTGTGTCATGTTCAGAGATATATACCTCACACCATTACATTATTGAGCTATGATGTTTTACATTATTACATCATCTTAAATAATATCAAGTTTTACAAATGATCAGTGGATTATACTTAAAATCTTAAAAACTCAAACATTAATGACTGTCTGCATTGCCACTTCTGCAGTTTTTATGTAAAATGTTTACATTCATACTTGCATGTCATACAATGACAGAGTTGTCACTTTTGCATATCTATTGAGTGGTCTTTACATACAAGTTTAACCAGGGGTGGATCCAGGATTTTGTAAAAGTGGGGGGCACACAAATCAACAACAAAAAAAAAGAAAAAGAAAAAGGAAAAAAAAAGTTATTAGTTCTAAAAGGGGGTGGGGGACACAATTCCAAAAAGAAGGGGCACAATGTACACTTTTCTTTCAAAAGAGGGTGGGGCATGGGCTGGAATTGCCCCCCCCCCCCTAAATCCGCCCCCTCCCTAAATCCGCCACTGAGTTTAACTGTAATACAATGACAAGGCCCACGAACTGAACTATGTTGATGTCATCATAATGCTTTCTTTTTTCTCCTAAGTCTTCAACACACCTGTATTTGGGATTTCTGTTGATATAGGCTAGTAGTATTCAGGAAACTGATGGTGCCATGTAATGGCTATGGATTCTCCAATCACCATAAATCACCACTAAAGTTTCACATTGTGTTGACAATTACTAGAATAAAAAGTCATTTATGCACACATGATATATACATAATCCAGAAACCACAGGCCTACTGGAGAGATTGTTGGGCATTATACACAGTCCACACAAAACTTAAAATTAAGATACTATTTGATTGGTTTGTTATTTACTGCAGCCAACTGCTTTCATATTAATTATACCACAAGTCAAGATTTGAAATCAGGTTACTTTCAGTGGGGATTTGAAGTGTACCAATCACCTAATGAAATAATGTGTGTACCGTTAGAATGTATAAAATCAACCTCAAAACACTTTACCTGGCTTTCTGTGGCTTAACAGTTAAGGAATATGAAGAAAATGAAGGAAAATAAAGTTATGGGTATGAATCCCAGTCTGGCACTAAAATTCTTTGGCAAGACATTAATCTACATTTGCCACTCTCCATCCAGGTGTACCTGGGCACCCGATGTGCTAGAGCTCTACATATTTGCCCACTCTGCTATGACAAGGGTAGTAATGTTGAATCGCCTGGAGCATCACTGCCTGACAGACAGGAAAGCTATATAGTGGTGGATCCAGTGTCCGAACACTTTTCAGAAAATCAACGATAGCAAATAAAATATCAAACGAATATCCGTAAATCTTACATAATGAATGCTCAAAGTCTTACAGAAAAAGAAGTTGATGGAATTTTAAAAAGACAGCGTAGATTTAATACGATATTCCCTTCCGAGTGAACCCCTTCCAAACGACGCGGCGTTTTGGTCCCTTGAAAAGGGTACTGTATTTCCGAACGTATGAAAACCCATTTTAGGCGCTTAACTGTACACGTTCGGTAATACAATCTGTTCGGAATTACAATCCTTGACTATACATGAAGCCAACATTATTGTTATTATGTGTCTGCCCAAATGAGCTGTTTTTCTAAATTTTGAAAATACACACAACACCCATCATTAACTTAATTTTTAATCTTTGACTTACCTGTGTCCAGATTCATGAGCAACGGTGAAAGCTAATCCCAGTCCTGTATCCTCATTTATAGTACAACTTCTATATTTACTGCACATCCCACCAATGGGTGCAAAACCTGGAAGAAGATATCGAGCGGGGAAAGAATACTAAAATGAGGGAGGGCTTTGGAAATGTTTACATACAAAGGGCAATCACTCTCAAGTAATTGTTACCTCTGAATCTATACAAAACGTATGTTCCAATCCATCATTGATAAGACTAATAACTGGCGTTTAGTGTATTCCATGTATTCCAATATATTAAGTAACCAGTATTAAACAAATGATCCCCTAGTAAAAGCTTCTTCTAAATTAATTGGAATATCTTAGCAACATTACCTATAAAATCATAAAATCCAAAGGATTTGTGCAGCATGAACAATAAGTCTACATCTACAGTAGATCAACAGGGTAGATAATTTGTGCTATTCCAAACTCACAAAAAATCAAACAAAACTTGACTTCTCACAAAAGAATATCATATATTTCAGACTTGATTGGTTTTAGGATAGGCATTTCATCAATTCATCTCAACTTTTTTTTCCTGCAAGAGGCCCCATATATATCATGGGTCTCATTTATCACTTTCATATGTTGTTGCTAATTGCAGACTCTGATAATTATGTGCACGTTTCACAAGGACATATACATACACAAGAATATGCCTCTATCATCATGAAGCATTGTGTGATTGTTCTATCACAAAACTTACCTAGTGTATCACATGGTTCATTTTTCCAAGAGCATATATCATTTCCGGTAAGCAGTATTGAGTGGTCATGATGGGTGCCGTTGGGTGTGGTCAAGGTGGACTGCCACTGGCAGAAGCTGTTTAGTGATCGGTCAGCATGGTGGGTGATGGTCAAGCCAGGCTAAAATAAAGAAAGGAGAAAAAAAAAAGACATGTTCAATGATTCAGGAACCCTGATCTTTTATATCCTACAAGACGATAAGGTACTTGGTAATACATGAATTCATATTCCTTTTGTACTGCTTTTCTATGGCAAATTTGTGTTTCTATTAGGTACCTCTTTGTCCATTTGGTTTAGTATTCAGGCAAGTCAAAGGTATTTTGTCTTGTATTTTACCAATTCATAAAATTTAGTATGATTGTACCAATTGGCGACTCTACTAGAAAATAGATTAGACTAAGCATAAAGATCCGGCCTAGATCCGAAATAGATCAGAATTATATATCAGACCTAAATCAAACATGATATTACGGAAAATGACAATACTGATCAATTTCCAAGATACTCTCCAATATCAGGGACACAGAATGAACAAACACTTTGGATTTGCCTGTTCAGATTGTAAGATATACATATATATTTCTACATAAACCATAATCTATCAAAGGAAAAACAGAGCTCTAGGAGACAAGCAATCAGCTGCACACATACATATGGACTGAGCTGCCACAGAAGAAACAAATCCATATTCAGGTATCCTGGATAAATGTTGGCACCAATGATACCATTTTTAGTCTTGGGGAACAGGTGCTTCTCCCCGAGTTCCACTCTATCAGATTTCCTAAGGAAAGCACACAGCTTTATATAAGTTTCTATGCATACAGACATGAGAAACCTTGAATACAGTAGTGTTTCTTCCCTTGAGAGAAACATTGATGTGCATGTGTTTACAATCTGCTGGAAACATATTTCACCTCCATCATATAACAGATTATTCTACAGTTGTAGGCTTACAACGACGCAAATGAAGTTGTCAACTGTCTGACATATCAATTACACTTCAATGCATTATTTCATCATCGACTATTCAGATTTTTGGGTTTAGTGATAAATAATCAGCCAATTTAGGGAGGTGATGGTTTAAAACAATTCTAGGGCTAAATATTAACTTGCATTGGAATCTTATTTACAGACCATGTTTGTACAAGTGCTTTCCTGACTGAGTCATACTATTAAAACAAAATTCATATTGACATAGAAAAAGCCTTCTTATTGCACAGTTCTATGAATACCTTGTGTGTCAAAGTAAAAACCATCAAATGAAAGAGAGAAATGAAATGAAATATTGACAAAACCAAGTGACACATTTTACTGAGTGATCAAACGCAAAACACCAACTCCTGGAAGACATTCTTTCACACCCGAGAAGACATCCTTTAAGTTAACAAGCTGTCATCTCAACAACACTCTTCTATTTTAATGGAATATCTATTTACATGAACCTGAATGTTTAACATGGAACCAATCAAGGCTGGAACATATCATCCCCCACTGCATTCTTTGTTTGCTATTTCTGAAGGGCGAAAAGCCCAGTAAATCTCTGGTAAGATCACACCTAGATGTCTGTTGTGGTTTCAGCGTCTTGTCATCGAGTGTGACTCATCTTTGCTCATCCACAATTTTTTTCTCTCGATCTCTTTCATGCCAGAATCCATCTCAAAAAAAGAATTTTCTCACATATTCAAAGGAACAAGAAGATGTAAAGGACAGAAAGATTACAAGAAACACAATTGCAAACACCATCAAGAAATCTATTCAGTGGCCTAGCACATCTATCTGTAATCCTTACAATCACCTCACTTCTTTTATAATCCAAACATAATTCCTATAGGCAGTACAATAGGGTATTAAAATGGCACTAGAGTGGATTTCTAGAAGAAAACCTTTGTAATTGTGTTGCGAGAGAAATGGGGAAGAAGGGGGTGGAGTTGGACTTAGAGAGACAGAAGAAAGAGAGAGAGAGAGTGACATAGACAGAGACAGAGAGACAGAGAGAGACAGGCAGGCAGGCAGACAGACAGACAGACAGACAGACAGACAAACAGCCATAGACAAAGGCAGAGAGAGCCAACAGTTCTCTTTAAACTCTTGACAAGAACATTAAAAAAAATATTTAGAATTATGACAAATTGTTTGTACAAGCATTATTATCCTTTCTTGGAACAGCAAGATCATTACTTGCCTATCACCTGGTGTTTATTCATCAGAAATCTTGATGCCCAAGACCACAGATGTATCAAACTTCTACCCTTAGGGGTGCTGTCCCAATTTTTTGTAGGTGTATACCACCACAAGCTGCTCCTTATATCAAGAATGAAATTACGTTGTAATGGCATGCCCTTCTCATAACCTCAAAGAGCAATTTCCACAAAGTGGGAAGTTTCTGTATTCACCTCTTTGTGACTTAATTTGAAGATCTTTCTCACCATTTCAAAGAGAAATGATATATGTCTAGATAGTGACTTTCCTAATCCAACTCCAGGAGTTTTTCGTACAGATTAACACTGATACATGTATACATGCTGGCATGTTTCCACACTAGAAATTATTAGATTAATCTCCTATAGAATCCTGGTTCACATCAACAAAATACAACAGGTACTGCATGATTAAATTTTACCTAAGATTTTATCTGAATCAAAGCTTTGGGCCTACCAAAGTCACAGTACATCACCCTTTTCCACTATAATATTTCATTCTAATTCTGTTCTAAATCAATGCTAAATTTCCATTCTCTTTTCTAAAGAGTATCTCTTGGCAGAACAGCTGTGTTGTAATGGCACAGCTGAGCTAAGCCTGAGGAAAAACTGGGCCTTCGGTTTAAGGAGACAGCCCGTTCACTTCTATCACCCAGCACACCTTGGACAGGTAGACAATCTGGCATCACAGCATCCTGCTTCCTCCATACTCCGATCAAAGACACATTCACAATACCCTGGAAACCAGCATCACTCATTTCTCTGTGTCTTTACTTTCTTGGGGACACTCCTGTTCACTCCTGTCACCCACACCTTGGAGAGACAAGCATCCTGCTTCCTACACACTCCAATCAAAGACACATTCACAATACCCTGGAAACCAGCATCACTCATGTCTCACCCACTCTCTCTGTCACGGCCAATTTGCCGGGTGAGCTGTCGAGTCCTGGCCTTTTTTTGATGATGTACCGGGTATATAGATGCTTATATCTATGTTCTCCATGGTAACCAGAATGCTTAGCAGCTGTCTCTCTCTCTCTCTCAACTACCAAGAGACATTTCAGGTAGTAACAATTATTTACCTGGATTTCCCATTTCCCTTTAAACTTCATCAGGGCCCCATTTCATAAAACTTAATATCAATAACAAGTTACAATAGTTGTTATAAGCTACTGAAATTCTTGAATCTGATTGGCTGAGAGCAAGTTTGTCATAGATATGAGGCAGTTGTTATTAATAATAAGTTTTATGAAACAGGGCCCAGGAGTATCTTCACATTAAATATTTCGGCCTAATCCTTTATTGTCCCACTTCTTAATTTTTCAACAATTTATACATCTACTTTTTGCTTTTAACAGATAAAAACAACGAAGAAAATAGTTTAAACACTGAATTTGACAAAAATCATATTAGAATCAGACAATACCATCTGCTTAGAGCCAGAAGGGCATAAACTTACAAAGTTGGACACGGAGTTCATGCCTTTTGGCTATAAAGAGACAATATAGTTAATATCATCATTCCTTCAGCTTCAACTAATGAAAAGCTGCATTCCAGTTATATGCCATGCAAGGAGATAAAATATTTTCACTTTTAAAGGACCACTAGGTATTTATGATTGTACAGACTAAAAATAACAATACTGAAATAGAGAAATTTCAAGAGCTGGCTTTCATTCCCCCCCCCCCCCCCCCCCACAATGACTAATGTATACAACTTCTAGCCATAAAGAAGATAAAAACTTTGAGAGAGGTTAAAGCTAACACACTATTACTTCAAATAAAACCAATAAAGGTTGATTTATTGGTCATGTGGCTCAACTCCAAACCCTGGATTTTTTGTCTGGTTCAAAATGGGAAAGATTGAACTGGATGATTCAATTTGTTTGCTTGTGGCTTTAGGACATACTACTGTCTATTGTGTCTGCTGAAGGGCCAGACGATAGATTCATCTGTCATCCGCTGAACAGAGTGCATGGGACCAAGGCAGTTGATGGAAAGGCGGCTGGATGACATTCCGAGATACCATACAAAGAGGTTTTTTCATGTGATGCTGCAACACCTAGCTTCAATCTCACATCACTCGTGTCTTTTTATGCACCTCCTATTCTCATCTTGATCCCATTATTTTCTTTCCTTTATTATCCTATCTCCTACCTTTCTGTACTTAAGTTGGTAGCAATTCCACCTGAACTTGTTCCCTTAAAATATTCAGACCTCTCATTACAGGAGAACAGTTTTATAAAGACTTTCAGAATAATAATAATTGATATACCGACTGATATATTTGACTTCGAAGCCTCACATCTTGACGACAAAGTCTACATTTATATAACTAATAATAAATAATATGACAGACCAAGGCTGGGTAGGCATAAAGCAACGAGCATAAGTTCAACTAATTGCTCTACAAATTAGGCATATAACTAAACTGTAGTACAGTACACAATAATATTTCTGTTAACCTTTCAGCCAAAAGTAATTTTATATCAACACTGACCCAGGGCAGCAAAAAGGGTCAGTATCCGATAGGTTTTTTTTTTTTTCTTTTTAAGCCATATTTTCTGCTGCTAATTTGAACAATACCATTCATGCTGTCAAATATACCCCACTGAAAAATGTTTAAATAAGATTTATGATATGGTAGTACCACAGCGAAAAGGTTGCCGAATTACCCATTCAACCTTTAGACAATTTTCTTTCATTCAATAAAACCATTTGGGATGGTGGAATCATATTTTTGCTTATCTGAAGATGGATTCTGTGTGCTTTTATCAAAGTGCAGAATCTGGCTTTTGTTGTCTTTTGTATAAAGTGAAGAAAAGGGACTATGAGGCAACATAGCCTCGCAGAGATTTCAAAAATGCACAAATTAGTCCCCATCAATCATGAATAATCCTTTGGGAAATATCTGTTTTATTATCTAGTTTCATCTTTGGAGTGGGTATATTTTGCAATGAAGTTATTTTCTTTTACTTGTTATATCATTACAATCATGTTTGGGTCAATACTAATGAATGCAGTGATACATGTATATGTTTGGGAATGTTTTTTTTTCTGGCATTTGATAGGAGAAATTACAGCAGTTTATGAGACTAAATTTTTGATGAAAGGATGCTCCAATATTTTCAGTATGTAATCAAGATGAGACCAGTGTTCCATTGAAAATGCAAAGATTCTTTAAGAATAGAGGTCTTTGGACACTAAATAAACCTCATTCATATTTTCTAGAGTACCCATACTCTACCCTATTATGACATATTTAATATCAGTGATGAGAAAGTGATCATTCTGTCTAAACCTAATTCATACTGACATCAGATTGTTTCTTCACTGATGCATTTGCAACAAAAAAGTGAAGGAAAAAAAAACATTCCTTTTATCTTGTTGTTGAAGAGAATAAAGAAAACATATTGCTTCACACATTCCCCCCCCCCTAAAAAAAAAGTACAGATGTGACATGTTATTGCTATTTTGTGAGAAGTGTATTGGGGGTAGCATACAGGAAGGATATGCTATTTTCACAAAGTTGAAAAAGACATACTCCAAAAATAAAGCACATGGTTATTATAATGTCAGGTCCCAGATGAAATGAATGAACAATGGGGTTCGAAATTGAAATATCGAAAATAATGACATCAGGCATTTACTCACATTTCCTATCCACTCATAGTGTTTACATTTGAAAATATATTTCCACTGTTGTTTTTGTTGTTTGATCGAAACTGAACGCTTGCATTGAAAAACAGTACCCAAGCGCAGGCATGGTTTGTTAATTGATACAATAACCGGCTGTCAAATTTCTGATGTGTCGTGCAACCCTGAAAATCCATTTTGCATCTAGCTAATGTATATATGTGCTTGTGTGGGCCTTGATTCTACATTCTGTCAACTGCCCACTGTAAAGGTGTTACTAAATCGTAAAGCCCAAAACTTTGATGCGCATGATACTTATGCAAATTTTATGACAAGCTTCATGTCAAGAAAGTTGTTTATATGGTCGCAACAGATTTATTGCAAGCAGCAGCCGACAATTTGAAGAGGATAAGAGCTAGTAAACTAGTATGGTGACTTCTAAGCAAAGGGGAAGGCACCGTTTTCATGAGAGGTGTTCGACTTCGAGGGACATGATTGTGGAACCACCCTCATCGCTAATTTCCCCATTCCGAAAAGATGAATGAACCATCTTGTTCGTGACCTTCACCTCACCTCAAGGACATTGATGAGAATACCATGCTACCTGTGTATGCAGCTTGGTTATGATGTTCATGCTATATATGTTTTGTGTGTAACACCACAAAAGTACGTCACTGACTGACCTTCTCTAGCAAAGACACATTTTTCCATATTTTCTCCTCTGTCATGATTTTTCCTGTATACATTGAGAGATTTTATAATCCGTCATGAATTCAATTCATGTCAGTCCCCTCACTGTACTAGATTTGAATGTTGGATTCCTATATTCAAATTTTATAAGCCCATACTGTCTGTCTGGAGCAAGAGGGTATTAACTCTGTGTAAAAGTATATGAGTTAATGCCCTTTTGGTTCCAAACAGAAAATACCACAATAAGGCTTTGGGTAAATTCGTCTTAAAAGCAACACTTGCGATTGCAATTACAGAAACTTTGTTACCAGAGGGAGAAAAACCCTGCTACAATATTTTGTTAATGTTCAAAAGTCTTGGAAAAATCAAGTGACTCAGAGTTCATCATTCCTACTAATAACCAAACAATGGGTAAGAACACGTTGGTTTGTTTTCAAGTAACATGCTTAAGGCATACGGGTTTACAATAGAATGGATAAAATGACAAATCTGCATCTCACAAATACAACAGACTCATTGTCTATACTTCTGATTCAACTAATCACATGAGTTTCTTGAGAATTGCTTCAGTAATAGTGCACTTGGAAATACCCTTAAGCAACAATTTATCATTATAAATCTTTCCCCTCATTTTTGGCATTTGACTCGAGAAAGAAATTATGACTCACTTATTCCAGTATTCTTTGAAAAAAAAAAGAACTTTTGTTATTCCTTGGAAAGTGGGAAATAGAACCCGATAATTTTTTTTCAATTTTGATGTACTGACTTAAAGTTAGTGTCAACTTTTTTGGAAAAGACAACAAAATAATGTACCAAACTGTGATCTTATAAATTATTTCTAGAGTAGACTTATTTTGCACAATGCAACTTTATCAAACCAAGGAGTTAACTCCTTGATCAAACAGTTTTTAAAATCTTATTTACACTACCTTTAACATAACTAGGTATACAAAGCATGTGGTGAACATTAAACCAGTATGTGCTCAAACTATCACATTGCCTTGGGCAAATGAGAACATTTTGGACAAATTGCATTGACACAAGCCCTCATTTCTTCTTCCAGCTCTGAGCAGCAAATTCGATTGATAAGAGCTGATAGATCCCTAAATAAGAGACTCCAATTGCTTTGAAAAGGTAACAAGGGTAATAATGTCCGTTGAGAGTGAGAAGGGCATTAACTCTATGTTGAAGTACATGAATTAATGCCGTTCTGGCTCTCTGCAGACAAAAGATGGTCATAGATACAGCTGTGGAATGAAACTGAAAGTAACAAGATTGCTGGCAGGTGGGTTGATGCGAAGAGGAATCCAATTAGATGTGATTTACCAAAATTATACCATTATGAGAAGAGAGAGCATAATCAAATAATAGAAAAGCGCTCATGCACTCTCACTGAATCTCTGAAGGAAACATTAGGTTCAAGGTACATCTTGCGTTAGACACGAGTATCAAAAACTGATGTACAAACTGAGGGCAAAAGTAAGACAACTTCTGCTGACATTCAGAAGGACTTTGACTAACTTTTCAGGGATCGGAATTTTGCCCCTCTGAATCCCAACTCCATGCAAAGGTCCTTGAAAAGTTATCTGTCCTATAAATGAATTTAGAGAGAACAGTCTGTTGGATTAATAGGCCAAGAAAAAGTGCTTCAACATACTTCTGCAGCAGAGATCAAGGCACAATTCCATGCCAAAGAAGATACTAGGAAATCATGGGCGTCTCTATGGCACTATGTGTTACTAGTCGAATATCCCACTGGCCCTAAGATTTAATAGGGTTATGGCTAAATTTTCATTTGACTGAATAAACATTTTCAGCATCAGGTCCCACTGGTTGTATAATGTCCCATTGGTTCTGCATCCTATGGGGATCTGTTTCAATGGTTATGGTTAGGATAGGGTTTGGGTTTCAAATTAAAGGAGAATGAAACCTTGGGGAAAAATCAATTTTAATGAAAAGCGAGGATAGAGAGAAGCAATTTGAAAAAAGTTCCATCAAAATCGGTTACGAAATGAGGAAGTTATGAAAGTTTGAAAAGTCACAATTTACTTTCTATGGCGATCCTCAAATTGGCAATGTTGCTTCAAAGTGACAGGTTTAGTAGTACAACTCTCCATATATTTTGTACACAAAATTTCATATTTTCCCCATTATCTCTCTAGGTGCAGCTTGTCTCCTTCTTAGCTCAAGATATATCATGGGAAAATGTATTTGACACATGGTAATGGTTAGCATAGGGTTTGGGTTTCAAATTAAAGGAGAATGAAACCTTGGGGAAAAATCAATTTTAATGAAAAGAGAGGATAGAGAGAAGCAATTTGAAAAAAGTTCCATCAAAATCGGTTACGAAATGAGAAAGTTATGAAAGTTTGAAAAGTCACAATTTACTTTCTATGGCGATCCTCAAATTGGCAATGTTGCTTCAAAGTGACAGGTTTAGTAGTACAACTCTCCATATATTTTGTACACAAAATTTCATATTTTCCCCATTATCTCTCCGGTGCAGCTTGTCTCCTTAGCTCAAGATGTATCATGGGAAAATGTATTTGACACAACATATGTTGAGTTCACAAAAAGACAAGCAGCATCTGTAGAGATAATGGAGAAAATATGAAATTTTGTGTACAAAACATATTGAGAGTTGTACTACTAAACCTGCCATTCTGAAGCAACATTGCCAATTTGAGGATTGCCATAGAAAGTAAATTGAGACTTTTCAAACTTTCATAACTTTTTCATTTTGTAACCAAGTTTGATGGAACATTTTTAAAACTGCGTCTCTCTATCCTCTTTTTTCATTAAAATGGATATTTCCCCAGGGTTTCATTCTCCTTTAATTGTTGGACCCAATGGCACATTGGACTAATGGTATATAGGAATAATGGAACACAGGACTAAAAAGGATGGACCTGGAATAACTGAACTTTATCAAACTCACCTGATCATCTTCCAGTAGCATGAGACTCACAAGGATCATGTTGATGGTGTGACCCAGAGATGAATCACGAAATAATTTAGCAACCTGGCCATGAAAGAAAAGAAAGAAATAACATTTTTTAATGACAAAACAAGAAATTTCAAAATTTGCATCATTGATCTGTAGAGATATTTTTCTCATTGCTTTTAAACACACAGAACAAAAACATTTCAAAAATTCTTCAATTTGTACAAATCATACTTAAAATTGAGTTATAAAATATAAAAGCAACTAAGCAACTCTTGTTTTTTTTTTTTGGTCTAGACGGTGAACATGGTGCAATTGTTAATATGTACTCTTAATTTCAAGTTTTATTGACATTGAAATGTAGCTCATAAATATATCAGAAATGTGTTTTTGTCATTCACTGTCAAATAAATAAAGCATGTTTACATTTACTTTCAGTTTTCATATCACTCTGTGGTCTTGATCCATTAAAACTCAGCAATTCTAGCAATTCGGCTCTTGAAATTAACAACAGCTTCCACCTAATCTTTCAAACTATCAGGGGAGAGGCAAATTGTTGAAAACAAACATGTTGAACAGAAAAATGAAAATCCATTTTCACCTTATTGCAGGTGCAATAAATCTACTCCCAATTTAAGTCTCTGCTTCATAATCTGAATTAGAACCAGCATATTGCACCAATTCCGTGTTTAGAAACAAACAATCCTACTCAGATCCCTGATTTATACTTCAATAATGCATATCAGAACACACACAGTGGAATAAAAATGGCCCATTCAATTTCCTTCACTTTATCATAACCAGCAATTCATATCAGATTAGCTTCAATCAATTCAACATGTTGAGGGAGTGGATTTTCCAATATTGCGGTCATTCAACATCCACTTAATTGACAACTGCCTTTCTGACAGCTTTAGAAAGTTTTGACCACCGGTCAATAAAAACTCAAAACTTCTGCATTCCATTCTAAAAGTGCTATTGACCGATAAATGAGTAAATGAAACAGAAATATGTCAGCGTTACTTTCGGCGGTTGAATTAATACACTTTTTTTCTTCCTCAAATTTGTTGAGAGGTACATTTGGCATGTTGGCAATAATTTGATGAAAGCTGTACATGAAAGCAGTTGACAGGCAATATTGCCAATGAAAGAAGTTGATTAGGAGGGCTGTAAAAAGGCAATCAAGGCAACCTTGAATTCATTTTTATGGAATTTTATTACCTTTTTGTTGCCAATTTGTAAATCTATTGTATCTATTTTTAAAACCTCCTTGTTGAGTGCTATTCCAAATATCTCGTTAATTCTCTTAAAGTCTATATTTTGTCAACATTCTCATAAGATTTCCTCTTTTCGAAAGAACACAATAACTTAATAAGTGATTTTTCAGGCAATTGAGAATATCCCCATTTCCTGACTTGCAATTTAAAATTGTTACAAAGCTTTACAAACTTTGATCCACACTTTCATAAACCAATCCTATCAGTAGTCAATGAAAAGTAAATGGTTCAATGGAAATTACCTCAGTTCCTAAAGAGAGCACCAAGAAATAAAATGCAAACAATTGCCCATTACATCAAAGAATGCCGATATCATCATCCCCGCCCCCATCCCCCTTCCCCACATCATCATTCTAAATTTGCAACCAGACCAATTGAGCCACTTCTATGCAATGCCTATGCAGGAAACCCATTTCATAAAACAATTTTCTCATTCCGCAAGCAGTTTCGTTGCCCTGTATCCGCACGATTTCCCCCGAGGTGAGAAATATCTTTTTATATTCAACGTGACAGTAGTTGAATTCACATTATTCCTCACTAATATGCCTAATCCCCTCACAATAGCAGTTTCAATTGTGCCCTAATGCATATGAAAATTTATCAATACAAGAAAAATGACACATCACGAAGGAACAAAAAAAAACAAAGTACCTCTCGGTTATTTACCTTTCTCTCATCAAAGGCGAGAGGGGGGAAGAAAACTAGAACTTGTCGATAAGATTCATAACAGAAATGCCCTTGATTCAAAAGTTCACAGCATTTACGCCAATGAGATCATTGGAGAGAAACTAGGCCACTTGTTTCCATTAATTCCCAAGATACCGAGGCTTCCCCCCAGTCCCGCCTTATTACATTTTATCATTAGGGGCTGGGTAACGTTGGATACCCGAAATTGGTTGGCGATATGAAAAAGTAGAGTTTAGGGTCTTTGTTTGAGGGTTCAGGTTGCAGTCACTGATGAAAGTCTGTGAAATACACATGAAAACTGTGCATGAAGAAACCCTTCTTATAAGTCATTACATGATTTTTATGTGATGAAAACTGAAAACTGCAATGAAATCTTTCTCTTTGTAACACATAATCTTTTTGACCCTTTGATTTTTTCCCTCTAGCATTATTAAGTGTACCTAAAAATATAAATCAGCTTGCTCACTTTTCACTGGGATGGGGTGGGGGGGGGGGGGGGGGTAGCACGCTTAGCACAAGCAAATGTGATGACATACTGTACATAAATAATAGGCAAATATACTTCCTTTCACATCTACTGACAAAATGTTAAATTTGACAACAAAATCTGGAAATATACATCAGGAAGGGGCACTCTATCCCCCTGGCTACAAATATGACGTAAAACAAGATTATCATAAATCAAATAAACCATAACACTCACACAAAACTACCTGGACGAGAAGTTTAAATTGTTGTCATACATACCATGTTGAATATTGTAAGAACATATGCTGTGATCTTATCGCTTCCATGTTTCTTGATCATATATTTATCCACAACAACCAGCGTCTCAACGTATTGATTCCTGTGAACGTTCCCTGCTATTGAGCGTCGTTTTCTGGTTTCCATCATGGTTCTGTTCACATTAGGATATTCATCCAGGAAAAAGACTGGTTCTTCAGGAGGGTGTGGTTGATCTGCATAAATGAAAGAAACAAGAAAAAATTGCATGAAAGGAATTAATTTAATCTGTTCAATGCACCACTGGAAAATGAATAATCTCTCAAAATTACCCCAAGTCTTAAGCAGCATCATCTACATGGAGAATCATATTAAGGTTCGTGGGTCAAAAGGGAGCTTTGGCACAAAAGAGCATTGGCAGTAGGTCTTTTTCGAGCAGAGGAGATGAAGAATTGTAGTATGGTAAATGTGCTTCTTCTTCTTTTGGAAAAGTGCTGCTGCAATTCCACAATACCAAGCAGAAAGAATGAGGTATTGTGTGGGCTGCTTTGAAAAAAATGCATTTAAAAAATAATTTTCAATTTCATTGACTTCCTTACGGACCAAAACAAGAAACATACATCAAATCATGCAGTTTGACCTACAGGAGTCACTTCAGAAGTTACATGTACAGCAGAAATTTTGAATGTTAATATGAGACTTGCATTTTTCCAAACAATAAAAAATATTGGTTTAGTGGATTTGCTGGTAATGTGAGGTTATCCTGCTCTCTCTCAGCCTCATATTGTCAAAGAGATTTCCTGAATTGGGATCCCATGCTCCCACCCATTCTAACCATTTCTGTCCATCAATGAATATACATGTATCGTCTGTTTGCAGCCAGAAGGGCATTAACTCACATGATTTTATACGCCCTTCTGGCTCTAAACAGACGATATATGTCGATGGAGGCACAGAAAATAGTACAATCTGTAGTATAATAGTGACAGAGGAGAGGAAGTGTTGGTCTGAATGAGACCTTCCACTTCTGACAAATGTCAAATCGATGAGAAATTATAGAATGCCATCGCAAGGATTTTCAAGAAATCCAAGCTTGGACTATTACAATAGCCTAAAGCATTGCCTTTTGAAATGTGCAATCCATAAAATCACTCTTTTATAATCCAAACAATATTTCTAGAGGCAATACAATATTACTTTAAAATGTCCCTGGATTGAATTCCTTGAAAATCCTAGTGATCAGAGGCTTCAGAGCAATTTTTTGTTTAAAGTTATATTTTGCGATAGATCTCCAACATGTCAGATGTGCAATGAGAATAGAGATTTTAGAAAGCAGAGATATTATTGTGCTCTCTGAAATTTTAAAGAAACAAACCTTTTTTCTTACAGCCATCCTAGAACTACTAAATATAATAAACTAAACATTACTTTTGCAATACATAAGAATTAATCCATCTTGACTTTCTCCCCAAGCAAGGAGAACATAGAACTAGATATCTTTTTGAGGGGTTCGCATTCACATTCATTTCCTGAAATGATTTGATTCAGACAATTGGAAACAAATGTTAAGGAAAAGCTGAGAATGCGGGCTTCAGATAAACTTTCTCAGGGGGTTGAAGTATTACCCCAGTCTTCAGAATCAAATCCACTCCTATTTATCATAGTACAAGAGACCCCTCGGCATCACCGTAGGCACTTACAGTCTCTTTTATATTCAACAAAATATAACCTTGCATCTTCAAATGGGTCTGAACATCAAAAGAAATGTCACGTACGATTTTCACATCGACTGATAATTGACTATACTAAGGAATATACAGAGTGGTCTGTGGGGGGAAAAACAGGTGAAACTGTGATGATTCGAGACTGATTATCTATGAAGATGCCTGATAGAGATTCACCTTATGAAAATCCGTTGTGAATTTTATTACACAGTCACTCTCTAACTGAATATCAACATGTAGCTTCATGATATCAATAACGGTAAAAAGCTGCTTTCATAGTAAAAAAAAAATGAGCAAGATTCTTGATATAGTTTGAATCAAATAGACAATTTTAATGTCGTGACTTGGGATGACTTAGGATTAATGTAAATGAAATAAGAAGAGTGTCTGCTGAAATTCAAAGCTAAAATGTTCTCATTTTCACTACAAATAGAGTAAAAGATGTTAGCTTCTTATCACAAAGATGTAATACAGTGCATGTCCCATTTATGCTCCACAAGTGATTTTACATTCATGGGATTCATTGAGCAAAGGGAACTGATCAAGATAATGCATTAACTATGACAAGATATTGTTCAAAAGATCTTATCTTTTAACCATGAACATCGAATACAATGTATTCCCTTTTCTGTACCATATGTGAGTATGTGATTTGAGGATCATTGGGTTTACATAGCAAGAAGGAAGCTCACGCCTGCCACTTCACACCCCGTTTATTATCTGAAGCACATTTTCTTGTCAAATGTTCTCAATAATGAATCGAGAGATTGTCTGATTTGATTTCAAGGGTGGTGTCAAATGGGAGGTCATTTGCCTCCTTAAGCTTGTGCAGAGTCATCTCATAACACAATCTGACATTCTCTCCCGTGCTCTCTCTCCGACTCTCTTGCTCGTCTTTTATCTCTTTCTGCATATCATCTTCTCTTAATTCTTAAATCTTTCTCCCTTTCCTAGCTTGTTACAATCTCTTATATCATCTTTTCTCTTCTACAATCAGTTATGTTACATCTCATTCTTGACATAACATTATTTTTCTCAACATAATTTTCTCTCTTTCCCTGTCCCCCCTCTCTCTCTCTGTCTCTCATTAATTGCCTCTCTATACTATATTCTCTTCCTTTAAAATGTAGACAGATTAATACTTTTGCTGTTTTGTCACAGACAACACTGGAAGAAGTCAGAAGCTGCAAAGTGATGCCTCTATCTTTACACAGGGGGGGGGGGGGGGTACAGGGAACCCCTCCCTCACTCTCGCTGGGGGGGGGGGGGTGTTGTTCATAAAGTACCCCATAACTGGTCAATCGACTTTCATACAATCCTTCCACCACACTTAGCATAAACCTTGAGACTGCATGGGAATCACACATTTGTCACTACCAACTTCATCATCAAGTGTATTGAAGAAATTAGGAAATAACAAGTGTTCATTTTCTACTCTCTCTTCCCCCACTAATATGAAGTCAAAACTACCACTTAGATGATCATCCAGAAGCAGGTTGAATGTACTACAAGCGGTCTCATCTGGTGTTTGACACCACATTGTTCGCAAGACCTTGACATGCAAGGAACCTGACCAAGCCTGAAAGAAAACCCACGCTGTCTCCCATCCTTCCTCCAGAAACCAAACTCTTTTCCTCATCTTTCATGTTGAACTACATCCCACTTCACCCGGCCATCATGCCAGACTACTTCATCCTGATTAAGCGAGTAGTAGTACATCCAAAGTCCACTATCCATATTCATCATCATACATCCCTAGTAAGAAATGTATATCCAGCTAACCAACCTAGAGAACTCGAATCAAATAAATGACTCAGAAGGTAACAATTTTGATATAATATCATGTAGACCTTTGGTAGAATAATGTAAACTTTTCAAGTGAGATCACAGAGAAGTCTAATAAAATAGGCCTACATCTAGATTGTTGACGAGACCTAGGGTCCCGAATTAAAAGCAGAGAGAAAAGTCTTTATTACATTCATTTAGCGTTAGATCTCGGTCACCATGCAGACAAAGACTGTGATTTTTTTTTTAATCCAGAGACTGAGACTGTGGTCTCACTTCACCTGAACATCAACTGATTCTGCTACATGTTCCATTCAACATTATTGCCCAGTCTGGAAAATCAACCAGTCGTGTACAAGGTAGCAAGTGTTTTTAAATGACAAATATCACTACTGATAACAATAAAATGGCACCAAAGACTGCAATGGAACACTTTTGGGAATAGAGGTCAAGAACAAATTCAAAGCCAACAGATATATTGATACAAATTTCTCATAATTCTACCAGGTTCTTTTTTCCCCCCAGAGAAAGATTCTCTGAAAGCCATATATCTGCTGACACTGTAATTTTCTGGTAAGAACCTTCAAACAGTAACAAAATTGGAAATAAATGTGACAAACAATATTTATTAGACCATTCATCTTATTTCTTCTCAAAGGCACGAGGTAGTATAATAAGACATCAAACAATCTTCATGCTTATGAGTCAATTTCTAGAAAGCAAATCAAATCTTCCAATGATGGCTTGTTAAAACGTAGTCTACACAAATTCTTCTTCCATTTTTTTGAAGGATTTTCTTTTGGAAATATCACTAGTAATTTAATTTACTCAAAGATATAGCCATACATCTTAAAAGATAAAATTCATTGGAAATCATGCTGGTTTTCATTTGCCTCACAAGTTTATTTATCTATCACATTTTTTTAGCTTGATTTAAGTCAAAATAACAAGCTTCATGTACTTACAACTACAGGCTAATCAGAGAACGAAATATCAAAATTTTGCTTCAAAGGCATCAGGCCTATAATCTATAAAATGATGAACTATGAATAACTTTATACTGTTTATAGTGACATTTTCTCTTTTGGGACAAGGGTAGCATCTTGATCGGTTTCAGAGAGGAAAAGTTATTTACCTAGGCCAACATCTTTTATTCATACAAACCATTATATAAATATCAATTCAAATATCACTTGACGTCATAATCAGTGGACAAAGATGAATTACATGCTTCCTTTTTGTTATAAAGAGTCATTGGTAAAGCAATTAGGAAGGTCATTACTACCCCTATGAATATACCATTACCAACTCTGGTGGGCAACTATTTCAACCAGTATTCTTTTATCACAAAGTTTCGGTGACAGGCTGGGTCAGTGTCGAGACAGATGGAGAAATCATTGCACGAGGTTAAACGGTTGACAATATTAATTTCCAATTTGAAAGTGTATTGTCACTAGATTACAGCATATTTCCATAGGCAGGAATACCAAAAGAATGGAGAAAACATGGTGAACCTTTGTGATTTAATTTTGTATTTGAAGAAGGGCAGTTTATCACACCTATGCAATGTATTGTTTGCAAAGACATCATTTCTCTGTAGTATACAGTAATAACATCATTTGAAGTGCCATACTTTGCTTCAAGTATAAAAGATCAGTCACAGAGGGAAAGAAGAAGAGAATGAGAAGAGAAAGGATTTAAAAGATTATTCTAAGAATAACAAAGAAATAGGAGAAAAAGAGGATGAAGAAAAAAATGAGAAAGAGAAGAAGAAAAGGGGGGGGGGGAAGATGACAAAAAAAAAATATATATTTTTAAAGTTATCTTCTCTACTTTTTCATGAAGCTCCTTTAACCATCGGTTGAACACCACTCAATTTTCTCTTTTCAAGGGGCAAGGAAATGGAACTTGGCAAAATTTACCCAACACCTAAGGAAGACCATTTGAGAAAAGTTCTCATGGATTACTCACAATAAGTTCTGATAGCTAGTCTCCTCACCTCACTGATGGACAACACTCACCAAGCATAACATAACCAGTCCTCATAAACCAATTGATTCTCTCATCATGAATCATAAAAATAAGAGCAGTACTTTCAGGTTTTGAGGCAGTGTTCACACTAAAAAGAAAATATGCAGACACTTTGCCCTAGTTCAGAGCTCTTGAATTTGTGCCTTTTGACAAAAAGAAAGTTCAGCTTTTGAATCAATTTGAGACAAAAAGTGGCTTATCAGTTATAAAATGAAGAATGAAGTATTGGTAAAGCAAGGTAACAACAATAGTGCAATGTAAATGACATATTTTTTTTTTTTTGTCCAGCAAGACAATAATGTTTAATGCAATATCAATGACCAGTCCTTCTCGACTTTTATTATTACTGAAGAATAAATGAAAGGAAAATAATAGGAACATGATAAGACTTAATAAATACTCAAACAATAAAAGGATAATTGCACTCTTAGATTTCAAAAATTTGTTCCTAATAGTGGATGCTATTAGGAGCGCTTTGTACAATATATCCCCTTCTACAATGCAGTTGCATACATTACACTCCTGCACCATCGCAATATGTCAAATTAGTACACTATGTACTTAACAAGAGAGAGTAACTAAACACAGTATGAACGCAGCTACAGAAAGGGACTTGTGTCTAGCCAGTGACCCCAAATGACCTGGGATGACACTAGCAGTGTCTGGCTCATCATAACAGCTGGGTTGTGAACAGACCTGTCATAGCATCAGTAGCAAAAACCTTTCTGGTGGAATCCCTTTTACCGTCTTGTCCCATTAAAGTGTACCAATCACCTAAAAAATTGATTTGCCGTATAGCTAGAATGTATCAAGTTAACCTCAAAACACCTCACCTGACATTCAGGGGGTTTAATTGTTAAGAAGTATGAAGAAAATAAAGGAAAACATGACCCCATCACGTGGAACCCAACTCCAACTTTGGTTCCACGTGGGCCTTGATTTTTGCGAGCGAGTAGAGGTGTGTTGATTAGTCTACTTGTATGTCACTGTTATGTTTATTTAGAGAATATTTGAACTTGCAATACAGAATTAACATTTGAAGGCAGCTCATACTTTGAATGTTGTATGGCGGCATGGAATGCATAACATACAGAGCAAACTATTTTCTGGTGATTAGTACCCTTTAAAATAATATAGTACCTCTGCTTTCAAATAGCGGGTAGCATATTTAATATGAAATAGTGAACTGTGAACAGACCTGTTATAGCATCAGTAGCAAAATCAAAAGAGGATGCAGTGTTTCTGGTGGAATCCCCTTACTTTTTGCTCCCTTTTATAATATATTTGATTTTAATGCATCTAAAAATAAGCAATACAGAGAAGTGAATACATCTATATGACAAATAGCCATGTGGTGGTGAAATAGGTTAGTTAGCCAAGTGAAGCAGATACATATTTTATGAACAGATGATATTTGTTCTATGTACACGATTTCCCAGAATAAGCTGAACAATAGGCCTATATATCAAACAGGATTGGTAGAAACCATATGATACTAAAAATGTTGGGTAGGACAATTCCAACTGTTCATTCTGCAATCTCATTCTAAATATTTGGTGGGGAACCTCAAGATTACCCACAGACCACATCTCAATGTTCTCCTAAGTGAATCCTTTATCCTCCAGGATTAGTCATGACCTCAGATGCCTCATATTATCAAAATCATGAATGAGGAGATTCTTACTGGATGATTCCAAAAGTGGAGGGCACTGTTAGGCCTAAGTATTTGGTAGGGAACCTCAAAACTTCATATTATCCACAGACCACATCTCAATGGCCTCCGAAGCGAAACGTTTATCCTCTGAGACTATTCGTAATGCAGGGTTATACCTCAGATGCCACATAGTATGAAAATCATCAATGGTAAAGGAGATTCTTACTGGGTGATTTCAAGAGTGGAGTACACTGTCGGTAAGAGTCCAACTGTTGCAAGATTTAAAGCAGTTCCCTCATTTGCATCTTCAGAAACGTCAACATTGTTTCCATCTCAATTATTTTTTCTTCACTTCACGATGATGATGATGAAATGCCTTCTCTTGAGATTCCTTTTTCTGGCAGGGGGAAGGGGCCTAGAGCTACCCCTTTTTATCTGAAGTGGTAAAAATCATGGATGGTTATTGGATTCATCCCGAACCCCATGGTTCTGAGAGGGCTCCAACACAGGGCTACGCAGTTGCAAAAAAATAGTCTTTCACGCATCATTCAATTAACATTTGAACAGAAAGAGTGAAACCACTGGCCTGTCATCCGATGAGAAACATATCCAAATAGAAAGGTAAAATACATGCAGATACTACTAGACACAGCGTTGGTTAAGAGTTTACATATACCTGTAGGCCTGCATGTACGTGAGTGACCCTTCAAAAGTTCTCTTGCCTAGCGAGTAGCCAAACCAATACCTGACAGAAATGTTCACTCCTGTACAAAGACAGTCTGTTGTGGTCCATCATGTTACCACAAATATGCATCAGCAACTGGGGTAGAACCTACAGCAAAGATCACTCAAACATGATTCAACTTGAATCATTAAGGAAATCAACAAACTAGTCCTTTGTTTTCCATATAATGTTCCTGTAAAATCACTAGAACTATTTATCTTTAAGACAGTAACGAGGCTCTAGGGATACTGGAGCAGCATATTCCTGACAGAAAAAAAAAGGATGAAAAATTATTGAGCTACCAGTGGAATGCTGATACGTCAAAGTAAAATTACCACAGTTGTATAATGTGAGGACTGTTCTTGTGATACTAATGTTTTAAATTAAATCGAGCGATAATTAAAAACAGAATATACCTTTGTAAAAAATTAACTAAAGTATTTTTATTCCAAATCTACTTGCTTCATTATTGTACTGTAAAATGAAGGGATCTAATATAAAAAAGGCCATTCATTAATACGTGCAAGACTTTTCCCCGAGAAGTGAAAATATTTAACAAAAGAGATTGTCTGACAAAAATAGGGAAGCAATGATCCAAACTTATTTCCTCTCCAATTTCATGTCTCAGAAATGGCAAAAAATAACATTTTGACATTAAAGCAGAAATGTTGTTGACATAAAAAATTGTTTGAATCTTATCTCTGTCTGATTGCACAAATTGGATTATCGACCAACCATGGCCATGATCTCCATTCTAGGTATAGGAAGGTTGCGAATGAGATGAAATATCATTCCCCATCTCTCTCTCTCTATCTCTCTATCTCTTTCTATCTCTGTCTCCCTCTCTTTCTCTCCGTCTCTCTCTATCTCTGTATCTCTCTCTCTCTCTCTTCTGTCTCTCTGTCTCTCTCTCTTTATCTCTCTGTCTCTGTCTATCCCTGTCTCCCTCTCCCCCTCTCTCTGTCTGTCTGTCTGTCTGTCTGTCTCTCTCTCTCTTTCTCTCTCTATGTCTCTGTATATATATATATATATATATATATATATATATATATATATCTCTGTCTCTGTCTCTATGTCTCTGTCTGTCTATCACTGTCTCCCTCCCCCTCTCTCTTTCTGATGCACAGTTGCAACAATGATCAATCCTGAATAACATTTCCAGCAAATATGTTTCCAATCAAGCTGAGTTTAAACCAGAATGGAAACTTCAAAGGGTCACATGAGCCCCAACAATGGATTGGAAAATTGAAAATCAACATCAAGTAGCACTAAAGGTTGGATAATGTTAAGTCTGTTCATTACGTACACTGATTGGAAACTGCTACCAGAGAACAGGTAACTGAGTTCTTTTCTTTCCCAAGGGTATTTGAACATGCTTGGCAAGATTAACATTTTTTTTCTTCGCTTCAAGAAGTTTACCTCACCTTTTGGTCTGATCAAGGAGTTATCACAGAACTCCTTGGTCTGATGGAAGAAAACACCAGGGCATGAAAATATGGAAGGGATTTGTAGACAAGTTCTGACAAAAATGTGGTGCTAAAGAGTGTATTACGTATGGATTATCAATCCCTTGAATCTTTAAGACAGATCATGTTTTAAGTAAGGACTCATAGTATTTTTGCAACTCAGTGAAAAATACAATATCCAAACATTTTTATATAAAAAGGTTTGCAAGATGGCAAAAAGTAAAGACATTTCTTGAAATTATTGAAATATTTCATGGAGAGCAAAAATATTGGTTTAATATAATAATGTAATCTATTTTATCTCAACTTACTGAATATTTCAAAGTTTGAATAGTGTTCATGACTATTTAAAGAGACTTTAATATGGCACATAAAAGTTATTTGACAATGCACTTTGAACGAATGAATTTATTACAAACATTACATAATACTTCATCAACACTGGCATGTACATGTTCTTTAAATGTGATTAAGAAAATTATTGCATTAATAAGTGGAGTACAGATTATGATTTGAACGATTTATCTTACAATGAATGACATAAAGTATACACTTTGACATACATCAATCTCACTCTGTCCTGATTGTTGTACTCGAACCACTTGAATTGATAACAATAAAGATGTCTGGCTAAACAGACTAAGATAATAGGCAGGACCTGGGAATTTTGGAGAGTCCTGTTTGGCAGAGGAACAGAGAAACAGAAAGAGAGAGAGAGAGAGAGAGAGAAAGAAAAGGGAGAATCAGAAAGACAGATAGGAAAAGAGAGAGAGAGAGAGAAAGGAGTAGAGAGGAGGGAGGAGAGAGAAAGAGAAAGAAAAGGAGAGAAAGAGAAAATGAGAAAGAGAAAGGGTGGAAGGAGAGAGAGAGAGAGAGAGAGGGGGGGAGAGAATGAAAGAGAGAGTATGTATAGGGTGGGTCTAGCCTTTATCTAAACACTGCAGGGGGTCTAGCACGACCTCAAAGTGGCCTGAGGAGGAGGGAAGACCTTGGAATATGAATCATCCTCTGATGTTGTGGTCTTCTGAAGGAAACTCCGAAGAATCCAAAGAAAAGAGTTACAAGGGAGAACCATTTCTTCCTGTCAATTCTTGTAATGTCTTTTTCATGATTTTCATCTTCATGCAATTTGAACAAATTCTTTTAGCCAAGTTTGAAGGTGGACATGGTCACCTAGATGTAAAAGAGTATGAGAACAGAAATCACATAATTCCCCAAGTTCTCATTTCAAATCAAATCATGGACCTTCTAGAGCCACACCAAAATTTCATTCTTATAAAAAAAATATTGGATTTTTAAAAGAAAATATCTTCCTTTTCTTAGTGTGAACACAATCCCTCCCCCTCCAGTTATTTCCCAAATATACTCACACAGCAATCTAATAATGGATGATTCTTTTACCCAGAATTTCAATATAACGCACATTCAATCACCAAACCACCATCTTTTTATTGAAGGTAGAATACAACAAGGTCACCTACTTTCATGAATGGTGTAGAAAGTCCGCAAAAATGGCGGGTTAAAGCCTCATGTTATTTGATATTCATATAACTTGCTACATTCCTAGCATCATCCTCAAGACGAAAATGTACACCAAATCTTTGTTTGCTCCAAATCGTTGTTCTAAAGCTTTCTTCTTTTTTTCACTTATTCCCAAAGTGCATTCCAATATCTCTCGACATAACTTTGGTTAACTGAGCATGATTTGATCTCATCCCTAGAAAATGAAAAGACAGAGTAAGAGGGAGAGAGAGAGAAAAAAAGGGAGAAGAAAAAGGCCAAATCTGACACCTCTACTTCAAACTAAGCCATGAGAATTGGTGAAAGACTTTCGGTCTAATTCTCCTGGCCTCTGAAACACCTCTTACAGTTCGGGACATCGTTTCGCACCTTGCGCCATACATATCGGCTTTATTTGGAGTTGCTCTCTGGGGTGCTCAGGATAAAAATAGTAATCCGAAACACTCTGGGAATTGTTCGAAGTAGGTCCACCTCACCCATGCATTGGTTCGTGGAGGTGCAAAACAAAATCTGACTTGAAAAATGTTTTCTTTCTTCAATTCTTTTGTGAGATCTATCTTAGTTTTTTGGTATTGGGACAGAAGAATGTACAAAGTGGAGTAGATCCTCAATATCTTGCCGTGTTGGGTCTCTTCACATTGCATCGTCTCTTTCATATGGTGGATTAAGAAGTTCCCTCATGGAATAACTTATTATAATCAAATATAAATATTCAAAAAAATATCTTTACAAGTCTGCCTGCCTGCACAAAGTATATTTTGAAAAGTTCATTAAGCCATCCACGCCTGAAGAAATCTTGCCACACACAGTTGTGCATATAGTTTCTGAACTACTGACAGGCCTACATTTTAATACATTGTTCATTACTCAGAGCTACTGTCATTATAATATGAATCCAAACAGAGAAAAGAAAGAGAGAAAAAAAAGGGAGAGAATGAGGGGGAAGAAAAGGTACACAAGGGGGAACAAAAACATCAAAAGAACATATCAATAGAACTAAAAAGACAGAGAAGGGGATATGAAAGAGAGAGAGGCAGAGACAAACAGACTGAGATACAAAGAAAAGAATATCTCGAAGCCAGACAGCGAGATAACTGTCAGTCATTGCTTTGAAGAGGTAGATTTAGAATGTAATTCTATAACAACACAATCTTGCCACATTTCCCAGCATGTCACCAGTTAATGTGCTTGTATAAGCAAGACAATTTCATGCCCAATTTGAGATCCTTGGGACCCTTCCTTGCAAAAAATTCCCAGGACAGAAACCTGGATAATGGAACAATTGTACCAGAAAAGAAAAGTTTGAAGAAGAATAGACTACAATCTAGATTGACAATAACAATGTTTATAATTTCCATTTAGGAGGCCCTGGGGCTAATATCTAAAAGAGATAAGAGATTTACCTTTTTGTGAGATGGAAGCTCATTAAATTTTGCATGAACTTGTCTATTTTTCATTCAAGCAATTGTTACAATTGTTGTGCACCACTCATCCATACAGAATGTAACAATCTGCAATCTATAGACTGGCAGTTAAAAGGTTAACTAACAGGGGTGCTAATCAGCATGAAACCAACGATTAATAAAAAGAATTGATCAGATAAAGTTTACCCAATTCTTCTTAGGTCCATTCAAAGTTTTTTAAAATAATATATTTAACATGTGTAAGTCAAGACACACTTTTGAATTCCAGGCCAAAACTACTAAGAACTTCATTCTACTAAAGGAGTATTTGGAGATAAAGCTGACAAGATGTGAAAAGTTACGAATTAAACTGATCAGTAGTCACTTTGTGCAGTGGGCCTTTACACTGGCCGTCTCTGGATATGATTTCAAGAGATATATGTGATTAAACTTTTTGGACAACTATACATCCTCTCCCACAGATTAAAAATATATGTTCCTCTCTTTAATAACAATGAAAACAGCTTCTGAATCCACCAATTTATCTTCCATTAGTCCAAGGAGACCTTCCAATTTCGTTATCATCGTATAGTCCCATCCAATAATCCTAGATAAGACTTCTTCAAGAGAATTCAAGTGCAGTTGAAGAAGCCTCTCCAAGTCAAGTAGAACCCCCTAGGTCGGCCCTCGTAAACATGGCATACTAGATACATATACCCTTTATCTCCCCCACAGTAAATATTATGACATTTGATGCGAAGTTGGGTTTGACAATTTCCAGTGGTAATCGAGGCCTAGATCTTTGAGCCTTTCTGACTCTTGAGGTGAACCATTTGATGTGTTAGCATAGTTAAAGCAGCTTTCACTCATTTGAGATAAAATATAAATTGAAGGAGTAATAGCATGCTCCATTGACAGAGGAACTGAGGAAATTCAGTACATTTTTGTTTTCCTTTTGGAGGGGTTGAACAGTCTGAGCAGACTAAAATGGATGCGTTTCATGTCATTTCCAACACTTATTTGATAGTTGAGTATAATATCCAGTTTCACAGATATCCTGTAAAGTTTACAGCATTAGGAAATTTCCTGAACAATGAAATTTTCAATACATTTATTTAAACCAGGAGTGAAGTGTTATGGCAATCATAAAGCTACTGAATGGTTCAGCATCATTGTTTTTTCAATATCATTTGTAATATGTTTACAATAAATTATCATCCTTTTGCTTTTGTCACCTTCCTGCGATCACTAAGCTGTGGTATTTGGTACATAATATTCAGTCATGAAATTCCTTAAATATTTTCAAGTACAAATCACATGTTGTAGCATTCTAGTATTACCTTGATCTAATTAATCAATGAGAGTTTTCTCCTCATTAATTATAATGGATTCCCACTGTGCACAGATAAACATAACTTCAGAAGAAAATTCAACTTAAAGTTTACCTTGAAAAAAGTCCCTTTGTAATCACAGGGTAAAGCAACATTTTCTCTTTGAATTTGGCAATCAAGATATGTGTCAAGTCCAGAGATGTTTGGGAAGTCATCGAAAGCATCTAATAGCCTTGACCCATTGTTGAACAAGTCAAGGGTCTTGAAAGAAATTCCAGGGGATTTAGACAAATTCAAAGAAATCTCATGAAATAGGAAATGTTAGAGCAGTAGAGCAGGCTTTGAAGGTGATAATAGTCTAACACTGATTGACGTCTCTCCCTCTTTCTTTCCTCCTACACAATACTTTCATATTCCACAGTCTGTTTCATACTTTTATTGTTATATTATTGTCCACTTCAAGACAGCTGAGGTTTTCTAACACATTTTCCTACAAATGCTATTTCCAGATTTCTAAAATATTCAGCTATCTAATTATTTTGATTACTTCTAATTTTTTTATCACTCCCCCCCTCCCCCCCCCCCCCCCCCCCCCCCCAAAAAAAAGGTGAAGGTTTGTGATTTTAATCATGCACACATCCTGCTTCTATCCTTTTCAGGTATCTAATCATTAAGGTTACTCCTGAAATTTGCTTTGTTTCATCTCTCCCCCAGCCTCCTCCCTCCCCCCCCCCCCACCCCAAGTTAAGGTTTGTGATTTCTTTGTTCAGCACAGAACCTGCTTCTAGCCTATCCCATCCCTCAAACCAAACCCGATCATTACAATAAAAGATGCACAATGTCATATCATCTGTGGAGAACTAGAAGGGTGTAACTCATTAACTTTCACATAGAGTTAATGCCCTTCTGCCTCTCACCAGATGATATCGCCTCTCTCTTTTGATCGGCTTCATTCCACCCATCTTTCCATCTCTCCCATCTGTTCATTCTTCTTCTTCTTGGATTAGATTTCCCTAGTCTACATTAGCACTCTTCACAAGGTCAGATGCTCTTTCAATTGTAGCAAGGAAATCAAGAGTTCTGTGTGTTTCCTCTCAAGTATCACACAGTCATGTCCGCAGTCAAGGCGTTGTCATCTAGGGTACTCTGACTTTTAACCCCCATGATACCATCCATATCCAGTACATTTCACTAAACATTATCACTGAGTGAACATGAAATTTAGTATAAATCAACTACTAAGTGTAAAAGTATAGGTTAACAATCTCCTAACTCTCAGCAGATGAACAGCCCCCTATGAAAGCTCCCCTGCCCTCTCTGCCAAAATGCAAAAAAATGTACTTTACCCTCAACATTTCATACTTTTTCAAATATTGTGATGAAAAGTCTAATATAAAATTTCTAAGCTATATTTCTAGGCTAAATTAACATGAAATTTTTGAAATTATAGTACAGTTAGCAAGCAATTGACAGAAGTAAGCTGCACATATAGAGGCTTATTATTACAACTAGAACAACTACCATATCAAAATTATTTGTTAAAATCTGATCATAGCATTAAACAAATTGCTCAAAATTTCTATTTGCAATGAAAAACAAGAAAATTTTACTTTTTCTAATCAAAAAAGGGAATTATTTATCTTTCTGATCAATGAATGATGGTTAACCTCTAATATCCCCCATCCCATCAGGGTATCTTGTCTGCCTAAGAGCAAGAGGGGCGTTAACACATATACTTTCACATATGAGTTAACACCCTTTTGGCTCTCAGCAGACGACTGACGGAACTGCACTTTAATACTAATATCACGCATTGACCTGAATCATAACCATCATCTGGTAATAAACCCCAAACAATCCCCCATAATCTCTTGGAGATGATATCTACAGATAAATCCCTACAATCACTGCTCCATCACATGTACCATCACTTTTAAACATGGTCTGTATACCGAAAGTGCAGTTTACGATCAATCGCAGATCAACCTTAATGATATGAAGTCATATGGTTTAGTCATACTATTTTTTTCATTGATTCACTGCTCTATCAAAAGTGCGTTTGTATTTTTCCCATGCTGTGTTTTGTTCAGTGACTGTGGCAGCAAAAAAAAAAAAAAAATAGAAGGCAGCAGTGAGCATTTTAGCTCTGGATAATTCCAAAAGTGCTGTGATAAACAGCAAAAGAACTCTGGAAGACTGAAAAAGAAACCCCTAAAAAACAATAAAATACATAAGGATCACTATTAGAAAATCACACATTCACAATAACATAGCCAAAACAAGCTCCCATGAACAGAAAAGTATTTATTTTTCCCACTGTGGTGCCTCTGATGAAGATAAAAAGACCAGACCTGTCTTGGTTTCCACAACCGATTCTTGTACACGAGGTGGGATTTATGCTTATCTTTACTTTCTTTGAACTTCCAAATTGTGTCCAAGTTTGTGAGCTAGGTGGCAGACTTGTGGTAACTCTGGAATACTGGAAGAACATTTGCAAGAACTTGTGGTAACACCCTTTTTCAAACTTTAAAATTGAAGAAAAAAGAGAGAGGAAAAACAACATTTTGATGTCAATCACTGCCTTCCACCCACTGATAAAAACAACATTATGTGATGTTCATTTGACTTCCCTTCCTGAAAGATTTATTCTTCCCTACATAATCCAGTTTTGGTATCAAAGAGGAAATTACTTTCGTAACATTCGTTTTTCTTCTTTCATCCTTATCTAAAAAGATTTTAACTTTTTTCTCTTACAAGATATTGAGTAGATGCTGCAAAGTGCGTCTGGTAGCCGGTGTGCAGCCGGTATCCGGTGTGCGGCCGATGCATCGTTTGCATTGCAAAATCACTTTAAAATACATGGCATCATAATATATCACACATCACACACACAGGGTAATGTACCCAGGATTTTCTTCCAAATAATTAAATACAATATGCTTAGCATATTAGTGATTTTGCAATGCAAATGATGCACCGGCCGCACACCGGCTACCGGCTGCACTTCGCAGCATCTACTCTAGATAAAAGTCAGGACTTAATTCCACACAAAGTTCTTTATCTCCAAAATACTATATTTAACCCTTATACTGCCACCACAACTACCAACATTTTTCACAATTTGTGAGACAAGTTTACAATATCAGTGCTAGATTTCATCATTAATATTAATACAAACAATTTTCCTTAAAACCTAGCTAACTTCACAATTCATTAATTAATGTTTAAGTTCAAGATTTTCTTCCAAATAATTAAATACAACATGCTGAGCAAAATTTGAGCAGTTCAAACTGCCTTGACATCTGAAGGATATGATAAAAAGAGTTTAGATATCTTTTCTAAAGATATGAATAAGAATAAAGATCCGGAGTTGTATGATTCTGGACAGAGTTGTTATTTTCCAAAATACCATATTGAATCTCAGCGGCATTTTGGCTTATGTTGACAAAAGGTCATCAAAGTCTACATTGTTTTGAATTATCACTGTATCAGGATGATGAATCCGTAAAGCAATATCCTGCATATTTATCACACTGGGCAAAGGAATCACTCTTCAATTTACCATTCACTCTTCAGATTACCCTTTAACTTACAGGTCACATTACAGTCAAGAGCTAATTCATGACACTTTTAGTGCACATGAACAAACTTTCTCCCAACACGGGAAATCCGAAAAGGGGAAACAAAACACCCCCCGCATGTTCGGGATATCCCGTTCTTTTGACGAAAATAAGTCGAGGTGGTTGCGAGGGCTGGCAGGTAAGGATAGTGTTTACGTCCATGTACCTGTTTTTGCGCTGTGGTTACTATGGCGATGAAGAATGCTGGTATGGAAAGCAATACATGCTGTGAAAATGAATTTAGATCCTTTGAGTCAGGATTGGGAATTAGTAATTGATCTGATTTTGTGGTGCTGCTGCACGTGGAGATGTGTGAATATATAGATTGTACAGAAAGGATACAGGTAGCAAACCTGTTCCAAATGCAGTCAACCCGCAACAAGATTGCAAAGACTTTCAAGAAATCAACACAAAGCAATTTCAATAGCCTTATATGTGTGAAAATTACAATAGTGAGGTTCACACGATGGGAGCTAAACTTTAAGTTTCTCTTGTAGTTTCAAAACTTTAAGTTAACTTGTAGTTTCACACCGTATGGACGGACTCGTAGTTTCAAAACTTTAAGTTTACTTGTAGTTCTAAAACCACAAGCGAGCTCGTGGTTAACGCTGAAACCACGAGCAGTGGGTGGTCCTCCATCACAGTTTCGGACCATATGTGAACAAAATAAACTTTAAGTTTCGCAAGCTTGTGGATAACGATGACCTCGCTGTTCATCTTAAACTTCCAAGTCATACTCTTCGTACGAATTATGAACACAGGAACTGAATGTATACTATACACACAATCAGTATCTACTCCCAGTGTTAACAACGACGATCGCTCAGATGTAGTTTCAGAACAACAAGCATCGTTGTTTTGGGCCCATGTGAACCCTTGTCGTGGTTAGTGGGTCGTTGTTTCATTAACTTAAAGTTTCGAAACAACAAGTCCTGTGTGAACGCAGCTAATGATGTATTACATAACTTGAACCTGATTTCTATAAGTAATACTAAATGGTACTGACATTGCCCTAAATTTTATTTTGTGAAAGTCTTTGCGATTGTGTTCAGGAAACAAAGGCCACTTATGTCATTTTTCCTTTTTGCTACTACCCTTTATTAAAGCTAATTTTTACAAGGTTGCAGCCTCTACCTATGTAACCATTTTTAAAATGCAAGATGAGAATTTTGCATAGAATGCTCATCTGTGAACGATACTGACGTCACAGAAGCTGAACCCACAATCCTCTGTTGATTGTTGGTCAAGCACAAAAACCACTGGACTATACTTGGTACCACAGACATAGATAACCACACAGTGGAACAAAAGGCCAAAAGATGAAATAAATGATTACCGTTTAGATTGGCATTCTGAAATAAAGTGCTCCTTATCCATGAAGCTGCCATCCAGAATATGACCCGATTATGCATTGTTGTAAAACTTTTGTCACAAAGAGCTGTGGTTTTTCACTTGAGGTATCTAAGTGTTACCCCAGAGTTAAAAAGTTCAAAATATGACAATATCTAAATAAAGAATTACATCGAAATTCCATTCTTAATGGCACTTTTATCTCTGCAATAAATCTGAAGGCTGTTCTCTTTGATTACTCACTTAAAATTATCTGCAAATGAGAAATAAAAAGTGACAGAATTATCACTGTTATAAAGTTTGTTATTTACTTTGTATATTCTCATACACAACAAATACAAGGAAGTCAAATACAGTAAACAAGAATAAAATGCAGTTCACAAAGTTGTAGGTTTACGCACAATATCTGTATAATATAAGAAAGCAAACCTGTATTGACTCATAATCATGCGATATCTCCCCTATCAAATATTGCACTCTGGGGATTCATAAAGTGAATAATTAGCCTACATGGAACATGCACTGTATTAAATTTACAAATATGAAATCTGATATTCCATAATATGAGAACTTTAGTACTTTGGGTGAGGGGGCAGTAATAGCTACGTTCATACGGGACTTGTGGTTTCAAAACTTTAAGTTAGTGAAACAACGACTCACTAACCACGGCGAGGGTTCACACGGGCCAGAAACTGCGATGCTCGTTGTTCTGAAACCACAAGCTGAACGATCGTCATTGTTAACATCGGAAGTAGATACTACCAATTGTGTGTACAGGACACATACAGATCCTGTGTTCACAATTGATGCGAAGGGTATGATCCGGAAGTTTAACATGAACAGCAAGGTCATCCTTAACTACGAACTTGCGAAACTTAGTTTATTCTGTCCACACTGTCCGAAACTGCAACTGAAGGTCACCAAGAAGAAGCCGGCAACACACCCACCTGCTGCCGAAATGATAACTGCCGAAATGATAACTGCCGAAATGATAATCTTCTTGGTGACCCACGTACTGCTTGTGGTTTCGATGTTAACCACAAGCTCGCTTGTGGTTCTAGAACAAGTAAACTTAAAGTTTTGAAACCACGAGTCCGTTCATACGGTCTTAAACTACAAGATAACTACAAGTTAACTTAAAGTTTTGAAACTACAAGCGAAACTTAAAGTTCAGCTCCCTTTGTGTGAACCTGACTATTGCCAGAACAACTATCTCCTATCATTCCCAACCCCCTCCTAGGGGGTATTTGCCCTAAGTGGGTAGGGGTCTTGGGAAGGGGAGGTGTAGCTCTATAAAGGTGTTGGGGGAGAAATGATAGTCGAGGAGAATTCATCACCATGCCATATTTTCTTTCTTGCAGTAGGGGCAGTGGATGCAAGGTTTGTTGCTATGTTAGTGCTGCTACTATCACAATGACACACAAAACATCTTTAGCCAAAAGAACCTATAACGGTTCTTATCATCGGACTTTCAAGTCTGCGGAGGAAATCCTGATACATTGTCAATTCCCAGGTGTGGATGCTATTTTCTACCACTAGCATTCCACTTCATGACATTCTCGTCTAACATCTCTTGTCGGAAACGCGCAAGAGATCTCTATTTACCACGTAAGTATATTTATGTTTTGATGGCACTGGCAACATGTTTTTAACACAATATTCATCAACATATATAATGAAATAAGGGGTTTCCTACATACATGTGTTTTCACTTTTCTCTTTTCCATTATAAATGAACATGTCTGGGGGAAATCTCAGTACCTTCCATGATGTTTGTTACATGCCTCAATTACGTACCATTATAAAGATAACTTACAGTGTCACGAAAGCTTACTGAAATAATAGAAACATGCGTGATTCATTTTGGTTTCTAAAGAGTCTGGGCTGGAAATATGTTATTATGACTTATCAGAATAATTGGAATAATCCTCCAAGTTTTAAATCACTTCTAAACTTCAAAAAAATATTCTTCATTTTACAACTGTAAACTTCTAATATGTGAAGTATTCAGCAAATCACTATATATATTTTTTAATGGAATTAATAAGCTGGCAGAACTACATATATATTTGTTTGTTTTAACCTATCTTTCATAAGATTAACATCTTCTCCAGAAGATTTGATAAAGGACTCTTAGGATAGGATTAAAAAGATTGTCATTATTATCCACTAATAACGTAATCTAACTTTTCATTTATCAAACCTTCTTTGCTTATATATTTTATTCAATACCAGTAGACCCTATCATAGCTTTCTGTGCTATCTTTAAACTCGTCCAACTGACCTGGCTCAACTGTATCTAACCTGCCTCTGACCAGTCGAAGAACTCACACTTGAAAGTTGATGACATTACAGTAGTGTGTCTTTCTAATTACTAATGATGACAAATGGAAGCAATTATCTCCCCATCATAAGCGTTATCACAATAGACCCATTCATATTTGAAAAATAGGCTTCATTTGAAGGTGTTTATAACCCTGCATAACTTCTATAAAATGTTATCCATTCAATTGCTGATGTCCTATCTCTTTTCAAATTGTTTAATAAGTTCTTTAAATGTTGAAGGAGGTCCATGTATTCCTCTTTTAGTATTTCTCATCTTTGCTTTGATATGGGAGTTAACTGCAGTATTTGACGAGTGTGAATAGGTCAATTTCTATATCATCATGTGTGGTATATGGCTTACACCAGGTCCACTCGCTATTCATAAGAACCGCTATTCATAGAAAACTGCTATTCATTTAACACGCGCTATGAATAACGGTTCTTATGCGTAGTTATGAATAGTGGTCCTTATGAACGGATGTCCTTATGGATAGCGGGGAAATTTGTCTATGGTTTGCTCGCTATTCAGAAGGACCGCTATTCGTACAGAACCGCTATTCATTTAGTCATGCGTTATGGATAGCGGTCCTTATGAATAAGTGGTTCTTATGAATAGAGGTCCTTATGACTAGAGAGGTTACCCCGCTTACACTGACCATGACAATGACCTTCTGGAGGAACCCAATAGTAAAATACAATGTTAACAATGTTCAATATTGTCACAAATTATAATGTAAATTCATATAAAGGAGACTGAATAATTTATTTAAAATTTCTACTGCTTGCATAAATATATATAGCACTCATAATTGCTATATGCTCCTAAACTCTTCAAATTACCAATTGTACTTGGGGGGGGGGGGAAATCAGGAGATTCTTTATTCAATTTTGGCTAAGTACATACATGAACATCCTAAAACTTTAGATTGTGTCATAATTTTGTCCATCTTGATTCCTCCTACTCCTTCTTATGAATATGGGTAGTGTAAGGAGATGGGTAAATACTTGCAAATCTTGTTCCATTAATAAGTCTATTATTGCTACGCCATTCATTTTTGACAGTCTGGAGAGCATAAGGGTCTAAGCAGATATGTGGCACCACAACATTCTACAAACATAAGGTGAAAGTCCTTACAGATCTCTTACTGTACTTCAGATACAGCATTGGGCAAATTGGATATACCTAACGAACTTATCTTTCTAAAATGGGATCTCTGGGAGACGCATCAGTACTATTCATATCTCACCAGTGGTACATGACAAATTGAGTAGTTTTGCATGATACCATTCTGAATCTTCGGGAGAAGGATATGGTCATCTGAGCAACTGCATGCTGTCAGAATCACTTGGATGTAGATTTGCTAGTCTCATTAATATGCATGCTGGCATAAAGATTTGTTATGACTGCATGATGACAAATTGACTAATTGATTGAGTCATGTTATTGTTAGAAGCATATGTGAATTCAATCGTATGAAGCAAGATGATTCGGAAGACATCTGCAGTACCCATAGATTTGATTTGATGTCTGTTTGTTCCATGGTTTACTTTTATTTCATATGAATGAGAAATCCCTTCAGATTATTCTTTGTATCTTCCACATATACTGACTGTAATGGTTTATTTCATTTTCATAATCTAAGCTTCTAAATCCATACTCCATTTCCTGTGTACTATTCTTTAACTACTTGCTCAATATTTGTTAATAGGCAATTAGATTCAAAGAAAGGTCATCTCCTAATAAATCATAAGCAAATGTTATCTCCAAAACGGAGTGTCCAAGAAACAGATGCATCCGAAGTACCAGGAGCAAAAGGTGCCTTTCCATTAGGCCAAACATACTAGAGCTTGAGGTACTGACCAATTGGCACTTCTGGAGAAAGTAGACAGATTTTGAAGTTCCTGATTCCTCATCTCCATTACTTTGAGTCAAGCAATACCTACTTGCTCAATCAAGGAATTAGCTCAAGCTAGAACACAGGTGTGTCTTCACGAATGAATTAGTCCACTAAATGACCAAATAGTTGGCTATTTCTTGAACAAGCCTATACTTTGCTTGGGATAATTGCACAGGCTAATATCCAAAGCACAACAATGAAATGGTCTACCTTCGGCATCTTCACTGCAAATTAGCACAAGCTAACTGCGATCTGGCTAATTTCCTCATATCAGATTTAGCGGACTATCTTGAAAACGAGGCTAATGGAAGCATGCCTCTATTTCACTCTGCATCAAGGGTCCAGCAAGAAGTGGGCTGGTGACCAAATCATTCCACCAGACATTTCAAATATTTGTCAGCTGCCTGGACTAGAATAAACCCAAGACGACTAGATTAATTGATGCGCCATGCACGGCTGATAGCCCATCAAGAGGGGAAGAATATCTTACATAATCCTGACGATGTTCTCATTCTGACCAGTATGTGGGTCATGGTAGCTTGTCCTGAAATCACTGACCAAGCTCTTTGGATGGACATTTCCCGTAGAGTTCCACATCTTCTCTAGATAATTCTACAAACCTGGTGGCATTTATGAATGACAGGAATGACCAAATGTGCCTGGAAATCAGAGCAAGTAAAGCTAGGACAAGAGTTTGGTGAACTTTCTAAAAGTTAAAAATGACGAGCTTGGCTCGCAGCCACTGTAACTACAAGCTGGGGAAACCTCCTACGATCATATAGTTCACATAACTTGGAGTGATGACTCCAAGTGATAACATAGTTATTGCCCTAACCATAAGATCGCTTGTAGTTCAAAAATTCTGGTAAAAATAAGTTCCAGAAACATGCACGAGTGCGTCTGCATGGTCCTTATTAAACTACAAGAGAACTTTAACATTTATAACCACAAGCTAAACTTTAAGTTTACGGCTTGTCGTGTGAACCTTGCTAACATTATCCTAGCTGTCTGTACATCAGCCTCATTCTATCTCTACCAACATAATGGGGATGGCAATGATAGTTAGGGTATTTCATCTTTAAACATTTAAGTAAGCATGATAAGATGAATAACAATTGAAGGAAAGATCAAATCATACATCTGCTGAGCGCAAGAAGGGCGTTGAAATGTATGTCCTTCTGGCTCTCAGCAAACATTCAAGATAAAAAATAAGGTGGGATGATCTCAACTTTTGGGGGATCAAATAACTTGTAACATCATTTCACGACAGTATATCATGTTCTATGATATCAGAAGTCAATTCCAAGTAAATTATTTGTCATTAAACATTTAAATTAGTTGGTTTAAATCACATAATGTTAGTGACAATGGTGTCCAAAATGGAGACATTTCTTAAAAATCTTAACATGCTATAGAGAAGGAAAAACTTAGAATGTAACTTAAGGCAAGGTGGAGATTTTTGCTTTAGAAAAGAAAAAGGAGTAGCACAAGGGAAATGACACATACATTGACATTATTGCACTCATAACATGAAAATGAGAAACAAACACAAGAATTCTAAACTTGCCAACAAATTCACAAACACAGATGCACTTCTGTGGATTCTAATTCACAACAGATACAGCTTAAGATTAATGTCATCTACCAAGTTATTCCCTGATGCTTGATTTCTCTGTTATTTGAACAATGGCCAATAGTTTGACAACAAAACAGGACATATTCTGGCTTTCTTCTTCAGATGCTAACACAGAAGAAAAAAACAAGTCTTAAAGAGAAGGTCAAGTTCTGGGAAAGGTGAAAAAATAATTTGTAAGCTTTCTCCATCCTTTTATGTCAGTTTGGAAGAACATCATAGTAGAAACCTCCACTGAAAAGGATTGCTCTTCAACTAATCTCATATTCAAAATATGACAACAAATAGCTGAAGTGTCCAAGCCGAAAAATCATGCCACATGTATGTGCAGTCCCATATACCCATTTCTGTGTGCTGTGCATGTGATTTTCAGCGAAATTTCGTCAATTTCTTATCATTTTGATGATTCCTAAACCTCACAGTATACACCCATTCTTATGAAGACATGATCAACCTTTCCCAATTGCTTTGAGACAGTTTCTTTCACAAAGTAAGACAGGGCCAGAACTTAACTTTATCTTTAAGAGGATGCAGATAACTTGCCAAAACTTTGAAAGAGGAACGAACCTGAGAAATGGTTTAAAACCTTGAAACATTTTACCTTGAACAATAAACATATTTGGGATTCAGCCAAAATTATTGTGCACAAACATTTTCAAATAACCACACACTATCCTATCTCAAAAAAGGCCTTTTCAACAGTCAAATGATACACCATCCCAGGGCCTTCAACTCTGTACACATTATACTGCATAAATCATCTTGCCTTTCAGTACATCTAAGCAATAATTAACTATAGACTTTGGCCTATTGCCTTTTTTTTAAAACAAAGACCAAATTTCAAAGAATATTTTGACACCTTGAACAAAAGATGATGAAGTTCATCAAAGTAGTCAGAAACTAAATCATTCTCAAAGCCGCGCATGTCTTGGTTAATTTACAAACTTCAATGAATGACCACAAACGGGATACTTTTCGGGATACAGGATACTCTTCGAGGCTTTCACCCTCTGTATTTAAAGTAAGTCTGTAGAAGCCACCGACCAAAACGATTTCCTCCAAGCTCGAAACCAGGAACATGGGGTAATCTCCAAGGTCTCATTTTCTCAATCAAGTCCAAGTGACTTTCTAGAATTGAGGTTTTCTACAGAGAAATGGAATTCAAATTAATACAATATAGTAAAACAGCAAAAAGTATTGAAAGTACAAAGAGAAATCAACAACCTGTATTCTTGGAAATTTGAAATATAAAACAATTGGGAATATCAATTTGTTATTAGACTATCTTATCTTTGTCATTTAGATGCCGATTAATTTGTATTAGAGCCCGATCAGTTAGTCACGGATGGACATTTGACAAATTTCGAAAGTTTGAAGGCCTGTAGAAAATAAGTATTTACTTGAAGAAAGCTATTCTATGTTTCATTGTGAAGGGCATCACTATAAAGGAGTTGAAACATGATAAAATTTGGTTGCCATGGTTGCCTACTGAAATTATAATCCTTAAAATGTTCAATGTCACGGATGAACAAACTGCCTACTCTTAACCTATCAGGCTCATTACCTGATATTACTTATTACTTATTTGCAACTCAAAAAGTGCACAATTCCATCAAACATATTCCTCCCTATCTCATTAATTTTTATTATGCATTTTATTTTCTAAAAGATATAATGTTCAGTTAAAAACAAAAAAAGGTGATTTAGATCAATCATCCTGGTTTATCCAAAGTTCTCAGCTTTGAGTAATTACCATACAGAGAGTTCACGGACACCAAAGTCACACACCTGTAGCAATAAATTCATGCTGCATATATGATAAAAATAAATATTAAAAAAACAGAAGTCTTAAGCGGAAGTTCAACTGCATAAGGGATATATCAAATACACAAAATATTACATTATTTTCATTTCTTTATGGGGTCTCGATGGGAAAAGAAAAATGTTAGTTTACTCTTTGTCTTGCAGCTGCTCTTAAATTTAAAACAATTGTTCCCTCAGGTATAACCTCCTGAGTGATTATTAATCCATGAGGAATAATTGTTTCCTCTGACTTATAAAACATCTAGAAGAAAATACATATGACAGATTTCAACACTTCTTGTCTGTTTAAATAGTTGTTAGTCAAGTGTGTAAGCTGTGACCCAGTTCAGGTTGTCAAAATAGAAAATATTCATGCTATGCTATGCTATTCTATGCTATGCTGTTCTATGATATGCTATTGGTAAGATAAACAAAAGAATTCTATACTAAATACCATCCATCACACAATACAAACTTAACTACCACTGCACAATAAGAGTAAATTTGTTATTCAGTAAACTTGGGATAGAAAACACGGAGGGTACTATAAACATTAAAACCAGTTAAATTTCTGCTATAATAAAAGTATAAAAGTCATAAAAGTCATAATAATATTCGATGCATTGATAATACAGCGATTCATAAGAAGAATTGTGAAACATCATACACAAGTCATGACATGTCAACCCTATGCTCAAAGGAAAACAATATGCACTTTCTAAAAAATTAGTAATCAACTTGAATTTATTAAATTAATATTAATATAATAAAAAGGTAATATTTTCAAGGACCACCCCCCCCCCCCCCCCCATCCAGTTCAATTTCATTAGAAAATGGTTCAAGTTTATTAGAAAGCAGTCAAACTTCTTCTTCAGGAGCATTGGAACTTGTGCAGGAAAAACAAACGGAAAGGAATGCAATTATTTCAAAGAAGGTTGAATAAATTGTTCTAACAATATCAACAGTTTTTCTAACTAATTTACCTTATAATGCTAGTGCCATACTGCCTGTAAGCGCCAGTGTGTTTTGATGTCTACTAGCTGCTCAGCTAATCAACATACCACCAATATTTAGTTCCAGCTAAATGATATGCTCCATCTAAGCATGACCTGCATGGTTTTCATCTCAGGTATGTCCTAATCACGATCTTAAATCAATTGTTCAAACAAAATAAAGATATACATAGTCACATGGACCGAGACAGGCAGAAACAGCAAGAGAGATAGAGTGAGATGGGAAAAGAGACAGAAAGTTGTTCGTGTTTGGGCAGGTATTTGATATTTAGCAGATCAGCATAAACAAAAACAACTGGCCTGTTAAAGAGAATATTCAGATCTAAAGTCTGTAACAATTACCAAATAATGAATTATTCTGATAAGGCCGACTGGAGTCCCTAAATCTGTAGTGATTGCATCAATACTATGGTGTATATTTACATGCAGGTAAAAATCTAAATAGTTGCGGTGTTGTTGTTTTGTTTTTTTTAGTAATGCTATCAAAATATTTGTTGTAGTTGGTTGATACCATGGATTAAATCCTCATGAACTGCAAGAGTTCTGAAGAAAATGTTTAAAACAGTGTGATTAAGTTCTTCCTGTATATAAGTTATCTACTGAAGATGACAAATTAGTAAATTTCTTATTCAAACTTTTTTTTTTAAACCTATCATTATGCATTAAAGTCATCTTCTTTAACTCCATTGTTTCCTCAAAACTCTTCTGCATATGTTTAGAAAAAGTGCAACCCGAGTTGACACACAAGAGGAATGTGTTCACTTTGCATGCAACTGTTTTTACTAATACCCTTGCATGTTTTAGTGCTTCATGGATAATGTTTGGTATAACCTACTTTAAAAAAAGAATATCAGCTTTTTGCTACAGGCCTGTCAGAAATGTTTCAAAAGGATCCAAATCCTTAGAACACTAAATAATGTTCTTCATTGTGATAACTGCATAATGCCACAATGGTCTTGCAAAATGTATATAAACCCTACTTACACATAAGCCCTACCATTCTATGGTTTCTGAAATGTTGCCAGTTATTCTTAAAGTGATTTGGTACTGTGTAACTTTGTAGAGGCTTGATAAAATCTGAGCTGCCTGGCCTTACATGCTATCAGTGTATGTAATATGGTGTAAAAATGAAGCCCAGGAAAAAAAAAAGCACTTCAAAATCATCATGTGCTTCACAAAAGTAAACATATGCAAGTGACCGGAAATGCCAGACTCATTTTTCCCCATAGACTCAGTGTGAGACTAAAGCGTATGGCCATACGCTTTCTTAAATGGGAGTATTCAGTCAAAGATATCTTAATAATAGCATTATATATTTGAAAACCTTTATATGCCTCATATATTCATCCTTCTGAACATCATTATACAAGACGGATATCAAAATTCAACAATTTATTAAATCAAGCCTCCACAAAGTTACCGAATCCCTTTAAATCTGACACTGCTTCAAGATGTGTGATAGACTGCTCGTTAAAGAAGTGAAGGATAGGTCAGAAAAGGTATAAAAAAGAACCAGACTAGATGTCACAATACAACACACTTACTGCACAGGGAGAATTGTTGTAGCTGCGATTGTCTTGCTGAATGACAACTCGCGCGTCGAGGTCAAACAAATTAACACTAGATCTTTCCTTATGCTCTTCTCAGTTTGAAAGTATTAAAGGCATACATTAGAACACATAGGAGAGGATATAAGTCAGCTTAAAAGGGGTTTCAGGGAGATGATAATAAGGGTACATGACAAAGGAAAGATCCCAGGGGTATCTTTTGGACATGGAAAAATGTCATGAATAGAGCTGTAATTTCAAAACGAACGCCACCCACCAATACAATTGTCAGCCTGTAATATCAATTTGCCAGAACTACAACTGACAAATCACATTTTGTATGGTTTGCTTTATGAATAAACAAGAAAGTCGGTCAACTTCAAATATGTGGAGATTTTATAGTTCCACATCTACCTATGATTTAATCGGGCTACAAAATGAAAATGTCTTGATGTAACCAAGGAAACGAAAGGAGAAGATTTGACCATGTGTCTTTAAAAGTTAAGTCTGTTTTAAAGGTAAATCTCTTAGTACAGAAATTTTGAGCATCCATCCAAACTGGTTTATCAAAAGCTGCTCAGATTGAGTGATGGACTGTGAATGCATGCTTACAGACAGCTTGAGGTCAACTCAAATTAGCAGGATTGTAAAGTCAGATTTCTCAGACAATATATTTGCAAGTGTAACATTTTGGGTCAGTTCACTGTACTGATTGTTGTTGATCTCACCAATGATCAGATGTGTGTATAACAGAGTACATGGGGATTATTACTGAAATGATTTGGGGTGATTTCTATATATGACTGATTTGTAGGGAAAGAATGCAAGGTCTTGGCCATTGGTCACTTATCAGGTTTCTTTCACAAATTATATTGTCAGCCACCTGCAGCTGACCTGGAGTTGTACTGTAAACAGCATGGATACTAATGGCAAAGGTAATAGAACAGGCAATATTAAAGGTACTGAATCTTATCAGTTCATTTTTAGCATGCACATGTTAATCACGGTTTTTCCCCCCTAATATCACAAACACAGGCTGCACTGTCACACCTTTCATGTCATCTAAGAAAAAAAAAAAACCTTATCGTCCTTGTCCAAATAATGTATTCCCAATCATATAATCCATGAATTTTCTGCAAGCAAATTCTGCTTGGGATTCCAATCAGAAGACATTTCTAAATATTTACAAATAATATTTGCCAAAGCTCAGATCTGTAAAAAGAGATCAATTCTTTTCCTACAGTTCTTGTTTCATCTAATGAGCATGAAAGTATTCTGCATATTAAATTTAACTGATAATTAATCTATGTTTGATGGGGTGAAACACTTGGCTACCCGTAATCAAAACCAAGTAAGGGTATTCTATCATGAGCCTTGAAATAAAGATGCAATAATGAAATCTTAGAAATTGTCATTCTAAAGTGAGTGCATGAGGGTCACCATTAAAAATGGATAACGGATCGGCGACATCCTAATCTTCCCACTTCCTGGGTTTCACCTAATACAATGTACCACCCATGCTAAACACCCTCCCATCTTGATTGCTACAAATCTCTTCACATACACTTGGCTTAAGAAATACAATGTTCTCCAGCTTACACAAAGCATCTGACATGATATCAGCAGATAAGCGTACATCCTATCTCTCCCCCCATTGGTGACCGCAATACAGGTGCTTCCCCAACCCCCTGGTAGTCCTATTGTCGTCTGTTGTCTCTCAGAAGAATTGAGATATCTAACTGATTCACGGGGTGTAAGAGTTACAGGAGCGTATCGATTCTTAAAAACCACATCCCCAGTCGGTATTCAGTATCCCCATCCTCCATTGTCTCTTCATTCAGTTTGAAAATGTTGGTACAACATTGCAACTGAGCATACAGAAGAAGTTTCATGGAAAGTTGATCTCATTAGATATTATGGCCTGGAGTCCTTACCTCTACTAATTCAAACAAAATGTGTATAACCAATGAAATAACGCAAACTCTGAAATATGGTCATATTTTCCACATAATATGGTGAATAAATGTTATTTCTAGTGGAATAATTCAAACAGACAGTAGTCTTTATATACCTGTTGGAAAAAAACAGATAGGTGTGCATGCTTAGAATTTCCAAATAGTCCCAACAGTATATACACTATAAAATTTCTGACAAACTAGCCCTGTCTGCAAGCAGAAATAAAATGTTTACATGTACCTCCTAATCATTTCATTATTTTCTATGAAATAATAGCTTTTTGTTTTGTTTCTAAATTGCAGTCTAAAGTAGGAGGTAGCTTAATGTATTTTTAAGCTTCTTTAGCTCTACTGTTAAAAGACAATGAGTAGAACACAATCAGTAGTGGGTGGGGGGAAATTTTCACAAAGTAATCACTGAGCTTTCTCCTTTTTTCCATACCAGTATAGACTCTAAATCTCAATCATAATTAAATATCAATCTGTATGGCAAGCCCCTTTCAAATATAATAATCACCAAAGACCCATGAGAGGTCCAATTAAAGCCATTCTTCTATGACAACCACAATTTTCCCCATCTTATCTATGATGTTTTCATGGACATCTAAAACAAAACCTTCCACAAGGGTGGGGGCATGAAGGCAGGCACAAAGGCAGAAATATAAGAGAGCTTTGCAGGGAGTAGCAGACCGTTCAACCAAGGCTTGGATTTATACGATTCCTTTCAAATGTCACCAAGTGTCCAGACCTGCAGTCTGAAAATGAAGTCATCTGTAAGGGCACTTTTTATTCTTCAAAGATATCCGTGATTCCGAGTGGTTAATTCGGCCGCCTTTGTACGGTCACACAGGAGCTGTGCTCTACTAACGGAGCGGAGAAACATGTGAAATAAGAAGCATATTCTCTGTAAAACTAACCCTTTCCCAAAGCTGGAAAGGCCAACTGGGGTAAATGATCATTATCAAGATTCAAATTCATGATACAAATTCCATCCAATAACAAGCAGCAGCTAATCCTTCATTTGTCCACAGCCAACAGAATCAATAAGATAACTACATCATGCCAAACACTTGGTCTTACACCAAAAATTTAACTCAGATGTCCTTTGATGTCAACGGGATATTTTCTGTGAACACACGGTTGCAGTAATACTGAACATTAGGTAGAAAATGTTGATTTCTGTACATCATTATGCTTCACAAGGTTTCACAATTACTTTTGCAAGCCTTTACTGATGATTCATTTGGTGGCTCTGAGAGGTAAAAATTAAAAACTCCGGAAAAGTTTGACCACTTACATTTCTTTCTCCTTCCACAATAGTGCTGTTTGGTTGAATTGGAATGATGTTCTCTGAGCCTTTCCCTGCGGTGTCCCTTCTTCTTCTCCGCAAACCTGATTCTTGATGAATTTACCGAACGTCTGTACACTGCATGTGGGACTGAAGGAGAGGTGTGGTCTGCTGGTACCAAATGCTTCGGGAGGGGCTGGATCATAAAGTCTTCGTCTTTTGTCCTTATCAGGCCATGCTGCAAAGATAAAAGAAAAACGGAGATATAGGAATAAAGTTATAACTCCTTGATCTTATATTCTGCAATTAAAATTATCATGAATTTTAACAAGAGTCCTTAAAGTGTACCTATCACCTGAAAAAATAATTTTTTTACAGCTAGAAAGTATAAAATCAATCTCGAAGAACTTTATCTGGCATAAAAGGATAACATGAAAATGCTCGCGTGGAACCGAACTCCGAGTTTAGTTCCGCGCGAGCCCTTATCTTGGCGAGCGCGTACGGGTGTGTCGAGTAATCTAATCACGACTTGGTTTTACACTTATAGAGTGTAATTAAAATTGCAATATCTCTTTATAGAAGTAATATTTAAAGCCCATATTTTGAATATGGTATAACGACATGGATCTTCTAACATAAAGAGCAAAATATTTTTGGTGATTGGTACCCTTTAATGAACTTGAAACTGCAGGAGTACAAGTAAATTAAGTAACAACAATGACTCCTTTCATGTAGAATTTGTCAGTTACAAGTAACTATTTAAAGCACTTCACACCATATAAAATTCAATTCTTAGTTTATATTACAGGCAGAAGATTGAAAATGATTTTTATGACAGGTTCCACCTAATCAAAGCCAGGGTTATCTCTTATATTGTTTTTGAAATGTAAACACAGTGAAGCTATGTTTATACAAAAGTTATACCGCATAAGGAAAGTCATACTACTTTTCAGAATAAAAGTTCTCATTACAGTTTGAATCTGCATAGGAAAGCATAGTAACCTGTTTGATGGTAGGTCATTGAACTCAACAAGTAATTTAACAAGCAGCACATGTGCAATATAGAAATGAAAAGGGCATGCAGCACATGCATTATCAAGTTAGATAAATAACAAGAAATGGATTTATAGCCTTGAGGGTATGACTGCCAGCTTGAACAACATCTGGTAATGACATAGAATGTCCATTACCAGCTGAACATTTGGGTAAGTATGACAAGGACACCATACCTACAGTGGGTATCTGTGTGTACATTTCATGCTTCCACCCCAAGCATAACTTTATAACACAAGTATAAAAAAAAAAAAAAGTTGAACAAACCAGGGGACAGTTTCTCCCATAGGAACATGTGTTACAAAATTAACAAGCATTTCAATGTGATATCCACGAACTTAGACTTATGATGGTTTTGAGAAACCAGCCACAGATATCTACTAACCCCATTCATGCATGTATATTAGATGATCTATGCTCTATAGATTCTCTACATGGAAATGTAATAGCTAAATCTTGTTTAATCAACTGTGATCTGATATACTTCACAATGGAAGATGTTTGGCATTTTGCCACAAGAGGAATTATCAAGTGTGTCAAGAACATGCTTTTCCAAAAGTTTGGACCTTAGAAGTCCTATAGAGAAATCATCAACAGAGCAACTAGAGCAACCAGGACAAAATAGGCTGATACAAAACACAATGGTTCAACTTGTAAATCGAAAACATATTTTGAAAGGTTCTGAAACAATGGAGTATGTGTGATACCTGTGTTAAATCCTCTGAAGTGGTCTTCTCTGAATGTTCTTTAATGATACCATTAACTTGTCCCCTGGAATTCATTTCAAGTCGACACCAATTGCTCCCCTCCTGATCTTAAAAGCACATCTCAAGTTCATTTTATAAGTCTCTTTACCTACACATTCTGGGAGAGTCTGGTATATGCATATACGATCTGAAAATGTATCAGGCATCTTGGAGTACACCTCACAAATTTCCTGACATCACACATTTGAAAACAGCCTTATTGTGAAGCTGGATGGCACATATTTAGGAGAGGACCAAAGAAGCTGTGTATCTCTTGATGGATACCAAAGTTAATTCTGACAAATGATTTTCGATATCTCGGTTGAAGACGGGAAGTAAAATGATGAAGCTGATGAGATGGTTGATGTTCTTTTGTGCTGTCCCAGTTCTAGATAGTGATGGATTGAGTGTTAAGGTGTGTGGGGAGGGGAATAAGTGGTGAGGGATGATGGAATGATGGGTGAAGAAACGGACAGAGAGCAGAGTTTGAGTGCTGGAGGCCTGGATGGTATGAATTTCATGTAATTTCATGTAATCATACTCTTCAACAGAATTTTGAAGTGGGTAGGTAGGGGGTGAAACTCTCCCTGCTACTGAGGTTATTGTCCCTGCGTGTTGTGCTATTTCCACACATGACTAGCAGAGATAATGGCCTATAGAGTACTTCCAGATTGGAGAGTTTCCTGCTGAAGATGTCCCAGCGCCCAGGGGTGTTCCCGTTCTATTTTATCTTCTACCAACTCGCTCAAATACAGCCAGTCCGAACAGCATGAATAGAATGTTACAGGCTGAGCATGCTGCCTGAAGATGTCACAAAAACCCTTACAAGATACCTTTTCTATCAGTATTTACATAACAATAATTCTCTGGGTAAACCATGTGATACATATCTAAAAGGGAATATTGATATGCCATCTTCAAAATATACAATATTTCTTTGCAGACACACAAAAAAAAATCAGTCTTACATTGAAATTCTTTGATTCAAAAGTAGATCAATCCCATGAATAAAACCTTTGACACTGAGTTAATAATCAAGTACCATTTTAATATCAAAAATTACTAAACCATTCTATACAAAATTATATTCCAGGAATATCTAGAGTACTGTACTGGACAAATCAAAGAAATACAAGAAATTGAATACCTTTTTTTTATTACTTGAAAAGACAGACAAAGAAAATGAATAAAAGTCAACCTATAAAACCAAAAAAGCATCAAGGTTGCTAAGACTGAAGCCTGCATGAACAATGCACAAGAAAGATTACTCAAATTGTATTTACCTTGCTATTCAACCTGAGCATTGAGTATATATTTGTCATATGGTCCAAACAGGTGATACAATATCACCTTCATCTTGACTTTGTTTTCACAGGGAAGTAGTTGCCCTTGACGTTTGCTGAAAAAGTCAGAAATGAATGGCTTTCCATTAAATGGTGCCATAGTCAAAGGTTTTGATGAATGCACAGCTCCCTGAATAAATGCATATAATCATTTCACATTTTATAGGAATGTGCATGCAATTCAACCATTTTCTTCTTTTTTTTGATCAGTGAAACTTTGTAAGCAATGGTTAAGGAAATATTGTGATAGAATAAGGAATTTCTTCTTCCAGTTATGATACCAAGCATGATATCTGCACTGATGTATTGGTGAAAGAGTAATATATCATACTACTACAGAGAGTGTATGATAGTGTATTGGTTGTACACCACACATGCTGCAGCTACATTTGCTCGGTGTCAATTTTGTACACTAACCAAATACTAAATTTCAGATGCTACACTTAACCCTAACCCTAAACCTAAGCTAAAACCCTAACCCTACTTTTTTAAAGAAATAAAGCTCATGCAGAGCAATTGTCACCGGAGCCTATGTTGGAGCACCCGAAAGGGGGGGGGGGGGGAAGAGACTTCAGAATACTTTGAGGTTGTGGTGCACTTAGAATATCTAAAAAAAACTGGCAATGATTTTTCAAAGCTTTCTGAAAACTGTGGCATATCTTTGATATTCAAAATCTAATCAATTCACATTCTAGGTTAATCAGATTTTCACCTACTGTGTATTTAGAGTCTTGAGAAAAAAATCTGAAATTGTGGTGAGTAATTGAAATTTCACTTGGGATTAATGTCTGAAGGCTGAAGTAGTTGTTATAAGTAGAGAGGGGAAACTGCCTGGTATATCTAGAAATGTACAACATTAGGGAGGATGGGGGGGGGGGGGGGGGAGGAGGGCTCTGCTTCTTTCACTTATTATCCACCTGTTGTCTGGCTATATCTAACTGTTCTTTTGCATTCATTACTAATTTTTGTCTCTCCTAATAACTTCTCTGGTACAGAAATTTGAACTTTTGAGTTTTGATAATCAAGTTATTAATAATTTATTAGTCATTTTTGAGGCTATTGATCAATGAGTTTCTAAATAGACAATGTTGTAGTTAAAACTAGGAGAGGGCAGCATTCCCCCCCCCCCCCCCCCCCAGTTTTTTAAAGAAAAATCTTGTATATTGCAGTAAATACATGTTCCTGAGTATGGCCATTTTTGTGTATAAAAGTTGGAAACTGTATCCACTTGGGAGTTGATCCTATTTATTTGTTACAGAGATATCATCACTTTTAAATGAAAAAAGGGAACACACATTTTAAGGGAGCTTCATGGTGTTTTCTGATCTTTCACTTTAAACTGGGGCAATCCGATTACATGAAACCTGCTTTAACAAACTCGATCTTGAATTATAAAGTGATCTTGAAAGGAATTAATCAGGAGGAAAATAATTGAAATGGCACTGAAAAAAATATTAATCTTCATGTAGACATGAGTCACTGGTTAGAATGTTTTATATTTAGAACTTTCCGGGGGTGATTCTGTATCAATGAAATTGAAGGAATACTTTGTCCTTACACATGTATAAAATGTGACATTTCAGTGATGAAGAAAAGTTGGCAAAATTCTTGGACTGCTGCATATAGTAGCCTACTTTCTGCCTAACTGTAGTCCATACAACACTGGACTACATTTTGTCCTCTTTTAAACTCTCTTTTAAAACCTTCTTCTATTTCAATGTGCTATTGACTTATTCATTATGATACAGGCCTAACTTTTTGTCCTCATTTCCTTTGTCAATGTTGACTCTAACAACAAGGCTTCAATTTGAAGAAGCCATTAACTGATGACCCTCACTTATATTTATCACCAAATCTTTGCAAATAGCACAGGAATGTTTCGAATCCTTACACATGATGTTCATGAAGGTTGCTCAAGCACTAAAAATGCAAATGTTAAAGATGTAAACAAGATGTTTCAATTGGAAAACATACAATACTGATAATGATTTGATTTTTACAAAGGGATGTGGAAGTAATTTTGCTCTCAAGAGATAATAGATATTAAACCTAATTATAAGATGGCCCCAATAATATCCGCATAATTGAAGCTCCAGACAAAAATATTTGTACAGCTTAGCATCATACAAATGATTATATATCTGAGTACTAAGTGATTCTTTCTAAATAATCCTGTGATCATTGGAGTTTAATGAAATTTCCCTCGCAAAATGTATTTTTAAGAGGAGAAAAACCTATAATTGGCTTTCAATGTGTCCATACTATATACACTCAGAAAAATAGTGTACATATAGTAACATCTCTTTAGTTCTCTCACATTGTAAGTGTGTTAGCAATCTACATGTACTAGAAGGATGCACCCTGGATGCAAGTAACATTTGAAACACAGCCAAACGACCGCGTTTCACTGAAAGTGTGTTTGTAAGACAGATGATCAACAGGCCGGGCATATGTTCCATCAAACATGACCACATTTACCTTGGTTCTTCCACTAGAGAGAGAGAGATGCCTGTCGTCGGTTTCGACAACCTCACTCTCTTCCAGGTTTGCTCAACAAATGACACATTTGACGGCAGCTACCAAAACAGACACATTCATGGAAGACAGGAAGAAAATAGGAGACCACAGACATCAAAGAGAAGTAATTACATCACAGCGACTGTTAGAGTTTCCAAACAATGTAACCCACACCTCCAAAATCCTGAACAAACGCAACGGTAGCGACGACTCAAGGGCATCGTTCGGATTGCATTTTCCGAGGTGTCGCTTTCGTCGCGCGGGTTATTGAGCCGAGAATCTGATTCGCAAACGTTCTTAAACCACAAAGTGCCGACCGAAGAATTTTTGGAGTTCCAGACATTTTGATTTCGTCTGATAAAAATAAAGGAGGATTCACGAAAGATGAGAGGACCGGTGTTTTGACTGGGTTTGTGACAGAGTGAACTATTCTCACTTGACAAGCTGTTGACTTGTATTTAATTGAGTGTGATATTCAAGTTGACTTTTCATTGCCCCCGACACAGGTATCATTCACATAAACATCTCAGGTATAACTGGCTGGCTTCATCAATGTCTGCTACACCATTCATGTTGACCTACAAAAATGATGGAGTACATTCTCGAGGTGACATCCATCATGGTGCGGTGAACAAATGTTAGTGCTGACAGTTTCTCGATACCTGAACTTGACAGCATGCCACTTCTCAAATAGGTCAAACGACATTTATCAAAATAAAAGGGAAAACATCAACAACAGAAAGAATGAAATAACAAACATATTCTGTTAGGGAGAGGGAGAAAATGAAATTGAAAAGGCTTCATAAAGGAAAAATTACTTGACACCATAAGGTTCTCATATTTTATCAAAAAATAGAATATGTCACTTTGATATGGCTGAATGTGGCATTGACAAAAAGACATTGGTGATAACACAGTACATACGATGTCCTCTCCCAGGCAAATCTATCACTGCAGTATATTTTGAAATTCAAAAAATAACAAGAGAAAAGAAAACAGTATATTGAACACTTTTTAAATATTCACCATATTATAATCAGGGCTAGCTATGCCCTCACTTTCATTTTGTAAATGCATAAAATAGAAAACACGTTATTGTGAAATGAATGTATGCACACAAACTGCTACATGTGAATCATAAACATTCGTAGTATAGGACAAACTCCTATACAATTTACAAATCTAAAACCTTATTATTCAACTCCTTGAAGAGTACCATTTTCTCAAAGTATGTATTTGTAGTTGAGGGGGCTATTTTATAGATTTGACCTCATTCTCAAGAGCATAATTATCCAATTTCTCCACTTCTTTCACCAATCTCTAATGACCACTTCTATTAATATCCCATTCACTATATTGCCCTGCCTCTCTCTCTCTTGATGTTACAGTTTCTTGCCAGGTCCCTTACATCAATTTACTTGTTTCTTCTCTTTTATCTAAGTTTACCTTCAATTTCATCTCTCCTCCTCTCCAGCTCTCGCTCCAACAGCCTTCTTCCATCTCCCCAAGTAATATCTATTTATCATGTCCAATAATTACAGCTGATTTGAAACGTCTGCCCTTCGTACACAAGGGTGAAATTGTCTGTTTCATCCACCGCCTTCTCCGAATGTCACAGGGTCGGAATGGCAAATGAAGATGTCAGTTATGACCAGAATCGTATCAACCATAGCATCTTATCAACTTCCAATCTAAATCACAGTTCCCCTAAAGCGCTGGAGATAGGATGCATTCTTGGGAACCCAAAGAAGGATAGAGGAGAGATTTCTTTTACATTTTACCTTCTTAAATTGCACAAGCCTATATTATACATCAATATTATCTTCCCAATAGCAATATTGTCTCAGGGTATCTTGAAAATTTGGGGGGTTATGATTGTAAAAACATAGTGAGAGAAATATGCCTCTTAAAAAAACTCAAAGTGGTCACATCAGCATTTTCCCAAAATAAAGTGTTTAATAAATTTGTTATAAGACTTTTCAAGTAGACTTTTTAAAATCTATACACAACCCAGCCACTTTCATCTTTTCTTTTTAAAAATTTTGATAGTACTTCTGAGCCCATATTCAGCCACAAAAATTTAACCTTAGCTCTCAGTTTTTCTGCATTATCTTGTAGTTTTGAACAACCTTTTCCTACATCAAAGAATAGAGAAGGCCTCATAATTTTTATTTTATTTCACATTCCTCATAAATCAATCCTTTGACAATGATAATACTCATTGTCATTTATGAGCACTATGTCCCTGTTTTGCATCCATTTACAATCAATAAAAGTAGGTTTATTCTCCAGACATACTAACCCCACATTCAGATTCATACTACACAAATTCATTGTATAGCTACATGAAAATTAATGAGTTTTTTCTAGTATAAACATCGTATAATGAAACGCCGTACAACAAAATGTTATGTTGTGTAATGGATATTTGAGCTTCGTTTCAAATGAAAATTCAACGAAGAATCAGGATCCCGCATAGTCCATGACCATCGTATCATACGAAAATCATATAACTAAGCGGGGCAAATGGTAAATGCACGCTGATATGACTGGCCAACTGTGCTCTTGTATCTTCAAGAGATACTGTGACAAAAGCTGACATTAAAGTGACAGTAAACTGAAGCTCCTAAATAGTGCCATCTTTCAACAGGATTTGAGAAGTGTCTGTGCCTCTCATTTTCCCATCATGCCCCATTCTAGTTTGTAAAAGATTAGAATGTACCTCCACAAATTTTTCCACAATGCCAAGTCAAAAACAATAGTTTGAAATATAAACTTTGCCTATTATCCAAACAAGCTGTTTGTCAAAATTCAAAATAAAATGCAATTAATTTTCAAATTATAATCTTAATTTAGCAATCACTGTAAGATGGTGCTGTTCAAGTTCTGCCAGTTTAATGCCACTTTAAAACATTTTGTGTCAGCAGACATCCCCAAACTAGATTCTTCATCCAATGTTTCTTTAACAATACTCTGTTAATGAAGTGTGTATGCCTTTTGCTATATGATGATTCTATATACTATGAAGCTATATGTTTATACGGACTTTGTGTAACTTTTCCGTAGTCTGAACAGGCTATATGTCTATTCTACCACACACTAACCCAACCTTGAGATTAAGCTGACAGCTCACCTTCTAAAGTAATCATAAAATTCTGAGATTCCTTTTGAATACAGTCATGATGAAGGTTATTAGGCCCCAGCAATCACCTGTCTGTCAGTCCAATTGATTGTTGATAATTTTTGCTGGGTACACTAATAAATAGATTAATCTCAAAGTAAATATGACATACTTTTTACAGCTGAACAGGTTGAACTGCCTGAACAAATATGATAGATAGAAATTAACTGCAATGCATTATAATACATGAAAGTCAGAAGGGGGTTATATCTGTATGAAATGACATGATTCAATGCCCTTCAGGCGCTCATCAGACATTGTGCAATGTCTAAAAATTGTGTATTTTACATAGTCTCAATCCTAAATATGACCAAAGTTCATGACAAAAAAGGTTTCATATTTACTCAATACAACATTAATCACATTGTCAATATATTTAAATAACATTATGGCAGTTAATATTCTTCTAACATATGCTCCCTGGTAGAGTGGAGAGTGAACACTGTAAAGTGCAGAACCATAACTGAATCCAGTGACTGGGGTAATAATGCACTGTAAGTGCTTTGGGTAGTTATTAGTAACTGGTAAAGCTCTATATAAAAACAATTATTATTGTTGTTATGACATTCGTTATATCAAATATATGAATGAAGAATCTCAAGACATATATATCTCTAGACTAGAAGAAAGTGTTGATCCCTTTAAATACCATCTTAATTCCTTCCAGCATAATCAGGAAGGGCAGATCCAGGATTTTGTAAAAAGAGGGCGGGCCACAACTCCTAAGTAAAAATTCTGACAAGCTAAAAGATAAAGGTTCTCACATTTTTCAGGTGCTTTTTTTGATCAAAAATTTGAAACTGGGATGGTGTACTTAATGTATGCCACTTGGGTTTTGAAATGGGGTAAGGGCGAGTTGTGTTCCCCCCCCCCCCCCCCCCCTCTCCCACCAAATTTTCTGGAATCATTAGGGATCATTTCACCTTGACCTTCATCTGAACATGCTGAATGACACACCTTTGCCAGACACATAGTCAGGAAAAGGAAAAATGTGTCATGAAAGTGTTTTACATGAAGACGTTTTCCTTCATGCTGAGGTTACATAGCAACCCCATCCTGAAGCCGAATAGAATTGAATGAGAGACAAATTAAACATATTTTGAACCTAATCTTGCTCACGAAATTAAAAGAATTTTAATGAAGAATCATAATTTTCTCCCTCCTCCTTCTCACCAGGAAAAAAAGTATTTTCCAATTTACAAGACAACTTGTTCATGAATTATCAACAAAGAATTTAAGTGTGTTTAAGTCAATCGGATACTGTTTTAAAGGTAAGGTAATATTGGCAAGTTTGAAACTTGTCACAATGTTTGAAAATTTCATAAAATCACAACTTTTGTGCCATCAGTATTCTGATCAAAATCAAATTGCCTTTGCCTTTTTTTCCTAAGTTGTCACATAGAACCACTTATTTCCAACTTCCTAACATTTTCAAAACATCCTTATATAGTTGAAATAGATAGGCAAATCTGGCATGACCCTGATATTCAGTCAGGAACCTGAGATGTATCTACAATTGTGAGCATACATTTAAAAAATATGATGTTCTAAAAAATTAAATATAGATTAATATTCTTCAAGTCTAAAATGAAGAGAAAAAAAGATCCAAAAGGAAGTATAGACTGTGCTTTTGAGTTCAGGTGGAAATGCTTCATTTCAGCACTTCTCAAGATCACCTGAAATTGACCTTGTCATGTTACTGAGCATGGATATTTGCAATTCAATCATATCATATTTGTAAGGCATACTCTAGGCTTTAAACATGGGATCAAGAAGAAGTGCATGAATCATACATGCATTATGAATTAAATTTAAATCGTGATTTATTTACTTTTAGATTTGCTGAATTTCAAGGCCTTATAAATCCACAAACAAATGAGAAATGAAGAGTGGAAACGGACTTGAGTTTGAAGACATTTCTTTAAACGAAGCAGTATATTGTTTTCATATTGTGCAGAAAGCTTGCTGTAGTTGTAGAACATTTTACATTATTAACATAGCAATATCAGAGGTGTAGATACCACAAGCCAAATAGACCACAAAATTGTTTCATGAGCCTACTTCATTATGCTCCAATGAATTGATCCATTTTTCTTTTTACACAACACCCAAACCACAGTAGCGGAGAAAGCAAACATAAAAAGGTGCCCTGTATTTGGGTTAAGACCTTTTTGCATAAAAAGCATCTAACCCTGACTGCTGAATGCACCCAAAATAACAATAAAACAGCCATTCTCTCATTATTTATGGCAAACAAAAACCTAGAATGATATGATATGGGGTTTGATAAAAACTGCTAAATCCGAGTTGCTGTGTGGTCAACTGAAATTGAAAAGATGCTATATTTTACACCCAACTTCCAAGCCCATTTTTCTTTGCTGATTTATTTCCATATTGAAGGCAAAATAACCCTGGAATGAACTAGTGTGTGGGCAAAAGTCATTTTTTTCTGGTTGAGACTTAATTTACGAGACTAAAGAATAGGCCTTTAAGCAAAACAACATATCCTTTTGGCACTTATCTCTTACTTAGATGTGGACTCTTTCTTACACTATTAATCTCCACTTATAACTTTGTTCATTATCAACTGTATATCCTATCTCTCTGTCACTCTCTCCATAAATATACCATGGTCTCTATCTCTCTCTCTCTCTCCCCCCCCCCCCCTTTCTAGAATTTCTCTCTCCCTCTCTATATTTTCTCACTCCTCTTTCTCTCTCGCTCTCTCCTACTGTCTCATTCTATTCCCAAGACTTCTACATCTTTTTTCCTTCTTTTCTCTTAGTCTTTAGCTCAATCTCTTCACTTCCTACACCTTCTCTCAAAATCCATTTTTCCGTTCATCAAAACCAGGTCTCCACTGTGCCTCGAATTGACACCTGCTGTCCTGGTGCTTGGTGGTAGGTGAATTTGGTGAAATAAATAGAATTGTGTGTGTTACACTCACCAAACCGTTTCAATAAACACGCTACCCAAAGACCCAGACAAATCACAGTAGGAGCTGATTTGAGAAATGTCTACTTAAACCTTTCCATTGTCCACCATTCACTTTGTTTCGATATGGTTTTGATATGAACCGTAGAAAGAACATTATTTTCCCTCATTTCCTTTCTTCCTTTTCCGCACCCCCCCCCCCATTTTCTCTCTCTCTCTCTCCCCCCCCTCTTCTCTCCCTCTTTCTCCTCCCCCTCTCTCTCTATTATCAACTTCAACATGTCCCATTTGCATCCTCTCTCTCTCTCTCTCTCTTTCATCCAAGCCCTGTCATCTCGTCTGCTGCGAGCCAGAAGGACATTTACTTCAGTAAACTTTCATGAAACTGCTGCAAATTCTGCAAGTGATTCAGATTTGCGGAAGTTTTGAATTTACTGTATAACACTAAAATTCAGCAACTGGCCAATGTTCCTTGCCCCAAGAAAATGGCAGTCGATGACAATTTGAAAACTTCAGTTGACAAAAGTCTCTGATTTTAAAGTTATGGTATCTCACAGAGTGAGAGTTAACACCCTTCGGACTCTCATCAGACGATTTAATTGTTTTGTTTTTCTTTCTTCACTTCATCTTTCCATCTATGTCATTTTCACCTCCTGATAACATCCCATACCCTCATCCTGCATCTAACCACTTTGCCGTAAATGGCCACCCAATGATTTTGTTGTTTTTCCAGCATGATACCTGTGAACATTTTGTTTTGATTATCAATTTCATCATTTTTCCTGTTTTCAATTTCAAAGAGCTGAAAATGTGCAGAAAAAATAAATTTGAGTCACAGCTGAAGTACTTTCAATAACAATTTCCTTGTCACATGTCCCTCTGGAGAATCAGTTTCACATTGCTTTTTGCACTTTGAATTGTACTTTTGTGTAGTATTGACAGTGTTTTGACTCCACTCAAACACTCTTACTACTTATTCCAACCCATGACTTTTCATGAAATGTCTTTAAAAAATATACATTATAACAAGGCAAAAATTATGACAATTTACAGTTCAAATTATGATTTACAAAATGGAAATAGTCCACCATGATTATGAACAAATATGAAAGTGTCATTTAAAATCAAAAATGAAATTCTGTAATTATGGAATATGTGTGCTTTCAGCAAATTACCTCAAAGACTCAAATCCACAGACAGCTTCTCTATATGATTCAAATCTCAAAAGTGCTTTCTTCCCCCAATGGACTCCTATGGAAGAAGTGGCACAGCAGATAATGTATGGGTAAAGATGACATTATCCAAATATTTGACCCTCTTGTAATGACCACCTCTAAAAAAAGAAATAATTCTGGAAACTGAACCTCAATTTCAATAGGTCTTTCAGTGTTTCCTTTCACTTAACAGCATTCTCTGGAATTTTGCAGGAAAAGGGGAAGAGAAAATCTGTTTGATATTTGGTACATAGCAACGAATAATGCTATTAACCTATTGACATGTTATTCAAGTTCTCTTATTCCAACGTCCTTGCATAAACTTCATGTACAGGTTGGATCAGTAGGAGTCCATACTAAATGGAGATGTGAGAGTGGGTTACTGACAATGACAGTTCTGAAAGGGTACTAACCCACGAGACCATCAACAATGTTGGTCTTTTGAAGTCTCAGAAAAGTTGACAAAAGGCCCACAAGACTGATGGCCCACAAGATTAACAGCCCCTGAGACCAACATGTCGGTTATGTGCTGTCTTTTTCGAGGGTTCACTAGACCAACATCGGTCTCGTGGGCTGTCAGTCTACTGGGATGTCATCGGTTCTGAAATAGACTGTCACCTTTCTAATGGGAAGAAATATTATCATTTTGATTAATACTGGAATCCGGAACCTCTCCGCATTAGAAGCTGGCCGGAATAACATCAAATGTAACATTTCTTCAATCGATCAAAATTTTGAAAAATCTATAATATACATGTCCATTTCTCAATTCATCACATTTACATTACATACCATACCACTCAAATTTGAGTACTGTTGAAGACTATGGAATGCACCACAGTATGTAGGACCCCTACTGATCTCGTTGAATATTTATCAGCATTTGCAGGTCTCTTAGATTGATTTCTCAACATGTGTCTCTAAATCCACATCTACTTTGGACGTGACAGCCTGTAATGACACTAAACCACAAGATTAGGAAAACAAAATTGCGACTTTTTAAATGCAAAGTTCAGAACCTGTAATTGCCAATCACACACTTGCTATATATAGATGTTTGAAATGTTGTTTTGGTGGGTCTCTGAAACGTTATCTGGGCAGAAAAGCAGACTTCTCAGGCACTTATCTGTTAATGCTAGATGACTTCATTAGCTCTACGCCAACAGATAGGAGCTTGACGAGGGGGCTGAAAGTGCGTCAGAGACGTGGCATGCCCCAGAAGACTGTCAAAGGTGTGACACCGATCGTTCTTTATCATCACAAACTTTTTAGAAGTTGTTAATGATCGAGATCTATTTTAGAACGAATGAAAGTGGATAAACTCTTGATGGGTTTTCCTTCCCATAACTTAAGATAGAGTGGAGATGGACATTCCTTAGAACTGAAATAAAGTCGACTGCTTCCTGGCAAAAAAAAAAAAGGTTCTCCAGATATACTTATGTCCAGGTTTAACCTGAATCAAACGTAGAGCCCTTTCGATCAGTTTCACAACATACATTTTTCATTGCAAGGTTTTTACTCCCTGCCTTTGGGCAAATATTTTTTGAACAACTTTACAGAATTGTCCACTGAGAGACAAAAGGGGTTAAACACCCTGCTAAGGCACATGATTTAATGCCCTTCTGACTCCAAGAAGATGAAATATGAGCAATGTTGAGGACTTGTGTGATTTTCAAAGATAAGAACATGAGTCAGGCTTAAATGATTGCCAAGGTAGAAATGCTTAATGTACCAGCGTACTGCAAATTCTTCTGCTCAGTACTAATGAAATAATTTTATTGACATACTTCACCCTTTAAATATATATTTATTGCTACTTGAAGCTGAGGAAAGGTGAACCTGGAAAAAAGAAGGACTAGCCTTGGTTTAGCACTTCACACATGAAATGAAATACCTTTGGACCTAATATATGCCATGCTGGACTATTTCTGGATGTCTCGACATCTAATTAAGGAACAGGAGGTAAGAGTTGCAAGAAAACCTAATGAATTTGAACCTAAAACTCTACATGAAGTACTTTACCAATACATATTTATCTGGGCACCTGCTTATTCATAAAACATTGTCAGTTCTAAATAGATGTACATGGACTTCACTCACAAATATTAGACCAGAATTTAGAAGTGATCAGTGATGAGAAATCCCCTTGATTGGCAGCAAGAGTCAGGACCTTGCTTCCGAGACCTGCTCTCCGATTAGTAACAAGAAATGTCACTTTTCAACGAGTCTCCACTGGAAGTGATCGGATTATGCTTGACTTGATGTTTCTATGGTTACAAATTATCAGTGGGAAGGATTAGATTCTGCAAATTTTGAGTCAACATGAAAAAAGTGTGAATTCAGTGGTGACAATGAAAAATTGAAGCACTGAAGATCCAGACCACATAAGGTCAGCCCATTCCCCTCAATCCTCTCCAAAGGCTCCTTTTATAAAGATATATTCCATCCCTGGTCTCCAGGAAACAATCAATTAGGGCGAATATTAACCTATTGACAAATCAGGGTAGGCTTCAAACAAAAACAGCTGTTAATTGTGATGAATTCACTTACTTTTTACATGCATTCTAAACTCTAAACCCTTGTTGATATTCCACTTAGACTTGCAAATTCTCTTGTTTAGCTGGTTCTAAGACACAATGGTCAGGTGACAATTGCTGCACAGTCATTACCAACACTAATCATATTTCTAACTTCAACCCTAGACCCAACACAAGACCTAACTCTGATGCTAAACCTAATCCCAAACCTAACCCTCACCCTATTTCTTTGATAGAGTCCGGAGCAAATGTCGCCAGAGCAAATGTCGCCAGGACCAAAGTCAGATTACTGTTGTTCTATGTGCTGCTCCTTAGAGTCTCTCACCTACATGGAAGCTTCAATCCATGAAGGTTTCTACCAAGGGTTATGGTGATCCCCCATCAAGGTTCACATTTTATCACTTTTATGCATCTAAAAGACTGTCAAAGCAAACAGGAGCTACAATTCCCATTCATCATGATGTCATAAACCCTCAAATGTCCATTAAAGAGTCCGTGTTTATAATGAAATCATCCTCAAGATCGCTTAACCTCTAAAAAGGGATGAAGCAGGCAGAGTTTTCAATGCTGCATTGAAAAAGAAGATTTGTTAATGTTTTCTCTTTGCCTAAGACTTCAAAAGAATGGTGTCATTCAATCTGCTGGGAGGGGGGGGGGGGGTCAAGTTATGTAGAAAGATAAGGAAGGATTGGTAGAAATGGAGAAGGTGCATTATCATCTTCATCTTTTTTTTTACTCCAGATGTTATTTCCTGCACCCCTTAGAGTATCATTAGGGGGAAAGCAAAAGTACAGTGTGTGTTTTAAATAAATATTTATAAAGAAATCCATAGCCCACTTGTGTAACATTTTTCATTTTCAATGTCATGGAAAGGCCTGCGGTTGGGAGTGTACTGAGCCATGACATAAATGTTTAGACCTGTAAATAACATTCCTATGTCACCATGAAATAGGATGAACCATCTATCTAGATGTCTGCAAGATACACATGCGACCCAATGCACCACAGATGGTCATAAGTACGTCACACTGGACCAAATATATTCACCAAGATAAATTCATCCAGGGATATGGATCTCAGTGGAATAGCTCATTCTCGTACTTCCCTTTGCATGGAAATATTTAGTTATAAGAGAGTTTCAAGTCCCATTGTGACAACATATATTCCTCATTGGTGGTTCTGCATTGGAGATGTAGCAAATTTGCCATAACGGAAAGCACTGTCATGCCGTTATTGGCCCTCATCATGTACAAATGGCCTTTTACCGTTTGTTGGCATTTGTGGTTCTCTATTTACCCATTACACCTTTTCCATCATTTTACATAAGAAAGATAACTTGTAAACCAAGAAACCTTCGAAGGACAATGGCCATATTTTTCACAATGTTTATTATTGGTTGACTTTTCTTTCCACTCTTTTGTGTGGGGAGGTTGAGTTCCTCACTCTTTCCAGTGGGTCATTGATATCCAGAAGGACGTTGACTCACATCTGACTATCATCAGACAATACCATTTCATAAAATTAGGCTTACTGGTAAATCTAGACTCACAAACAGAAATTTTTCTTAAGTGTATCCAGGCCTAAATCCTGATTCTACAATAAGAGATGTTTTAATAAACGTTTGTATATTTCTCCTTGCAGGTACCGACATAGATTTATTGAACTATATGATATATGGGATCAGGAACAAATTTAGATTTCTTGTGCTATCAATCCATACAGTTGTGCAGGAAATAGCCAAGTTCCTGAAATATTGTTATGATAGCATAATTGGATATGACTTCTTGCAAAACCAAAAGTAAGGAATGACATCTGCCCTAGGTCCTCCTCTCCACCAACACATATTGGTCCCACATGGACACAACAGGTGGTGGCAGAGATTTGACGTGTCCTAGCAACCGTATCCAGTCCTATATTTCTAATACATAGAAAACTCTTTTTCTGGCAGTTTGAGTCGCAGCATCTTTGATGGAGAATGGTCAGATGTAAAATGTGCAGTACAGGAAGGAGCGGCAAGATATATTGATACTCGTAAAGTTGCCGTGAGAGAAAGTCTTTAAAGGCAAACGTTTAATACCTATCTAGGGATCAAGCCAGCTAGAATGCCTTATTTCAAAAGCCTCAACATTATTAAGGATTCTAAAAGCTTCTAAAATTAAGGCATGTAGTTGTCACATGCATAAATTTTGAGGCTTTTGAAATATGTTGAATTGTTCAGAAAGTGTCATAGAATAGAAATCTTCTTTTGCAGTTTCTTTTATAAGTTTATGAGACTTTACATGTGAGGATGATAAGGTGCTTTCACAAATTACACATGCTCAATTGCCAGCTTTTCTACTGATGCACAAAGTTGATGAATGGCCAGGGCTTATGTTATACAAAGCATGATAAATGTGTCTCTCCTTGATTTAGCTCAAGTCAGTCTTCTTCGTTTGTCAGATTATCTCTTTATTCTGGCCTGTATGTTCACAGCTTACACCACAGTCACACCACAAAGGCCGACGCCAGCCAGACAACAGTCCGAACAGAAAATTACATTGCCACCAATGGCCAGGAATCGGTTTAGAGACGGTGTGGGGTCAGTTTGGCGATGTGACTGTGGCGTCACATTGGGCGGTCACCTTAATTTGGAATACCAACAACAACAACAACAACAACAACAAAGAAAAGAAAAGTTAACATAACACTGCTGAAGGAAAGCAACTTCATGTAGGCCTTCAGGTAAAAAAATACTCTTTTGTTCATGTCATCATGAATTAGAGAAAATAGTGTATTCTGTAGAATACAAGTGATGAAATCTTGTTCACGAATACAGGCAGCTGTAAGAAGACTTGCAGTTATAGAAAATATACAGTATTTTAGCATCACTATCATTTTAAATGAAATATACAAGTAGATACAATATCCAAATAGAACTACAGTGAATGCCATAGCTATTAGCTAGTGGGCTGTTTTATCACATTGGCCACTGCAAAGCAAAAGAACTTCCTGTCCTCACTCAAGGTTTGTAAAGTAACACAGATTTATTAATGATGATGATTCATAGTTATACCGAATAGATAAAGGAAAATTGCACATCAAGAACTGCAATGTAAACTGCCTTAATAAAAGCAGATGTAGTGATAAAACATTGAATAAACCATAATATGACACTAAAAAACTGACTTGATTCCTATGATGTGAAAGGCCTAAAAAATTATCACTGTGGTCAGTTCCAACTCTATAAACTTTCTATTATGGAATCATAAAAATGATGATTTTTGTCACCATGATGGAACCAAGATATATCTGTTCCCCTGGACCAAACATCAGTCCTTTCCATAATTCATATTTGCAAGAGTGGCAAATTTGTTTTTTTCACACCCCTCATCCAATACTTCCACCTGTCATGAGGGGGCACAATATGACCCTCTTTTCTACTGGAAGGGAAGAAAGAAAATAGGGTCCCTTTACCTCCTGTTCAGATAAATGAGGCACGAACAGCAAAAATTATGCCTTGTAAACCTATAATGACATTTAGACAAAGTTGTTATAGCTGTACTATACACTCTTTGTACAAAAAGAAAAGAGAGAAAACATTGTGCAATGTTCCCAATAATAATCCACACTAGAATATTTTCCTTTATATAGCATTGTGTTTGTATCGAGAAAACAACATAAATTCTAGCATGAAATAATATTGATTCAATCACATTTCAATGTACCCTCTGTTAATAAGTACAATGGAATGCATTTCCAATGGGTTTTGAAGTTATTATTATTCTACTTAGGCATGTCTTCTTCAGGTCAATATGTTGTAATTTTGCCTGATTATTTGAAAACGTGAACATCTTTAATATGAAAGCTTAAAATGTTTCAAAACTGTATCGTTTGTCAAGTCTGAACAGAATACACGAGTACCCCTGCCAACTTCCCTTGATATCAGAGCAGAATTAGATTAAACTCCAATTCCCTAGATATAAATACAAATCTGATTTCATTTGCGATCCCCAATGAATCCATCTCTGATACAACTTGGGACATTTCTTGATGAATAAGAATTACCCCCTAACACTTTTGGCGGCAAGATGAAAAATTTCATTCGGACCTCCCCAGTTATGTTCAGATGGATAGTGCAACTGATGGTACAAATATGTGGTAATAATTTTACCAGTTAGGGTGGACTTATTCAATTTACCATGATAAAGTACAAGAGGGTAAAATGATGATTTATGCAGGAAAACATCTTGTGAAAGACACTGGTACATGGCTACAATTTGAATAAATTTGGAGTAATAAAAGTTACTGGTCCATACAAAGGTCTATTCATAAATAATCACTTTAAAACAATGAAAATCTTAATAATCACTGTAGCAAAACAGAGAAAGAAATCCTAACTCCAATGAAATTAGGCCTACTTTTATCACTGTTCAATATCTATCTAAAAGAAGAATAATTACAAATAATGATTGCATCTAATAAATATCACTAAAGTAACCAGAATATTATTACAAATTTTACAAAATGACAATACTTTCATCAAATACTTTTCATTCTCTGCAAAGAGATAACAGATGAATCCTTTGTTCTTTTCTAACCTACCTTTCCAATTTATGAATTCACTAACATGTGTTTGTGTCTCTAAATTATATGTGAGACTTCTGTACTTTTTCATCATATCATTCAAATGCATATGGTAGCAATAATAATTCTTAGATCTAATGCTACCTGAAATCTTTGTCCCCCTATTTTTCCCTTCCATGTAGAAAAAAAAAGAGTACAAATAAACTTTCAAAATTATTTCTCATATTCCAAATTCACACTACAATTCACAAACTTGAACTTCGATCAAACTTCCATCAAATTTTCCTAACTTTTCTCATTTTCGGCAAGCATGATTTGAGCATCTGGGTACATGATGAGAGAATAATGAATGACCCCTCTGTTCCGAGGTCAGCTGGGGATTTGACCTCATGGGGTCAGGTCATCAGATAGAGACCAATCAACTCCTTCCCTCTGGCTATGGGGGAAGAGAGAGAGAGAGAGAGAGGGAGAAATATATGGGGTAATATCAGATCAGCTTTCTGGATTTCACCTCATGGCATAGATAAATTCTGATTTGAGTGATTTCATTTCTGATATCATTCTTTTTCACAGAAGACATAGCGTCCAAGTTCATGGCCTTTACTTGAATCCATTTCACGGGCAGTTTCAGTCAATTTGCAAGATCAGTTTGACTCAATTTAACAGGTTTTTCTTTCATCTCTGAGTGGTACAAATTGTCAGAAATTGCCCAAAACACTGCTCTGCTGCACTTCTTTCCTTACAAACACCACACGACTTAGGAATTCACCACAAAACTGACACAATGAAAAGCCCATCCAGTTAAAACAGAGAAAAGTTGTACCCCTCCCGCTTTACCGATTCCGATGACGCACTCAGAAACCACTATGAAGTTAACTCCATTATTATTCATTTCATCATAAAAACTGTTTCAGAAATTCTTGGAAGAGAACGATGTAAACATATTTTCCCCATAATGATATCATGTGGATTGGACTGTCATGTACATAAGTTGATCCAAAAAGAAAATGTCAGCATGAGTTTTGATATGGGCAGAAACGTTAATTTGCAGAAAAGTTATGATTTTTATTCACATCAGAATGATTTATCCTGCTGTGATGCACGAATGTTAATGTCAGTGCAGGGTTATCTTGAGATCAGGTAATGTTTTTAAGTATTTGTCTCCCCAAAAATGTATGTTTATGAGAAATTTTTGAATAACATTAAAACCACATTTTCATGAAAGTTTACTGGAGAAAACAAACCAAACTATATATATATATATATATATATAGATGATTGCAAAATATAACCCTTTGTACCTGTGACTATTCAGCTGAACAACTAAAAATTAGATTTAAAGAATGAAATAGCGCTTTGCTCATGCTTATTTTACTACTTACATCATAATTGCAGAATAATGGTATGATTATGAATCTATACAGGAAGTAGGAATGACTCTTTCCATAAATTAGAAAAAGTGAATACAGCACTGCAAGGAAGGGGAAGTTTGTTTTTTGGAAACTCTTAGAAGGAAACAACCCAAGGGCAAAGAAGTCCCTAAACATCATTTGATTAGGAGTTTAGGGATCAAACAAAATTCAAGTTTTCTGGATGAGCACGCACTCCTCTTTTCATTATATCCAACAAATTTCACAACTCTATAAAATCACTAACTTAATATGATGATTGTTTGAGGAATAACTTCACCTGAATTTAAACCTGCATTTTATGGTAACCTTGAACTTGAATTGACAGAGGATGGACTAACTTTGACCAAACTCAATTTACACACTTGAAGGACATCTACTCGCCAAGAAATGGAAAATAAAAGCCCACCATTGAGAAAGGCAACTAAACTTTAGAATCACGGTAGTAGGTCCATGACAGAATCGTGATACGATTCACTACTATACCTCTATAGCTGGCTGATTTCACAGTTCATTTTAAGGTTGAAGGAATATTTCCTCTGCAACATCAAAGGCGGTCAAAGTTGCTACACCCGAAAATATGAAAGAGGTGCTAGCATTTATGGTTCAAATAAGGCAGCACTAATGTGGCATCTAATTACACTGTGAGATAGCTGGAGGCAAAATGTGCTAATTCAAACTCGTTCAGATTCATGGGTCAGTTCAAAAGGTCATATCTCCGCATCCCGCGACAACCACTTTTGGACAAACCACAGGTTCTCGCTTCGGAAGTTTTCACTTCAGAAATTAATCTCCTTTCACAAAGAGTGTGACTGGATATGAAATAACTCCCCAAACTTTGTTGATTTTTGATAAATGGTGTTTGCTTTCTCTCATAGCAGAGGAATATTTACCTAACCCAGGATAACCAGGGTTACACTGCCCGCCCCCCTGGGGTTATCAATTACTATTCACCTAAAGGGAATAGTTGTATTTGCTTTATGGATCATAAACCTATTAGGATATGGATCTGATGTGTTCATACCCGATTATCATGATCACTGACACCTGATGGCTTCAGAATTGTGAGGTCTAGCTGATCCACATCCAAAGCTGCAATCAAGATTCATAAACCATAGATTTTTATCTGAAGTCATGCAGGTACTTCGTTATGACTGCCGATTGATCAAATATCTTGTTGTTGTAAAACCAGAAACTTTCGCAACTTGAAATTTTAGCAGATCATCAATGTCGACTGCTTTGAAGGAACAAAAATTCTCTGAATTGCAAATATTAATGCTGTGATTCAATCAATACGCTTCATGAAACTTTCGTGATTCCCTGTCACGCTAAAGTTCTGATTTTAAAATTACTTGATCCATTCAAGAAGAGGGGCTGCGGGGCGCATATATATTCAGGCAATAAGAAGAAAGGGGGCTTAAACTTGCATTATAGCAGCAATACGGATGCTTTGATGTTTTCCTTCAAACCATTTTTGCGCTCAGTAAAAAGTAAGATGCGTAAAGTTGGAAAATGAGATTTCCTTACAAGGTCAATAAATCATATACAGGCAAATGTAACTTCAAGATTCACATAAATCATATCAAAGAGAGTTATTTCTGAGTGGGATAAATCGATTATATTCAAATAAATTCCCTTTTGAAGTGGAAATTGCTTGACGATCCCTTCCCTATTCAGCTCCAGAAAGACTGGAACATCAAAATTCCGCAGTCTGGCAAGGATGATTGGGGCAGCCCTCTAAGATGAACATTACAATAAATCTCTATTGGGCCGGCGAGTTTATTTTAACAACCCGGGCACAACATGAAATGCTATCTCAACAATGAAATGTTATCCAAACAAATAAAAGACTGAGTTTGTTTAACTAGATTGATTTGCTACCATTTGCCAGATGGGTTGCACAAAGGGTGAACTTGGTGTTGATGACACTGTAGAAAATGTCTGGGGTTTTCTCCCAGTCAATTTCATTAATCATACAAAGTGGGTTTCTTTTTTCCTCCAAGGTTGTTTCACTGACAGAACACAACATGATAATAATGAATGTTATATATTTCAATTGTATATTTTTACCTTTCATCCCTAAACAAATATTAAAGGAGGAAACTACTACAAAGCATGCCATGGTTTCCCTTTATTAATATTTTTGTTTAGGCTTCAGTTAAAAAAAAAAAAAAAAGAGAGAAAAAGAAGAAGGTTGCTTTTAACTACTTACATGTATCATGCAAACAGAAAAAGGTTCTTTAAAGTTTTTCTATCCCGGTCCATGTCAGAAAAGCTCTTCACATAAACCTGTCTTGACTTTAATCCTCTATCTCCCACCAAGTGAAAAGTATTGATCGATAGGTGAAGTTAATTTGTTGATCTTCAAGTCAACTTGCCCAGAAAAAACTTCGTTAGATTGGAGCTAAGTGGGGAACCAACAGAATAATGTAGCTAGCAATAAGGCAAATTTAATCTCATAATCATACTTTTGTCCTAAATCCAATCCCTATTGAACCCTTGTGTCAGAAAATGGAAATCAATTTCTGGCCTAAGCCTAAAGAGGAGAGGAAATGACAAAAGATGGGATCAATATGTTGACATCTTGGGATTAGATGCTGAACTCCCACCACGGCATTAAAGGGATGATTGGAAGGTTTGTGCTATTGGCATTTCACAAAGTGGTAAAAGTTTATTGATATCAACTAGAGCAAAGTCAAGTTTCAAGACAATAAATCTTCATTCTAATTTCTTCTCATTAATCTTGTTAAGCTGCTGGTTTTGGTACTACACACATTTCCATCAATACACTCAAAAGCCAAAATTATCTTGGGTTTAGTATCCAACTGGTTCCAACTTGGTGTCAGTGTATTACATTAAATGTTAAAACTTAAAAGCCGTTTCATTTACAAAGACATCAAATGCAAATTAACCTCCTTTCTCGACAGAAACTCTGCCTTTAAGATGGGGGTCCCCTGGAGTTTCTAAACGACTGAGCCAAATTTCTGTCCCTTTTTCAAATCTGTATTGATTTTTAAAATAAGATTACTGACATTGTTGTACTCATCAGGCATAGTGAATTACTATCACAAGATTTACACAAGTCGATTCTACAGGAAAGCTCCCATAGCTCCTAAAGTCATTGAATATACAAACAAGAAAAATGGAAGAGAATGTTGCTCAAACAGCAATAAATGGGGAAAGATAAATGTAGACCCTATGTATTATTAATAGACTTGTGTTTATATCTGAACCCTTACATAGTCATGACATTAGCACTTTTGTAATATTGCCACACTGCTTCTATGAGATGCAAAAAAGTTTATTCTACAATCACTGGCATAAGCAGGTGTGATGATGACCCTTTCTGCCCTTGGTACAGGGTAAGGCTTTAGAACCTTCCCATCGGCCCTATACCCAGAAGCACTTCAAAATGTGCAGGGGAACCATTAAATGGTCTAAAATCACATTTCCCATTGGCTTTTCACACCACAGCAAAATTCTTTTCAACCAGCCATTTCAGCTTTACACCCATCCAGAAATTTGAAAAATTATAATCATACATTTTGAGGTCCAGATATAGAAGGAAACACTGGGTACTTTTGTGCATTTTTACACCTGGTCACCTCAGCAGGAGTCTGGAATATTTCCCGAAAGTATCTAGCATGGCATTAAAATCCTCTTCAAATTGAAGTGCACACTTTTCTGCTGCTAAATGTAAACATTTCCAGCAAAAAAGGAAACTAGGCCTGTAACTGCAACTATTGCACTTTGAGTTTTTTATTCTATGTTTGAGTTGAGGTTGTATTTTCAAGAATATATTGCATCCTTTGCACTGATTTTAACTCCCCCCCCCCCCCCCCCTCCATCCACCCACAAAAAGGTACCTTTTCTGATTAGGTCCCTCCACTCCCCTCACCCAATCATTCCAAGGAAAGACTTTGTAAACTTCCTGACGTTTGACTTACATAGAGCTTGTGACAATGATATTGATAACTGTCAGAGCATGTGCCATTATCTGTCAAGTCATAGACACTTGCGGCGGCGTAGAACATTATTACATTACCATTCAGCATCAATGCACATTACTTGTATTGAAAAGTACTGTGTTTATAATGCAATGACATTTCTATGAACTCATGTTGAAAATATGAAACAAAACATCAAAGAATTTCACTCTAAAATAACAATGTTCCTCTGAACAAAA